>BJKM01000185.1:173167-610667 GCA_015082035.1 Chaenogobius annularis | reverse complement strand
ATATGGTCTTGGAGCAGAGGAGGTTATCTGAGGCAGAGGTCCCTCCATGTCGCAGATGATGGACACTGACAAACAGCAGTCATGCAACTCATTACGCAGATATAGTTCTGGATAAAAGATGATAACTTAACTGATGTTAACCTTAATGAGGTCATATTAGCTGATGAAAGTCATCATCAACAGCGGGTGTTCAGAGTTACATAACATTATCTGCTAGTTGCACATTAGTGTTTGAAACACCTCTGGATTACAGACAGACAGATAAAGCCATAAAGTGATGTGTTTGTTGATAACGGTGTGTATCTGTGGAAATGACAAATACATATTAAGAGCGGTGCCTTTTTCAAACCTTGACAAAAAAGTTCTGTTTTGTCTCTCTTAGGCGGTGAACTTCTGGCAGGTGCTGGTGATGAATGACGAGCACACTGAGCACAGATACCTGCTTTACGTACTGCTGGGATGGGGCCTTCCTTCTCTCGTTATTATAGTGCTGGTTATAGTGCTGCTGGGCGGCTTTGGCTGGACCATATACGCCACATATGGACTAGTACTAGAGGATGTGTGAGTATTTGTATGTTTTTAAAGCGACGCCCCTGGTTCATTTTTTCAGTTGCTCAGGCGATGTGAATTTGAGCTTGAGTAAACACCTGAGCAGATGACATCATGTCAGGAGACGGGCTGTCCAATGAAATGAATGAGTTTAAGTGTTTAGCGTTTGTCTCCACCCACCGAAACTTGAGTCTTTGCCTTGAAGGTTTAAGTTGCTAAAGTAACACGAATGTGCACCTCTGTTTAACACAGACACATAGAGCTAAAATTAGCTCCCTGCAGCTAAATATAACACATTAACCCAAACTGTTTCCTGTACCGTATACAGGAACAGTACAGTGTACCAGAACGCCCTTGGTCAGATTGTTTGCCTGTTAAAGTTTCCATTTCTCCCTGTCACATTTAAACTACTGTATTTGATCAAATGGTTTATAATGTATTGTACCAGGGGAGCAACCAAAGCAGAGATATAGCACAAATATCTGGTTCTTTAATTCAAACCATCTTGGTCAGCCCAAAGTTGATTGGTTTTCTATATGAAAAAAATCATATTATATACTTTGCGAGGCCTGCTCCCTGCTCTAGTCCAACACCCCTGCTCCAAAGTTCACTGCTATCACACCTATTGGTTTCTTTGATATACATTTCTTACAGATGACCAAAGCCCGGCTTTCCTGTAAACCTTTTCTTGTTGACCTGTGAACATGAACGTTTTTGTCAACTGATTATTCCTCTGGCTACATCACTGTGGACATACATCCACAAAGCTCAAATGACCACTGTGAGCTCATCCCATTTCCCCGCCTTTAGAGCAAGAAACAACTTATTTACTTTACCCAAAACAGTGTTACACAAACAAATTGTGCACATAGTATTTTAATAAATAATGATAAATTCTAAACAAGGGCTAAGCCAGGTCAAAATCCAGTCAAGCCTTATTTAACCTGCAAACTACAAATGCATTAGGGCTCCTAGGTAACAACAAGGGGAAACCACATATCTCATAGTTTGAAAATCATAGAATTTCTAACTCACAAGACTCTGTCTCTTGCAGTCTCATTCTTTTACAAGGCCACAGCAATGCAGCAACTTTTTGTCCAAAGGTTTCTCTCTGCGTTCGTCTGCTCTTTTTCCTGAGGGAAGATGATGTAATGTTTTATTTGGCATACCGCCTGTTGTATTATGACTAGCACAGCTCAAATTGCTCAGCTGTAGTGAAGCTCTGTAACTAAATCGTGGATCCCACTAAACCAAAGGCGAGGTTTGTTTTGTGAAATGGTCACAATCTTATTTGAGGATGTTGACTTTCTCAGAGATAACATAATTCCCATGAAACACTGCAAAGGTTTCCCATAAAATGCATGAACTGCACACACTGTAGATCCAACCAGCAATGGCCTGCTGGATGAAACTATATCGTAAATTGGGTGGGAATTTACATTTTTGGCTTAGTCTCAAAGTTACACGGTTATTACACCCATAGCTCCTAACAGGAATAAACATGAGAAAATTATTTATACCTGATTTTCAAAAAGTGAAAAAAGAAAATGGGTATTTCAAGAAACTAGTTTCTACTTCTCCCAAACTCACGGGCACATTACTAGAATTCACATGCATGATTTAGCACATGCACAGTAGGGCTTTAACAAGTTAATCAATTAATTTCAACTAATTGATTATAGAGATAGTGGTCAGCTAATTTATAATCAAATAATTGTTTTCTGAACTATACAAGTACTATGTGCTGAGAGAATGGATTTTATGACTCAGACAAAGCAAGAATTACACCAAAATAGCACATGTCCTCAAGCAGATTTACTTAAGCTTCAACTGGGTATTTTTTTGTAAAAATCTATATTCAGAGGGCTTTTGTGATCAAAACTACAAATCAATGGTTTTAAAGAATAATCACCAGATCAATCACCAATCAACCGTTAGTAGCAGCTCTAATACACAGCTTAAGAACAGCTTTTTCAGACGGCGGGCGGAGCAGGGTGGACCTCTGACGCACAGTTGGGTAATGCAGCCTTAAAGTATATTTTTATTATTTGTTTTACAGATGCTTTATCCCAAACGTCTACGCAGCTTTGTGTACAGCTGTCCTGGTGCCCCTCATCTGCCTGGTCACTGTTGTGGTCATATTTATTCATGTATATCAGGTCACAGACCAGTGGAAGGCCTACGACGACATTTACAGGGGACGCACCAATAGCACAGGTACTGCATAATTAACTCAAATGTAATGTGTACTACTCAGATAATGAGGTCTTGAGCCGCCTTTGAATGTTTGTTTATTATAGTTCAATAATTTATCAAAAGGAACATTGTGCTTTTATTCCCAGTGTGACATGTTCCTTTTGAGTCTGTACTAAAGTCCTACATGAAGGAAGAGTGTTTGTGTTATTGTATGCAGAATTGACCTTTGCAGCCACCGTACAGGCCTTTCTCTCTTATAAACTTGTGATTGCAGGTTATTGAAGCTTGCTGGCTTCTTGCTTTAGCTGGTATAGTTGGCTGAGGGTCACTCAGTAAATAGTTGCCTGTATGGTTTGCTCTCACTTTCATGGCAGTGTGAGAAATAGCAGCTTTTCTGACGTCAGTATTTAAGACAGTGTTTGTCCTTTCCTACTTTTTAAGGGCCAGGTGTCCACTGAAGGTTTTTTCATCATGTCAAGAACACCTTGTTATTGAAATGACTTATAGGTCAATGTTTGTTATTTTTTTTATTGCTTGTCTTCCCTGACTGACTGAGATAAACAAACACATGTGATAGGGAGGTTGATAAGAAAATACAAGGCTCAGCACATTTGTGTTTATACTGTATTTTATTGTCCACAACTCACTGACCCCAAAGTACTACGTAAACTGCTCTTTGACTGCTGCTTGTTAAATCATTTTGTAAGAGCCAGGTCAGTGTGAATAATATCATATTGTTCTTTACATAAGTGGATGCATAAACATCCTTATAATTAACTGGTTGAAGTGAAGATCCATCATCAAGGCATTTTTAACTAATATTAACGCATTTCCAGTAGTGAAGTATTCTGTAAACATAAACATGACCCCAGCTTCAAGAGATTAAAAGATCTCAACAGTCTTTCAGCATCAATATGGAGATTTATTTGCATGTATTTATTATTATTATTATTATTATTATTATTAGTATACATGACTTCCTTCCTTCGACTAAATGAATGAAAATTCTGTTGTTACAGAAGTTTCATTGAGAGGCAGTATTTGGTTCTGGAAACCTGTTCTTACTGTGGGAGTTCTTGTCTGTCGCAGAGTGGAATGTGCTTACGAGTTGGAAAATAAAAGAGAGGGGCAGGAGATGAACACAGATGTTCACAAAATGTAATGCAACCATTGAAAGTTCTTCAGCTTAAACCAAGATATGCACTGCTCTGCAAATATCAGACACTTTCTCAGAGCATAGTCCTTGGGCATTTGACAAACAAGACACACTTCCTAGTATGGAGATAATTTAAAATCAAGTGAAAAATGCGCCCATGTAGATGCAGTTCATGCACAGGAAAGCTGCCAGCACTGGGGAAGTAGCACCTATGTGAAGCGTTTCTGTGCAAACGTGAGCCCTGTGCCCGCTGTTTCCATCCTACTTGTGAACTGAACTCTGTCTGCACAACCACACCGTAACTGCAATACTGCCACTCAGATTAGCTTTAATTCTGAAATAGTATGAATAATCATAATAAAATGCAAATGCAACGCACATTACAAGTGCAAGGCATAATTATTCATATTTAAACGAGAATAATCAGAATCAGAATGAGTTCTATTGCCATTGTCAGTGAACAGAATGCACAAACTTGAAACCTACTTTAGCTATATGCTGCAGCAGAAAACAAGGCATGCAAAAATAAGTGTTAGGATAAATTACTGAACAGCAGCGCAAACTCTGTGGTGGTGGTGAGGGGCAATCTGTCTGCCTAGGGGTAGACTGATAGAAATGAGGCTGCCAATCTGTGCCATTGGTCCGTCCCACCTCAATCACTCACTCATACACCACATTCATACTAGTCAAGTTGGGTGAAGTGTCTTGCTGAAGGACACAACAACAGATCTTGGTGCGCCACTGTTGTGGTCCCTGACAGAAAGTTACTTGATGTGTTTTTTGCTGCCGTTACTTCAGTTGATACGCAGCGAAAATGTGTCCTATCACAATCATGCAGACGCCACTCAGATCTATGTTTCACTGACGACAGGTGAATATGGACCAGTGGATTCACTCTGTCACTGCATTAAACAGATCAGTGTGTGGATGCAAAACAACTTGACTGAAATCATCGTCTTTGGCCCACAGAAACAAAGAGAAAGTGTAAGCAGTCACCTCCAGAGTCTCGCTCTAAACCTACAAATCAAGTTAGAAATCTGGGGGTATAATGGACTCAGACTTGAATTTTAACAGCCACGTCAGATCAATAACATCAGCCGCTTTTTTACCATCTAAAAAACATTGCTAAAATCAAAAGTATAGTGTCTAAACCAGACCTGGAGAGACTTATCCATGCGTTTGTCTCTAGTAGATTAGACTACTGTAACGGCCTGCTCACTGGCCTCTCCAAACGAGCTGTAAAACAGTGCAGTACATCCAGAACGCTGCTGCTCGGGTCCTGACTAGAACCAGGAAGTACGATCACATTAGTCCTGTGCTCAGGTCTCTGCACTGGCTCCCTGTGGCTCAGAGAGATAGATTTTAAAGCAGCTCTGCTTATATACAACTCTCTTCATGGCCTAGCACCAAAGTACATCTCAGACATGTTAGTGCCATTGAACCATCTCGGACTCTGAGGACCTCAGGGACCGGCCTCTGCTGGTGCCCAGAGTCTGGACTAAACATGGGAATCTGCGTTTCCATAAGCCCCGTCCTTGATTGTGGACTTCAGCTCTACATTCAACACCATCCTCCCTGCTCTGCTCCCAGCTCAACGTGCCCGACTCCACCTGCAAGTGGATCAATGACTTCCTGTCGGCAGTGCGTGCGGCTGGGGAAGAATGTCTCAGACCTCTGACTATCAGCACAGGATCTCCACAGGGCTGTGTACTTTCTCCTCTGCTCTTCTCCCTAACAAACTGCTGCACCTCCAGCCACGACTCCGTAAAATTGATCAAGTTTGCGGACGACACCACCCTCATCGGGCTCATCTCGGACAAGGATGAGTCTGTCTACAGGAGGGAGGTGGACCGGTGCTGGTGTCCTGGTGCAGCGGTAACAACCTGGAGTTCAACGCCCAGAAGACAGTGGAGATGATGGACTTCAGGAAATTCACAGCCCCCATCCCCCCTCATCATGAAAGACACCACCATACAACCGTGGACCTCCTTCTTTCCTCAGCACCACCATCACCCAGGACCTCAAGTGGGAGTCCACCATCAGCTCCCTAATCAAGAAGGCCCAGCAGAGGATGTACTTCATGCGGCAGCTGAGGAAAGCCAAGCTGCAGATGATGGTGCAGTTCTTACACGGCCATCATTGAGTCCATCCTCACCTCCTCCATCACCGTGTGGTACGCTGGAGCCACAGCCAGGGACAAACAGAGACTACAGCGCATTGTGCGTTCTGCTGAGAAGGTGATCGGCTGCAGACTTCTCTGCAGGACCTGTACGTCTCAGGTCTCTGGGACGAGCAGGTCGGATCACACCTTCTCACCCTGGACGTGGTCTATTTGAACCACTCCCCTCAGGCAGGAGGCTACGGTCCATCCGGACCAGAACCTCCCGCCACAAGAATAGTTTCTTTCCCTCTGCCGTTGGACTCATGAACACTTCTTAGCACCTGCCACTCACTGCACTTTCTGCACTCACAACTGTAAATTTAACTGTAACTCTTGTGTACATTCTAATGCCTATTTTTATTTTATACTATAGTCATTTTAAATTGTTTCTTAATGCATGCCCTTTGGATTGAATACATGTTTGTATTATTGATCAGTGTTTTATGTTACACCCTAATGCCGGGATAAGTTTCTATGTTTGTGAATTTTGTTCATTGACAATGGCAATAAACCCCTTCTGATTCTGATTCTGATTCTGATGTAGCTAAAATCTGGAACAGTCTTCCTGAGGATCTACTCTGGCATTGCTCAAATCTAAGCTAAAAACTGTTTAGTTTAGCTGTGCATATGACTGAAATGATCTTATTTGCACTCTTCTCTTTTATTTCTTAAACTATTCTGTCATCTCTTTGTGATTTTGATGCATTTTTTTCCTGTTGTGTGAAGCACTTTGAATTGCCTTTGTGTACGAATTGTGCTCTACAAATAAACTTGTCTTGCCTTGCCTGCCTTTTGTTTCCATGTGATGACTCATCACCTGCCCTCCGTTGTTTGTCTTCTCATTATTTGATCTCACCTTCACATTTACATTGAAGCTGAAGTACATGTTTTTCAAACCAAAAAAGAAAAAGTAGGTATTTAAATCTATCCAACTCGTCCATAGCTCTCAAAAACCCTTTGTGTTCACATGCATTCATTTTCAGGCTTGTGCACAGCTTTAGAACTGCTTTTTCCGATGAAGTGGGGTGTGCCACCAAACCCATCAGAGCGCTGCTTATGGCACTTACATCCAGGTTGACAAGAAAAAATTGATTATTCGCTAACAGACAGCATCTCCGTTGTGTCAACAAGTGTTGCTTTTACAATATACTCTTTGGGGGAAAACAAAAGATTCACTCATATACAAAAAAAGTACTCCAGCTTTAAGAACACAAAATATCAGAAAATGTCTCTCCTGACTCCTGGTTTTGTTTAATAACCATCAGGAACCACAGTTGATGGACTGATTTGTTGATTACATCTATAGGTGCACCATTGGTTTTGCAAGAGAGGTTTAGGAATTATCTAAACGCAAAGCAAGCCAAAACCACAGCGTTTCATTATCTTGCAGAAGTGCCGCTGGTCCTGCTCCTGTTCCTGCTCATCTCCCTGGTCTGGTTGTGGGCGGGGCTACATATGGCCTACCGACACATGTGGATGCTCATCCTCTATGTGATTTTCAACTGTCTGCTGGTAAGATTTACAACACGTCAATAACTATTTGATGCTACCTGAAATGGTTATACATATTATCAATGGCAAATATCAAGGAAACAGAGCACCTAGACAGCAGGATCCAGCCGCTGAAATGTTAATGTTTTGTGCTGGTGTGTGTTTGCCTGTGCAGTCTCCATTGTAAGTGCAGAAAGCGATGAAGGTTGCTTGACTCCCTCTGAAGTGCTGTTTGATGCACTGAGAGAACAGTCATCCCTGTCTCTGTGACGCTCATGCACCTGTTGCTGCGCTCACGCTATACATTTCTAAATTTAGTGCTCCCTCCTCAGTGTTTTATCCTGACTTTGTCTTGCAGCAGATAAAAGGACGTGCCAGATTACTTCATCGCCAAATAGCTTTTCGCAGCTGGCCTTGCTCTTTTGTAGTGCACTCAAACTACAAAGCTTTACATAACACGCTATCTCCTTGGATGATTAAAGCTGATCTCGGATAGCACCTTGTTGGATCTAGTTATTCAGATTCTGATGTAAGGATGCCAAGCACATGTTGTTTTTATACACAGACAATTAGCAGACGAAATTATTTTGTCCAAATATAAAGTGTCCGAATTTGAAACATACTCGCCAATGAGAATAACATTTCTTGGTAAGTCTTTAGATTTTGTGCTGTTGTTTGTCCCACCACGAATGGCACACAACATTCTTTTGAGACTAACCTCTGACTGTTTTCTGTGGTCAGTTTCCATTAATTAACTTAAGAGGAATGTGTGTGTGACTACCACAGGTTTATCTTATCTTATTCTTAGATACAGCATCTGATTGAAAAGTATGGAATAATGTCTTTGTTAATCCTTTATAATATGTACCATCCACGTGTCAAAATAACATTTTAGTGTTTTATTAACGTTCAACAATTCTTGTATCTAGCAAACAGAAGTGAAGTCAGCGTCAACAGTTGATGTCGCACTTAGCACTTTCTCATTAGAGTTTGTCCACTGTGTAATGTGGTCATAGCTCAACGTTGTGCATTCTTGAGACTCCCTGATATATATATATATAAAGCCAAGGACAGCATATTAATCGACACTAGAAGCTAGATACACATTTGATTAGAAAAAACATAATTGGACAGAATTTAACCATTTCCGAATTGTTTTAGAATGATCTTGATATACTGTATATCAGAACACACATAAGACCACATGTTCATTTTTTGTGATTAAATGATTGTCTAATGGGGGCAAGAATTATACTATCATTGTTAGTGTTGGGAAGACACACACATACCTTTTTGTAACATATTCTGTTACTTAGTCGAGTATTTTAATACTGTCATATTGAATTGCATTTTTTTATAAGATGTGAAAACCTTTATCACAAATTAGAGAAGGAAAAATTGCATATGCACTCACTATAAGATTAGCATTTTGTATTTTTCACACTAATTCAGTGCTGTTCAAAGCCTAAATCAAATTTAGGCTTTTCTAAAATCAAACTGATTTTAGAAAAGTAACTTAATTCTGGATACCGCCAAAATAAAGAGTAACTGTACCGGAATACAGTGACTCAAAATAATATTCTAAATATGTATTTTCTGTACATGTATTCTGTTACTTCCCAACACTGATCATTGTGGTATCAAAATGTGTATTTTTTTCCTTAAGATCGAAAGTTAAGTGTGTAATGTAGTAGTGTAAAGTAATGTTTGTATTGTGACATCACTACGCTCTACATTTTCATACACTCGACAACCACCAATCACTCGCACAACTCCTTCATACATCTGTTTGCATGTCTTTTCTCTAAGTGCTTTGAGTTTGTAGACTAATGTCAGAATGTGTAGTAGGAATGTTAACTTCAAAATCAAATCATTTCAGCCCTTTAAATTAGATTAGCCTTTATTGTCCCTGTAGGTAAATTTGTTCTCAGCATTTGACCCATACTTCACTCATTGCCGCTGGGGCAAACTGTCCCATCTCCAGATCGTGAGCTCAGCTTGGTCAGGACTACCTTCAATTGAGGATTTTTCCTATGGTGCATGTTCTGGGTGAAATTAAAATAATACTTTCTTGAAAAAGTCAAACACATACTTGGCTTCTGTCCTCTGCATTTCAAAAGTGTGTAACAAAAAACGTATCCACTACTGTTTTGTTTTGTTTCGTTCATGCTGTGATTTTTCCATTAGTCGATTTTTCCGTGTTCTTGTTTTCGTTGTGTGGCACCTTTTGTAACAACACCTGATAATTAGACTTTGTTAAGCAGCTGCAGATGTTACAGCGGCGCCCATGCATTGTTCTTACCACAACTGGTCATTATAAATACAAGAAACCTCTGATACTTCTCATCACAGCTACATTCATAATCAATAATTCTATCACAGCATCCCCACCCCTCATTATCTGCTGCTTAAACCTCATTATACAGTGTTATCATAGGCAGCATCACTGGTCTTCATTGTTGTGTGCTTAATTCAGATCCGCCCTGTTTCCGTATTTAATATATGTGACTAAAATAGCATTCGTTTGACATCATGGAAAAGATGGTTCAAGATTATGCATGCCTATCATATGTGCTGGCTCATATAACCGACTACTTAAATTCTTAAACTTAAATTCAGTTAAAATTGATTTATGGTTTGTAGAGGTGGGTAGTACTCAGCCGGTGTGGTCATATATGTTTGAAGTACCTGGTTACTCTCTCCACTGTGAGTAATTAAAAACTTGTTGATTTGTTTTTGTGTGCCCATTAGTTTCTCCAAATACCTTTTTATTCTTACTTAGTGTAATTTTATTTTAAGTACATAGGTTGGCCACCTCTGCTGGTTTGTCTAAATTATATTCGTTTCTAAACACACCCAAATCATGATAAACGTCTGTGTATCCTTAACTCAACCTTGTCGTGCAGAACTGATCCTAACTCCGCTCCCCTGCATTTTCTGTCTGTAGCAATTGGGCCTCTTGAGTGATCAGGGTACACTTATATAACCGGCCTATAGTTGTAAAACCTGTCCCTCTTGCTCCACGGGCCACTAACGATGTGTGCTAATCTCCTCTCCACTATGAAAGTCCTGTGCACTTCTATAGCACAAACACCCAGCGCTGACCCACACCTGGCTGCTTCGGATCACACAAAGTAAAGGGTTGTAAATGTTATCAGTAAAACATACAAAACAAGCAATTACAGAGGCATGACTGTAAGTAGAGACTGGAACATTGTGCTCTCCAATGTTCTCAAATCAACAAGTCTGCCAAGTCATGTTAATGTCATTTATTTCTTCTATTATTATTATTATTAGTGCAACTTTTGGTTCTTTATGCGCCTAAAAAGCAACTACCGGTAATTATATATACACAATGTTGCAGCCAGCAAAGCAGCGGCCAATTTTCTACCATAAAAAATCCAATAAACTTAAGCTAAAGTTTAGTTTGGCTTTTGAAAAGAGTGGAAATAATTGATGAGGGATTACAAACTCGGAAAAAAGCTTGTTTTGAATTGACCCAAAGACTTTCAGGGATACTGTAAAGAATGAGAATTTAGAGTTGTATCAGCTGATTACTTTATGGACACGCCTCATTCATTTGTCTAAATTATAGCTCTCATGTGTTTAATGGTGACGTCAAACTCACCCTCTTGTTTGTCTAAATGTGAATGCCATCATTTGTAATGGGCATTGTGAAATACAGGACAGCCCTGTGGTATTTAACACCTCGATGTTTTTGGGTAATTCTCAGCAAAGTGTTGTTGATTGAAAGGATTTTGTAATGTCAAAGCAGCTGGAATATCCAGAATACCAGTGTGGTAACTGTTATTTTCTTAGTTCACTGATGTTTATTTATGATGTCATTGACAAAACAACATTTAATTGTTTCTTTACTTTTCTCCAGGGCCTGTATGTTTTTGCTGTCTACTTTGGCATGCATAACCAGCTCTGTTGGCCCTCTAAAGCCAGTTACACTGTTGAAATGAGCGGGCATGAAGGTCCTGACTCTGCCTATCCAGGAGGAGGGCCTGCGTCTATAGGGGGCGACATCAACAAATCAACTCAGAACCTCATCAGCGCCATGGAAGAGGTACTACTACATTCACAAATCCATTCATGTGTGAACTGTGTGAATTATAAAACAATGCTATTTGCACAAAGCACAATATAAATACACCACCACAAATAAGATAAATTAGCAGAAGGTAAGTGACTTGACATAGGTTCACATATCTGCCAAAAAACAGAAAACACATGATACCCCGACATACGTGTTTGATCATGTATTTTTAATAGCTATTTATCTGTCCTTGAACTGTGCGTTGCAACGTTGGAATTTCAACATTGTGAGCCAAGTAAAGGTTTTCTTGTCGTATCTTATCTTATCTTATTGCTGGAGTTGTACATAGAGTTCTATTAAATTTAGATCTTTTTTTACTCATTTGCCTCAATCAATTGCATACTTTATGTCAGTATTTACTGTGCATGATTCACATTATTTACACGTTTCCATTCTCTTAGTACACGTCAGATGGGCTTGATTATACCGGGAACATCAGTGCTGTCTCATGCCCTTACGTAACACGTGTATAAAATTGTGCATGAGTTAAGATACGGCCAGGTCGTCATGCCCCCAGGCCCTGTATAGTGAGTGACCTTTCTGTTTGGTTTCATGTCAAAAACATTCTGAAAACCCAAGAAAATACCCTATAAGGATCAAAGCAGGTTTAACTTACTCCTGGGAACAGCGCCCGGAAATCATAGCTATCCCCTAATCTTGTTTTATTCATGAGAGATCCACTTTTAGTGTTCCAACTTTCCAGAACATAACAGTTGTGTCACGGTGTGACAGAGAAAATGTTCCACAGGAATAGTTTGATAGTTTAACTAAATTTGCCTAAAATCGGTATTGGGACAGGATAAGATGTGATTCGGTAAAATAATCCACTTACTTTGTTTGAACATGGATGTGAGATAAGAAGTGCCTGGTGGAGCTTGGTACCCCTTCACAGGACAGTCTGTGCCCTGCGTCTGCCTCTGGGACTTACATAACTCACTTTTTCATGTGGAGATTTAGAAATGTATTATGCATATTACAGGTTGTCATGTTTTTCCAATTACGACTTTGTTTGGTGGAACAGTCCCTGTGGAAATTTGTTTTCATAGTTTTGAATCAGACAAGTTGTAGTTCGTTGAAAATAATGAAAAATTAAATAAACAATTACATCAAGTAGAGCTGAATTCTTAATCCCTCTGTGATGTCATCAATGAGCGGTACACCATCCATAATGCAGAGACAATTCACACAAAACGGACACATTTTTCTGACAGGTTAAACATTCATTTAACTAAATAAAGGTGTTCACAAGCATTATTTTTTGTCAAATCATAAGTATTGTGTAATCGTATGGTTGCTAGGTAACACTTGCAGAATTACCAGGAAGTACAATTGCAAATGTCACCAACGTTTTCAAACTTGGAAAAAATAGGCAACATTTTCAGTCAAATCTTCACCATATTCAGCAGTAAACCTGTCTAACCTGTAATACGACTTTAACGTAGACTGAAGTATAGACCAGTAACATTTGTTAAAGAACATGAGTTTTATTTTTGTTGTATTAAAGTCAATTACGTCATATTATATTGAAAAATAGATAAATAAATCTAGACTGCAAAGGAGTCAATGAATGCTGCTTGTTTAATTTCCTCAATGTTGGTCTTGATTTAGAGTGAAACCCTAAACCCCCTGACTGTTCATTTACCCCATGAACCTGCAGTGACCCTCTGGTTTGGCCCCAAACCTTTGGAGTGCACTTTGTTTGACCTGTACTTTACACAGGGCCAATTACATGGCTCGTCGTCACGGCAAAAACTAATTTAAATGTATAAGAGCTATTTCATACACAGTGTGTAATTTTCATTGACTTGGACTGGGTTTGTTTCAGGTTGCAGCTGACTGGGAGCGGGCCTCTCTTCGTCCTGGCAGCGAGCCCAGTGTCGTGTTCAAATCCAGTCCTGTGATGGGGACGTATGGGTCGGATGGAGGCTTCATCAACACAAACCTGGTGGCTGGAGACGAGGAGTCGCAGGAGTTTGATGACCTCATATTTGCCTTAAAGACGGGTGAGGAGCACACTACAGTTCATTAGATCGGTTACACTTCAAAATTACAAGGTTATACTGTATTTATTGCTACAAATGTAAAAAAATGTATTGCACGACACACAAAAACACAAATAACAGCACTCTCTCAGAGGTTTTTGAAAACTGCAGTTCCTGAATTTCTCTGCCATAGATCTCCATTGTGCACACAGCTCCACTCAATTTAGATCAATACTTAGATTAGATTAGATTAGATTAGCATTTATTGTCTGTGTAGGGGAATTTGTCCTCTGCATTTGACTCCTGTCTGTTAGGTCAACAGGCCAAGGTGTCCCATAACCAGAGTGTGAATTGAAGTTTTTATTTTATTTTATCTTATTTTGCTTGGTCAGAGTGTGGTTATAGTTGTTAAAGGTTCGTTGATTTCTGAATTAGAATATGCTTTGATGATATGGTGCAACATAAAACAATTCATGATAATATAAATTAATTCATTAATTTTCTACCGCTTGTTCCCGTTAGGGGTCGCGGGTGACTGGAGCTAATCCCAGTGCCTTTGGGCCTTAGGCGGGGTACACCCTGGACAGTGGCCAATTTGCCGCAGGATTAACACAGAGACATTGACAAACAGACAATCATTCACGCTCACATTCATTCACCAGGGTCAATTTACAGTTGCCAATTTTACCTAACACATGCATGTCTTTGGACGGTGGGAGGAAGCTGGAGAACCCGGAGAGAACCCACGGTAACACGGGGAGGACATGCAGACTCCACCCAGAGAAATCATGTGATGTGATGTACGCCCAGGCGAGAGCTCTAACCGCTCTGCCACCGTGCACCGTGCACCGTGCAAAATAAAAATCATGCATGAAATAATATTGATAACATCACTTATTAATAATAATAATAATAATGATAATAATAATATAATTGACAAAATATATAGTATGGACAGGGCAATGGGTGAAAAGCAGTGCAAATACATAAATGAATTATGGTTATTTTTATGAAGTGTTTATTAGTCCAATGGCAGAGGGGGAGAAAGTGTTCTTTGGGTGTGAGGTTCCAAATGCACCAGGCCTTCTGCCTGAGGTGAGTGGCTCAAATGTAAAAGTTTGGCGGCTTCTTCTATTTAAGTTTTGCTTTTGCAAAAAAGATGAATTATTTACGACAACTAATAAACCTCCTCTTGTGGTTGAGCTGAGTAATAGACCTGAGAGATATGTTTTTATATTTAGATAAATAATGTGTCAAAATAACCTAGTGGTAACCTGTTTTAGTTGCAGTTGCAGTTTACAAACAACATTGTCACCAAGGAGACAGTCAAATGCAAAGTCCGGTCCGACAGGTGTATATTCAACAGAGTTAGTGGTGTTAATAAAAGTGGATTAGGCTACGTGGATCAAGTTGCACCAAATGGATGGTAAAAAACAGCAGCTTGAACCTCCCCCCATTGTCCTTGTCTTGTTTGTGAGATGACAAGGCGACCACACAAATCAAGGGATTTCTCTGCAATCAATGTCTGCCCATGTTGTTGATCTTTGTCTCATAAATCCCTGTTGTTTGGATTTTAAATTGAAAGAAGTCTGAGCCAAACTGCCGGGCCATTTTCTGTAGCTTTATCAGCACACTGGACAATAGTTTCCAAACAGCATGTTGAATACAAACTCCCATGTCCTTGTCTTGCATCTCTCTCTGGCTTCTTGTCAAACTTTTATTGTGTGCATGTCAAATTTAGATCAGTGGTCCATTCCCAATTGTCAAGTAAAGGACAAAAATGACAAAAGCATTTATAGACTTCACGCCTGCCGAAGCGACCTATGACCTCCGTCTCATACGTTCAATTGATCTTATTGCCTAGTTTTGATCTTAACCAGTCTGCAGTCATGACCATTTGCTAATCAGGTTTACGTAATCCAGGCGGGATCAGTAAGTAGTAACACCGAGGCCCCTTACACTTCAGTCTGTTCAACCATTAACACAATTATTTTACTGTGCAAAATACAGGGCTTTATGAAACATTGAAAATAGCAGTGAGTTCAGACCAACACCAAGGCGATTAGAAGCATTGCCCAAACCCGTACTCAGGCTCAAAACTCTAGTCCAGGGGTAAAAACACCATTACAGCCATCAAACCCTTTTATCTCACTGAAGTAGAATTCGCCCAGACAAGTAGGAATTCACAACCCTCGCTCTCCTTTATACCAAAACGACCCCAACTATAGAAGAGCCTTGCATTTTACATGTGACTAGTTAGTACAACAGTTCTGATTTTAGCTTTTGCAGAAGGTCTCCTAAGTGCTGTTTGATGGTAGGGCTGGCTCTATCTGGGTTCAACAATGAGGCTCTCAGTTTTCTCTGAAACACGATATGAAATGATTTAGCATGCATGAGCAACAAAACAATAGTTACATTTGAGTTTGGGTGAGCGCACAGATTTGCCACACAGTCAATTTCCCCTCTGACGTCAAACTGTCCATCCGCAGCTCGTTACCTCAGATAATCAGATAAGGTACAGTCAGCCACTCTCTCATAATCTATACATTATGAAACACAGGCTGGTGGAGGTTGCATAATTTCATCCACCAAATGCAGTGTCACCGATCTGATCTGGTATAAGATGTACCCGGATTGGATCGTCTGCGACACATTTATATTTGCAACAACAGGTAGGCCTACATCTCCACATGTATTCACTTTATTCATTCTTTTCTTTTAGGGAGTGGCCTCAATGTGAGCGACAATGACTCCATCCCAGGAAGTCACGATGGTGGAAGCGTCTCCAACTCACAAATAGTTGAGTTGAGGCGAATTCCCATTGCCGACACGCACCTGTAAACTGTTCACCCCACTGTACTACTCCAGTATTTTTGTACTTGTACATTACATTTGCACTAAACCTATGTAAATGTTTTTCAATAGGGCGTTTTTATAGTTGTTTGATCATGTTTACTGTATATTTGAAGCTGAATTAATTTTCTAAAGTTTTGTATGTATATTTAGTGCGTCTATAGGGCCTAGAAGTGGTACTACTGCTTTGTATTAAGATTGTGCAACTGTTAATAAATAATTCACTGTATGTACATTCTGCTTGTTCAGTTCTTACATTCCATATGACTTTATGAGTGGCCAAGCTTTTTATTGTTGCTTGTGTAACAGACTTTCTTCAAAATTCAAAAGGTCAAAGGCTGATGAAGGATGGCGTTGTTTGACGTCTGCATTTTGACTGGAATTTCACAAACCCTCTCCACTGTCTGAGAGTCCAGAGCCAAGACATATTACCTTTAACCATTAGTCTGGTTAAATAAGGTCAATAAAACCCTGAAGACTCCACTGTGAGCCGTAAACCCACACAAATCTGACATTCATCTTTTTTTTTATTAAGATGGAGCGGGTGTGAAAACACAAACTTCTTTTTAAATTTGATGGCAGCTTTGAGCCTCTTGTTGTCTTCTGTCGACTTGACCCATTCACTAACCTTTGACCCTTGGGTGACATGCTCCCGACTTGTCACTGACATACTTTTACGGCCAAAGGGGACCCAACACAGATCGAGACAAACAATTAACAAGACATACATATGTATTTTGTTAGTGTTTTCACTAAATGTTGCTACGGACCAAATCATTTTTAGCATGTCTGTTTAATTATACAATACTTAGTGATATGTAGCGATTTTTGACGTCGTCGTCCTAGTAATAGTAGTAGTAGTTACTTTTCCTTCGTAGACATTCTATTCTGGCTTTTCAGCACCATATAACACAGACGATGTAAGTTATTGAGTGTCTTGCTTCACAGTTAACCCTAATAAAAGTGTTTATATCTATTTTTGTTATGTAATTAACAACTGTCTATTAACTCTTGGCATTTACATCTTCTACAGAAAATTAGTGTAATAACTCAAAAGTGGTGCTCACTTGCATTATTCTTCTATTTGTGGCGCTAAAAGGCCCTATAATAGCTCTTACAAGTATGCTAAACTGTAATAATTGAAACTGGCCCCACGCCTAGATAAACTACAGATTTATGAGAGCAAGGGGGCAATGTAAGACCTCAGTATCACATGCATTGGTGCTGAGCTGTTATTCGATCCCTTCACTAAAGTTAATGCACCGCCCTCTGTCACACTGAGACAAACATGTGTACAAATCTGGACATCTCGATCTCTCTCAGCTCACGCTCAATAGGATCCTTCCCTGTGCGTGCTGTGCTCAGGGAAAGCAGTGAGATAATGCCAGACTGACAAGCTACAGCTAATTCCCTCTCCCACACTTTGATATCAGAGCTCTGGAAGGGACTGCCCTCAAGACAAGGGAGGACTTAAAACTTTCTCCAAAATGCTCTATTCTTGATGAACCCGATATGAAATGATTAGAGGGATCTTAGACGGAGAAAGCTCCTGATGCGCTTTAGTCATTCATTGTGTTTGAAATAATAGGCATTCAATTGCGTAATGTGTTAGAAGATAAGAAACAGTTTTACTAAATTGTGCTGTATTTACCACCAGTTGGGAGGCTTTCCCACACTGCATCTTTTTGGTGAGTTTTGGGTCTGCATTGTTAAAAAAGTGCTCTCTAAGAAGCTCAGCCTGATGGATAAAAGGTTTATGTTCAGTTCTTGGGGAAAGTCAGTAGTAAGCAGTATGGAAAGAGTATTGCAGATGACTGCTGAAGTAAAAGTATAGTTACATGGCTTATAATGTACTCAATTACAAGTATCGGTAAAAGTACTGCAGCCAAAATTGTACTGAAGTTAAAATCAAAAGAACAAATGAAAAATAAAATTGCTGTGTTAAAAGCAGAAATTTTACCGCATCTCCTTTTTCTATAGAGTAATATTACATTTCAGTAAATGTTCTCCCAGTGATGTCGGACCTGAGTTTAATGTGGTAACAGCAATGTGCAGACAAATAAGAGAGGGTGTAGTCTGACATCTGAGACTGCCTCCTGACTTCATCCTTTTCTCCTCAGGACAATGATAACATTTGTCATTGTGTTGGACCAGAGACCAATCCTACACTCAAACCAAATGCACACATGTTGACCTTTTAATAGAAAACACCCTCTACCATTGAGTGGCCCAGCTCGTCACAAACTCTGCTCTGACTAATACTTAAGTCCCTGAGTCACTGCTGATTACAGTTTGCTTTCCTAGTGTCGAGGTTTTCTATTTTGGGATTGTAAAAAGGGACACTTTTGAATTAGAAGAAAGCAAGGCCATTAAACTACTCTGATTTCAATCAGTTAAATGCCCAGAACAAGAGTAAATATCCCTATTTTAGTGCATTATTGTCCTTTTTTGTAATTTTTAATGAGGTGTTTAATGGGTTATTGATTCCTTCAAACACCTCGGACATAGAGGTGTAAATTTTTGCTGTAAGCTGCAGCAGCAGGGTTTTTTAAGTAAATTGTTTTACATTATTAAGTTGGGCAGAAGTAACCGCTTGTAAAGGATAATACATATTAGCATGTCTTTTGTCTTTTTTCTTCTTCTTGTTTATATTTTTTCCTTTTGGTTTGGTTTTGACATTGTCTTACCCCAGAGATTGCTGAATTGGTGCTGTGGATTGTCAAAGTCATAAAATTGTGATTTGTGTTTCTGATAAGTATTTGTAAATGGGTATATCAGGCCTTCAACATTCCCCATTTCCTCGTGAACCCGACAAAACACCATACTCTGCAGAATCCCTGATCCATCTGATGTTTGAAGCAGTTATGAATTGGTTTAAAAGACGCCGCTCACAAACCTCCTTGCATTTGTTTAATGTATCTTATAACTCAAAAAATGTGCCGTTTAAACAGCTCAGCCAGCACATGGCTGTTGTTTACAGGTGCAAAAAATAAAAGTGTGAGAGCTGTTCTGTCTGCTGAGATTATAAAAACATACATCTTAAAAGTTTGAAAAATAACTGCATCTCATTACATCATATCAAGGAAATGACATAATTTTTTTCGATGAACTGATCTTTTTTCTGTTGCAACCTTTCCCCTTTTTGTTACGTAAGGTAACATAAGGGGAAAGGTTAAGCAAGTGTCTGGAGCCAAAGCATCAAACATCAATATAGCTTCAATGATTCAAAATATAACTTTCTTGGTGAACTTCAAATTGGACGTGTTTGTCAAACACTGGTGTAAGTGGGACAGTTATGCAACGCAATATAATCCAGACATTTTGTTTTGATGTGCTGAAAACGGATACTGAGAGCTGCTACTGCCAGCCTGATGTATATATTTAACCCACAGCAGACTGACATGTGCAGTTCAACGACTTGTTTTGAAAGAAACACAAAACTGGGTCAGGACCAGTACATCTTTGTGTTCATACTCCTGAGAAATATTGGAACATGAATTGAAAATACATTTCGTGTGTAAAAGCATTCTCCAAAAAGGCAGGTCTAGACCATGCAGTTCAAGTATTTGCTCTGGGTGGACGTGGTATTTGGCCCTACTGTGGTGCTGAAAACAAAATGAGTTTTGTGTAATAACGCAAAGTTGATCTTCACCATATGCTCATATTTTGTTGCGGTATTATGGACATTCTGTAATGATGAAATGATGCTTTGGAGCAGGAAGCAGTGATCGAGAGGAAGTTACTCATCACATCACACAGAATCCTCTGTGTGGACTGGAGCAGACTGGTTTCATCCAGTGGTTCAGCATCAGCACAAGACAAAAATACAATGTCAACTATTGTGGTGTTCAGAAGTGTGGAGGCAGGCAACATTCATGCGCTGTGGAGGAAGGACAGGGAAATAGGGAGAGAACAGACAGTTATTAAGGATCACAGAGGGAAAAAAGAGACATGTATGATACATCTAAAATGAAGCACATCAGACAACTTTCAATTTTGTTCTGATGGATCAAAACCAGAACGAGGAAGGTGCTTTGAAATGCCATTTCCTGTTTAGTGCCAATTAGATAAAACAATACATATATTTTAATGAGAGTAAAATCTGACAATATCTTGAATAAACACATCCCTGAGGTAGGATGACAAACTTGTTGACTTCCACTCATTGTGACCTTTGATGTAACCTAATACACTGACAATGTGCATATCCGTCTGAAAGCATTTATTTATTTACACATTAGTCTATTTAGTCAGTGCAGTAGTTATTTACAGCCTATGTGTGCTGTGGACTAGAAACAGCTAGAACATACAAGTTCTTTCACATTTCCCATACATTTGAAATGCTTGGATCCTTAGCGTGTTTTCTTTGATAGTATAAGTCACACATTCCTGCCTGAGTACTCAGAGATGATGAAGGGGCTTCTGTGCAGAGCTGCTCATTGGGTTTGGAGGGAAATGTGCTGCCAAGAACTGAGTCAGAATGACATTTTTTTATGTAGCCACTGCCTCAGATCATTCAAATTACAGGAGCAGTCTGGTCTGGGCCATCCCAATGTGCTAAATTGTTTAGTATGATGTAAGGACCTATTCATTTAGTTTCTCTTATGGTGTTATCAGTGTAAAATAAAAAAACAAGCTGGGATTTAAATTTTTTTTAACCTTTTGTAAAATGTTTGACTAAAAGAAAAGTTGAATTAAATAATTTATAATAAAGGTGTGTGTGTGTGTGTGTGTGTGTGCATATATATATATATATATATATATATATATATAAAGCTATGATGTCATACAGTAATTAGCACCAATGCACCAGTGCTTCTCAATTCCTCCCAATTCTCGTGAGAATCCAGCTGCTGTGCTAGATAATGATTACATGCTTTTTGCAGATGCACTGTAAGTCAGAAGAGTAAACAAGGTCATTTGAGTTTTCTCATTTCGGCCTCATCCACTTTCACCTTTGAGAAAAGTGGGTTAAAGATAAATACACTGTGGAAACTATTGCATCCACACAGTCCACACTCAGAGATCACCCAGTCAATGACCTAAAAATGTGACATGTATCAATAAACTAACAAAGTTAAAGCAATAAAAGTCTGTTGTTTTCAAAGGTCCTTTTCGAGTAAATGTATGTGGGCAGAGCAACAGTAACAGTAACCGAGTACGTGAGAGAGTATATGAATAGATTGGGTGAAAGATTAGAATGCATAGTTGGATTGGATGTTTGGACGCAGCAGTGTGGAATAACATTGTGGCGGGACAGACGCAGAGTGGGCAGACATTGCACCTGTTGTTTTTCAGGAGTAGAAGACACTCAGAGGGCAGTAGATGGGACAGGATAGGGGGTCTGTGACTCAGGAGAATCTGAGCTGGAACAGGCCCGTGTTATGAGTCAGCCAAGGCTAAAAAAGGAAAGTGAACGACTTCCAGAGGGCACTGAGGAGCTAAAAAAAGAACAGTCCTGTGTGAGGGTACAGGGGGCATTACAGACTGAAACATGAACGGTTAAGTTTTAAAGAACTTTTTTACTTTTCCAAGAATACATTTATACTCACAGTCCATAATTTTGTAATGTTAAAAATATTAATGTTATTTGACTAAATTACCCATTATTGAAAGATTTAATGTCCAACAGTAAAACCAGTGAATGCTGCACTAAAAATTACATCAACAGCAACTTTAAATAAATTATTTAAATTACTTACAGAAAGAGCCCTAAAACCTTCTATTACTGTATTACTCACTAATCAGGTTTAAATATGGCCTCTAGGGGGGCGTAGCATCATTAATAAGAGATCAGCTCTGTCTACATAATAGCAGGCTATAACCCAAACCTGGCTAAACGAGGTTTGCATTTAGAGTGCTATGGAGCACTACAGATCATCTGCCTCAAATGGTTAATGTTTACTGTGTCGGTGAGTGACAGGGAGGTGCGTGTACCATGCTTACTATGGTGCACTGTGGTATGTGACGCTTGCGACTCCAAGCATGAGGACATAGCAGAGACTGCACAGCTCTCTCTCATAGCCTCAATGAATATTGCTGTACACAGATGAAGAAATGTAAAAAATAAATTAAAAAAAAGCAAATACACAAAATATGCAGAGCAGCTGTGCCATTGGCATCTTAACCCTGGCTGATTGCAAAATTGTGTTTTATAGAGCACCATTTACTGACAAATGTGGACAAAGATCATAGCTGGGTAAATTTAGCACATGAGGAACAAGCAGCTCTGTTTTTTTCTTTCTCTCATTCAGCTGTCCACTGTACATGGATGGAAGTAAACAAGTTGGCAGGTCACTGCCTTTGACTTCTCATGCAGAACTGAAGTGCCTTATCAAGGATATTTTAACTACAAATGAAATAAATGTTTGACCAAACTCAGTGAATGTGCAGTGTAATGACCAAACAACAGTAGCTTACTTTGGTCATTTATTGCAACAACAAACAGAGGGGAAAAGTCAGCCCGTGCTCTTCCAGGAGAAGTGCTCTGAACAATGTGGAAGCTGCAGACCTACAGTGAATGATCCTGGCCTTCTGCCTGTCAGTGAAACCTGCACAGTCACAGGCTGGTGTGCCTCTGGACCACTGGGTGCTTCTGGGCAGCAGGATTATCCAGAGAGAGGAAACAGCTGAGGCCTGCGAAGCGTCAGCATTTCCTAATCAGAACTGTGTGTGGACATGCGTACATGTCCGCACACCCATCTTTTATGATTGAACAGGGGTCAGAGAAGTCAAAGGGGCACTGGATAGACAGAACAAAAGCAAAATGAAGTCTGGGGTCAAAGCTGCTGCTGAGTCATCATTGAGGCAGACTCTTTCAG
Source organism: Chaenogobius annularis (assembly GCA_015082035.1). Classification (NCBI taxonomy): domain Eukaryota; kingdom Metazoa; phylum Chordata; class Actinopteri; order Gobiiformes; family Gobiidae; genus Chaenogobius; species Chaenogobius annularis. Next base: position 587,356 of record BJKM01000185.1, on the reverse strand, counting down.
AGTATTTCTTTGTGAACGGATGAGCTGCCTTGGAGGCATTTGTCTCTGGTCTTTCCACCACTGCTCCACGTGTCTCCACGGTCCGAGCCGTTACGAAATCCTCACAGCTTTCATAAGAACTTCTGTTCACTTTAGCTGTCCTTAACCGGCACACTATGTCCACTGACATCCAGGCACATTTAGTGCTGAGCTTATGTGCTTGTTTATACAAAGCTCTGTGTTTTCCAACTAAATTAGAACAAATCTGATGAAATGCAATGTGCAATATTTAATTCTCAAAGATGTCACGTGTGTAGTAGGACAAAACAAGCATGCAGCAGAAAAATAAAGTGTGTCAACAAGCCTGCATGTTTTAATGGTCACACATCATCAACCACCCCAAAGAATCCTGGCATAACGTTTTGTTACAATAGAAAATAAAATAAAAAATATTTAAGTTAAATACAGAATCTCTAATCTTTATAAACTTTTTAGTTCTGTTGAAAATGAAAGACAGACATTGTCATTAACCAAACATATTCAAAACAAATATACACCAAGTTTTGAACAAAATGTTTATTCAAATCAATGGGAAGAACTAGACAAGGGTTTAATCATTCATAACCTAGTGTATTCATAGAATATCTTAACATCATGATTAACAGATCAAAAAGATAAAAAACAAATATACAAATGGAGAATGAACAAAATAGGCGTGATATTGCACTTTTCCCCTAAAATGTCTTGGATACCCTCCCAAAGTTCTTTTGCTCTAAAAATTTTAGGTCCTGCCTTTTACAGGTCAGGAGTATAGCTTAATTTGGACACTGAACAACTCAAGAAAACAAATGACAGAACTGCAACCTGAATGTTGATGCTCATTGCGAGAAGCTTGATTTAGTTTCCCCAAGTAAAAACAAATACCCTAAGCAAAGAACCGCAAACTTATTAAAAAGGGAAAGAAGCAGTTTACATACCATTTGTGTTACCTAAATGTCTCTCAGTGGGGGAGGGTGCTGGTCAACAGCTGCCACCCCCTCGACCTGAGGAGGTTCACAAAAGGTCAGTTATGTCGCAAATCTCAAAAAGAAAACAAAGTGAATGCCCAAAAGTTACATGGAAAATAGAAAAGTCTTGTCTAGAAAAAAAAGCTTCAGAAACGGTGGCCCGTCTAAACGTTTTATCGTGAAACACTAATTTTTCAAGGAACATTTGCCATTTTCCCTTTTTGTCCTCATAAATAATAACATGGGAAGTCTAAAACTATATATTTTGTTTTAATACAAACAAGAAAACAGTCGAAACAGATTCTATTTTTTAGAGAAAAACAACAACAGGTCTTTTCTGCATCAAGGCCACAGAGATAAGTTCACTTGTATGCACCGCTGTGAGCAGACGGGTTAGTTATCAGGAGCAGAAGCATGCATTGCAACACATACAAACACGGATGAACTACATTTTAAATGTAAACTTGTATCTATGAAAAAAAAAGGGAATTTAAAGCAATACAGCGATGCATCCTACACGCTGGATGGCTTAATAATTCTAGTGTTACAAAATGCTTAGTATGATTTAGTTTTACTCCAGACCACCACCGATTGCCTACTTTATTTTATTTGTGTATAAAAAAGTGCCACTTCTCATCTTGCTCTGTCTGGGGCAGCTGGTCTTTAGTGTTGAATGAGTTAGAAAACCAATGTATTACTCATTTCAACCTACTATACTACTAACATGACTACTTCTACTTGTTCTGACCAGTCTGACCAGACAGTTAGCATTATCGCAGCGTTTTTTACTGGACACGGGTTTGCGTCCGTCTGTTTTCTCTTTTTATAGCAAGCGTTCTGGCTTCAGTGGTCTGGTAAAACACTGCAGAGCGGATGAGTGGAGCAAGTGCAGCAGGACAAAAAGGGAATGTGAATCTTTAGACAGCTGCCAGTCTATTCTGCCGGTCTAATTTACAGATTATGAACAGTGCAACTTAAAATACCTATGACATGTTTCTCTTCATATTCTAATCATTTGGCAAAGGAATCAACGATTAGGGGAGACACAAGACTGCTTTTTTTCTTGTGTGATTTGAAGCTTTCTTGCGTCAAGGTTGTAAGTATATCCCAAAATGTACCACCTGTCATTGCAAAGGGACGAAAAATACAATGCAACCTCAATAGCAAAGCAAGTAAGAAAAAGCTATGGCATGGCTTGCTAACATTACCCACCATACAATACAAGGAACCAATATATAGAGCAACATCTAAGGAGGATGTTGTAATGTAATGTTTGATTGTTGTGTCCACATCCAATTAAGCTGTAACGTATTGTAACACCTAAAACAAAAATCAGTGCATTGTTCAGTCTTTTATCTTATAATAAAAATTAAGCAAAAAAAAAAAAGTTAAGCTTGCAGTCTTAGTCTGGTGTATTACGAGGCGGAATCCAAACGAATAAGTGATTTTCATTATCCTTAAACAGAGCCGAACAAGTAAAGTAAAAAATAAAATGTGCAAAACAAAATCCCGAAGTAGGCAGGAGGCTTATTTCTGGTGTCGACCACTGCCACCGAATGCTTTCACTCAACATATGGCAGTTCGACCTCATTGTCCATATGTGCCAACAGTTAGAAGTATGGACAAAAGCTTGGCAGACTTGAGCCCTATGGGTCGTCCTCTTCTTCGACCACTGTGGCTCGTGCTACTAGTGGGGTTTTCAGACTAAACATGTCCCACTGTCAGCAGTTTGACTCCACAAAGCTGTACCCCAAACAGACAACGGTTCCTCGTTCAAAGGAGAGATTGGAATAAGTTTGTCCGTACAACCAACTGTTCATAAGTCCATCTTGTGGTTGGTGGAATACGTCTCTGGAGGTCAGGTTGAGTGCTGTCATAGAGGACTATACAAAGCAGAGCTTTGCACACAGGTTTATTTTAGTTCCCCAAATCCGACAGGGAAAATCAGTATTAACTCAACGTGATGGACAGGTGTCCAGCCTACGCTCTTCCATGCAACTGGCATTATCTGGATTTGGATCAATCTGAAAATCAGACAAAGAAAAAAGAAAGTTACATTTTATTGCTTAATGTTTTTACGTATATATTATTTGATGTATTCTCACGCTTACCTCAGAGTAAAGTGGAGGGGGCTGAAAGCGGAACTCGTGAATGTAGGCAAACATATGTCCCTCCAGCTCCTCACGGGCAGCTGAAGCATCCAGCCTCTGTTCTTCTGTTACAATTTCTGCATAGCTTGGAGGGGCTGAAAAGAGAAGCAAATAATGTGTTCAAATGAGACCAAACTATTCCACTTGTTTAAACTTTAAACTGCCTCAGTAAAAGCAAACCTACCTTCAGGCCTCTCAGGCAGACCCATGCCCAGCCAACTCATGCTGCACTGGCTGCTAACGCTGGAGGTGCGAGAGCCAAATGGGTGGAGAGGGATTGTTCCGATAACAAGAGGCAGGTTTAGGGACAGGTTTATTGCACCAGGTATGTCCACATACACCTAAACAGAAACAGACTATTAATATCAAATTCTCACACACAGAAAAGGGATAGGGGTAATGCAAGTATGGTGCTAACCATAATTCACTTTTATGTAGGTCACTGAGTAGAGGTCAGTTTGTTTATGCAAGGCCATGCTCTAGTGCGATGGCTGTCAGTTTGTAGGGTAAAGTGGTTATAAGCACCCTCAAGGCAGGTGTTAACACTGATATTCTGGGCTAATGCTCTTAACAGCATGTGGAGAGAACACCTGTTTCAATCTGAGGCCTAGAACTGATAATGTGGCTAGTGTGCAAGCAACTATCAATCTTTAATTGATCATTTACAGAAATGTTGCAGGTTTACTTTTATTTTATGTAGCGAAGAGGAAACGCGCAAAAACAGCTGACTTACCATCAGAGAGTACTCCACTCTGATAATGCTGCAGTCCAGGATGGAGGGTGAGACTGGTGGGATCTTCAGCATCTTCCCATTCCAAGTCTCCGTTTTTCCAGAGGAAAGGGACTCGCCGCGCAGGTTTGCCACCAACTGTTTGACCTCCTTCATCTTTCCTTTAGCATAGAACGTTTGAGTCTGGTAGATGGCTGCTTTGGGCACCACCATACGCGATGAGCAGTTCTCAATCTCTGCAAAAATCTGGATGGACTCTCCTAGAAGGGTCAGCGTGAGGAAAATAATGTTAATAACAATACTGATTATGTATTTATTGTGTTTTTAGTGTGTGTTTTTTTCAATTAATTTGTAAAAAAGGAGCTATGATGCTGTTTGGACAAAATGATTGAAATCATTTTACCTGGTGTATATCCCTTCCTCTCAATTTTGGCACTTAGGGAAATGGGACCTGAGGTGCAGAACCAACAGCAAAGAGTCTTGTCTTTTGTGCCTGCTTGTGGTGACTGAAAAAAAAAAAAAAGATTAATTTTAAAGTCCTGTTTTACTGCTTATGGTCGAATGTACATCCTTCTTACATTAGTTGAATACAAGTGCATATAAGCTTACCAGCAGTAAAGGAGTGTTGATGTCGATGTGCTCAAAGACTGTAAATTCCTTCTTGGTCTTCATGGGCAGGAGCCATGGTCTCAGGAGTTCTGCTTTTACCCAGTAGCGCACACTGCCATGCTTTCCTTCAAAGGAGGTAGCCAGCGGTCTGCAGAAAGCACAACGACTTTAATCAACTAACATTACAGACAAGCAATAATAATAAAAAAAACTGTAGACGGTAGCTGCTTACGTCTGTGGAAGCTCAAAGCTGAATGCATACTCGTGTCGTCCTGAATGGATAGTGGTGAGACCCTCTTCAGAATTGTCATCATCTGAAAAAGAAGTAGGACAATATTCCAAACACGTGCATACCATACCTGGACACAATGATCTACGAAGAACTCTGAAAACCATATCAAAGACACGGGGTGGGGGAAGAAAAAAGAGAATAGAATTTACTAATATATAACACGTAGCTTATTGTAAAGAGCCTTAACTCACTAGGCTTATATTGAGTGGCCCATTCTTGTTTGGAAAATTATAATAAAACTATAGATTTTAACTTTAGTGCTCCTGCACTCCTACGAACAATAACCAAACGTTTTTCCTTGATGCTTTACATTTGGTTTTGAAGCGTTCAATGTCAAGTATGAAATAATTTTCATTCAGAATATTGTCGAACTGCATAATTGTGGAGCTACAGAGTGCTTTGCTACAGAGTGCTTTTGCCCCCTCAGCTCTGCCCCCTCAGCTCTGCCCCTGCCCTGTGCAGAGCCAGGCAGTGGTAAACAAGTGCAGAGCTGTCACTCAAAGCCAGACTCCAGCAGGAGGAGACCGGCCTAAACCGGCGCGAGCAGCTCCAGCGCTGCGCTCATTACGCATTCACTATGCGCACAGCACAACAACAGCACCATTCTTTTTACTGCACATTCACTAGTTTATTTTAGCGACCTGCCACACCGGTCTAGATTTTGGAAGAACCAGTTAACATGGAGGGTTGCGTTACAATTTGAAGCATCCATAAAAACAAGTCTGGGGCATGAACCAGATGCACAAATAAGCAAAATGACCAATGTAGCCTATAGGCACGCGATTTGGTAAACATATAAAACCAATAAAAATAAAAGTGCATTAAATCATTCCCTAAAAAACATCCGCCCTACAATCTGTCCGATTTCTCCAGGGATCCATGCACCAAACAGACGCAGGGGGATAAAGGCAGAAGCTCAGGGGCCACACTTTAATCATACTTTGCAGGTGTTTTTCAAGCGAAAAAGTTGCAGATATTTCTGTCACTCTGTGCAAAGAGTGACGTCACTGTCCACACATGAGCACCACAGCCAATGAGGAGAGAGGATCCGCTCTGACTCCGCCCACATCTGGTCCAGTTTTCTGAACAGGATTAAACCGCTTTGAACAATGGGTGGAAACTTAAGCAACCCTACAAAGAAACACACTATGCGATTGGGTTTTACATTTCTAAATATACATAGAAAGTGCTCGAAGGCCAGTGTCTCGTCATCCTCTCAGAAAACCTATCAAATATTACATTTTCTCCATAAGCTGTCATTCATTGACACCTTGTCAACAAGCGACAATGGATCAAGCCTCAAAACAATGCTTTTTAGATCATCTTTCTATTTGAAATGAAGACAAAAGCCCACTATTGTTACTTGTAAAAGGCTGTCATAATTGCGATAAACATGATCAAAATGGGGATTTAAAGTAGCCTAACACAAAACAAACACAAAGAGCCTCAGAGCAGAGCAAAGCATCTCATACAGACACAAATCTTACCTCTTTCGTGTCCAATTAAGATGTCTTTGTGATTTAGATACTCCACTTCTTCCGTGTAGTTCTGTGTGTAGGCAGTGTTGGATCCAGCATTTCTTGATTCAGTCCAACGAACTTTTGCAAATCCTTTTGCGTTGATTTTGAGTGATTTCACGCGGATTTCTCCGGTGACTTCAATAATCACTCTACCTGAGACACTGTCCCCGCTTGAGAAAACGGGGACATTACTGTCATTGAGACAGTCATAGCTTACAGTGAAGCTCTTTACCTTTCCAAGCACCATGGTGGAAAAGGCTACACAGAGCTAGGAGTAAAAAAGTCTGAAAAAGAATCTCATAAAAAGATGTTTGAGATTGAGACACTGATCTCTGCCCTGCAGAGCAGAAGCACGATCAGTGTTTTCTTTGAGAGCAGTTCATTGAAATGTGTGAAGGCTCAATAACAGCACTGTATGCTGTTATCGCAGGCCTGTCTTCAGCTTGGTCTCCAGTCAAAGACAAGGAAACCCCCGGAGCTCAGTCACTTTAAGCTACTGCCCGAGTGAAAAACAACCCTCTGCGCATGCGCTGCCTCCACAGCCCCCTCCTTCCGCCTTCTGAATAAGGCAGAGCTGTGGCCCGCAGCCAGATGGTCACTTTGGGTTTGGGCTAAAGGCTCTGGACAGTTGCCTTTACTGCAGAACTCGGCCAATGTTCTAGGTGTAGAGCAAATGTACTATACTGTGCACACATGTAGCCTATATCAAGCCATGCCTAATACATCCAAGAAAAAACGACCTGATCTACTGTGGCAGATTGTTCCGGAGTGAAGGTTATGCTTGATTCTCAACACCCAGACTGGAGCTTGAGTATAATAGTTAAGTACATCCACAAACATGCTGAGAACATCACAATTTCCAAAATCCACCCTTTTCTTTACTTTGTAGTAGATTCAGTTTTGGGCCCAGAATGCCCAAGTGTGTGGGCACATATGGACCCCGCTGCTTTAGCTGTATACTAAATTATGCCTGTTGGAAATAAAGCAAAAAAACAACATTTTGCACAAACAAAACTTCACAGACATAAAGCGCCACCCCTCGGCCATTGCCACCACTACCTGTTGAACGTTGGACTACTTTCTTTAGAGAAGCGCGCCCTCTACTGTATGTCTACAGTCAGTACATGGTGTTGTGACCCGGAAGTTTACGTCTTATTTTCGTGCCATGATTGTTTTATACGCTGGACTCGTGTTTTCTGTCAAAAGAAATACCAAAATAATTTCAATTGGCCTATACTTTACAATTAGTGTCGCAATGCGAATGAGTTTTGCAGTTACTTTGTTTATTTTGTTTCAGACGCACCACTTACGTTTTTGCCTCGTAAATAACAGGCCTAATATAGTGATGGTTATGAGTGATGCATTTGTAAGTATAAATCATTTTTAAGTGTTAACTTTTCCCACGACTTTGGTATTGAATTATTTGTCTGGCTTAAGGCAATGCAACTTTCCGGAGGGAGCGTCCACCACTTGCTTGTCTCCATGGAGATGTTACCTGAAATAGTCCACAGTGTGGCGTTAAACTTAGCATTCTTGCTTTTATTTAATTCCATGTATTTGTTATTGCAAAAGAACATTGGAAAGCATGCATACCTACCGAAAGCAGGCCTCATGGAGATCAAAGTCATACTTTGGAACATTCCATTCAAAGCAATAACGTTTCCATGGAGACAAGTAGATGCGGACCCTCCACCATACAAGTTACATAATTATACTTTATCATATATATTAATTTAACATGTTAGAGAGTGGGACCAAAAGATCATTTTGCACTGATTTACACTGATGCATCTTCTGCACAGGATGGAAGACTGACCTTCAATAACCAAGTGGTAAAGCTGCCATATATCAGATATCTCCGGGAGCTTGGTACAACCTTCCTGAACGCCTACACTAACTCCCCCATATGCTGCCCTTCAAGAGCAGGTAAAGCACCAGTTAATTCCATATTTATGTGGCATTAAAAGGATTGTTTTTGATGATGATTTTGTTAGCCATGTGGAGTGGTCAGTTTGTACACCGTAGTGAGTCATGGAACAACTTCAAATGTCTTGAAGCCAACTCAACAACGTGGATGGATTTGTTGAAGGACAGTGGATATACTACAAAAATGATTGGCAAGCTGGATTACACCTCTGGCAGTCACTCTGTCAGGTAACGCTAACACTGAAACTTTGAATTTGTTTGTTTCTTTATCTGGATATTTTTGTGCTGATGTGTTTTCAGTAATCGCGTGGAGGCTTGGACACGAGATGCTGAGCTTCTTTTGAGTCAAGAAGGACGTCCTGTTATTGATCTAGTGGGTAACATGTCAACTGTAGAAATACAGAAAACAGACTGGCAGAACACAAGAAAGGCTAAACAATGGATTATAAGGAATTCGTCTTCTGACCAACCTTTTGCACTTTATCTGGGTCTTAACTTACCTCACCCCTATAAAACTGAATCCCTTGGGCCCACAGCTGGTGGCTCTACTTTCCGCACCTCACCGTTCTGGTTAAGTAAGGTAAAAAATGTCTTTGAACCGCAATTATACAATATTAACGTTACAGCTGATCTTATAATTAAATTCAAAATACTACTTATACTGCCCACAGGTGTCTTCTGATCTGATCGCTGTACCAAAATGGCTGTCTTTGTCTGATATGCATCCAGTTGATTATTACTCTACTGTCACCAAAAATTGCAGTGGTGTTTTTACAAAGGAAGAAATAATAAGCATACGGGCTTTCTACTATGCCATGTGTGCTGAAACGGATGCAATGCTTGGTCAGTATGCAGAAAGATTTAAATATCTAAACTAACACTGATGCTGAGACACAATGTTTTTGTTTTTTTCAGGAGAAATAATTGCATCTCTTAGAGAAACTGGTGTGCTTAACAACACTGTTCTTATCTTTACTGCCGATCATGGAGAGTTGGCCATGGAGCACCGGCAATTCTACAAAATGTCCATGTTTGAGGGCAGTGTTCATATTCCCCTGCTTTTCATGGGGCCTGGCATTAAGTCTGGTCTTCAGGTGGACCAACATGTGTCATTAGTCGACCTCTATCCTTCTGTACTAAGTATGAAGCACAGTCAAATGAGCTTTAATCATTCAAGAAAAACAAAATAAAACTTACTCTGCAATTTTTTTTCACCAGATATTGCGGATATTTCTGTCCCAGCGAATCTAAGTGGTTATTCACTTCTTCCTTTAATGTCAAAGTCCAAAGATCTTCTCAAGCACCAACACCCGGACTGGATCTTTAGTGAGTATCATGGTTGTAATGCCAATGCCTCCACATACATGCTGATTATTGGCCACTGGAAGTACATCACATATTCAGATGGACAGCAAGTGCCACCACAGCTTTTTGGTGAGTTTGATGAGAGAATGGTATTACACTGCCTATTTTCAAAATGCATAATTTCCTTTATTTTGTAGATTTATCACGGGACCCAGAAGAACTACATAATGTTATTTTTAAATTCCCAGATGTGAGGGCACATGCGGACAAAGTTTTATGCAGTATACTAAGTTATCCTCTTGTTTCTGCCAGAGTCCATCAATATAATAAAAACGCTTTTACTTCCTGGAGAAATAGTCTTGGAGGAAATTACAGCCAAGTCATTGCAAACCTCAGGTGGCATGTAGATTGGCAGAAAGATTCAGTAGCAAATGAAAAAGCAATTGATCAGTGGCTATATAGCTTTAATTGATGTTTTTATTGTATTGTGCAGAAGTATTATAGTAAAATTTGCAAAAGCTTTCTATTTTTGTAAAGATTTTAAATAAAGCGTGAAGCATATTTGGCTCTTTTGTCTAGCTGTCATATTTATGTGTTTAAATGTATTATTATTTATTTTGACTGTATATTTATTATGATTTAGAGTAATCAGTGTTATTGGTCTATAATCGCGTTCATATTTCGAAAGCCTAAATAAAAAATAAAAAAAAGATAAACGTCACAAAAAATTCACTCGTCGTACTTTCGAATTGCACTTCCGGGTTGCGAGAGCAGCAGAACTGAAAAGAAACTTGTCATCCCAAAGTGTTGAACTTGCCCTGTGATGTTTAAAGGTACGTTTTTTCGAGGTGAAATACAAACACGGTGTGTGTTGTTTTATGGAAACACATTATGCGACCCGAATAATCAAGCTAACTTTGGCCTTGTTTGGGCTAAAAATAGGCTAAAAACATGGCAAAATATGCTAGCAAGTCGCAGAACTAAAATTGTTAAAATGCACCATTTTGTAGAGGATGGATTTACGTCTTATGCAAGCATTTATATTCTTTACCTAGCGTTATATAATGTTATAACAGCAGATTTTGTTGTTATTGTCTTAGCATGTAAAAGTAACTAATGAGTAATTAACTATGTTCACCCTAAACCTTTGATAATACAACGCAAATACAACGTGGTATGAATAATCCTCATGTGCTTGGTTTCACCTTCATTCAATAGCTAACTTAGAAAATAATGTCAACTAAAGAAGTTAAATCTGCGCTCAAGAGTGCCAGAGATGCCATTAAAAACAAAGAATATAAAGAAGCGCTTAAACACTGCAAGGTAAGATAAACAGAGTTGATAAACCGTAAATGAGTGAATGAACCGCTCTCACGTGTTTCATTTTAAGGTCGTTTTGAAAATTGAGAAAAACAATTACAATGCCTGGGTGTTTATTGGCTTGTCAGCTACTGAACTTGAACAGCCAGATCAAGCTCAGCTGGCCTACAAAAAGGCTGTGGAGCTGGAGCCTGAACAACTTCTGGCATGGCAGGTATGAGACTAATGTGCAATCAATGTATAACATTTGTTTTTTTGTTATGGATATGTTTCAGTCCTGGCCTATTGTATAGATTTTAGATGTTGTAACCCAGTAGAACACTTGTTTTAGGGCTTGGCAAACCTTTATGAGAAGATAGACCAATGGGACTTTAAAGTGGACCTTCCCAGTGTGTATGAGAAACTAGTGGAGCTGTACTCAAGGTAACACCTATAGCATATATGTTGTTGTCATTATTTTTTTTAATATGAAATCTGATTTATTTACAGCTCGGATAGAAATAAATGTTATGAGACCATTAAAAAACTCTCCGAAATATACGAGTCTGACAAAGAGTATTTAAAGGTACTGTATAGTTGCAGTATCATTGAATACATTAACATGAGAAGCTTTTGACATTTGTATTTTTGAGATTAGCTGGCACAGCTATGGTCTCATCACATTGGCCTTAAGGAAGAAGATGGTGTGGATAAGAAAGAGTTGCTCCAGCTATGGCAGCAGATGTCCAAACTCCTCACCAAATGCCTTGGTGAGAGAGAGCCTACTGATGAAACTCAACTGCATGTAAGATATTTCTGTAATTTAATTATGTTTATTAAATGCCAAATGGTAAAGACATGGATGTGTAAATATCTAATTCATAATATTGTTTCCAGTTAGTAACAGCATTTGAAAAAGCCCTGGTTCTTGTGGATCCTGTCCCAGGGGAGGAACACAAACAAGCCTCAGTTGACCTAATTAAATGTCTTTCGAAAGTAAGCACTTTATTCTACCAGTGTTAAATGTATATGTGTGTGTAATTAACTTGGCAAAATCAGTATTATTATTTTTGTTTTACATTTGTTTATTTTTATTAACATAATTTAGATTCCACAAAGAGAGCCTCAAATGAAAGAAGTGTGTGAGACAATGATCTCTCTATACCCTGGTGAAAGCTATCCTCTTGAAGTTCTTTGTTCTCATTATCTCAAGACAGGTAAAATTAGTATCAGTCAGTATTTTTGATTTGGTTAATTACTGTAGTGTTTTACCTTTTAACCGAAACTCTTTTCAGCAGTCTTCAGTAATGAAGCCATGAACTGTTTTACTCTGCTCCAGAATAAAAATTCAGGGAGTGGATTAGCTTGGTTAGGTTTCGGCTCCAAAGCATTTCATGATGGAAAGTATAAAGATGCCATTACACATCTTGAAAAAGGTCGGTTTTTGCAAGTAGAACTTTATATCTTTTGGGTTTATGTATTACATTTGTTTTTTTTGTTTTTCTCTGTAATCTAGGGTTGCAGAAAACAAGCTTCACCCCTGGATGGTTCAGTCTGGGCCAAGCTCAGTTTAAAATGCACAGATACTCAGACAGTGTGACATCTTGTTCCAACGGTATATAATTGGTTTAAATGAAAGACTCGTGCACAAGACAAATCTGTTTGATTCCATAATCTTTAGGTCTGGCTACATGTAAGCCTGAAGACAAGGAGCTGGTGAATAATCTGTTAAGGCTGAAGATCGAAGCTCTAGTCAGATGTGGAGGTGAAACAGCAGCAGATGAGGCTTTAGAGATCTTATCAAAGGTAAAGGTTTGTGCTCAATGACAGTGCTAATATTTGAAACTGAAATACTTAACTTAATACTTGTGTTGTTTTGTAAACTTATCATAGGTGTCTGATTCAGAAAAAGATCCAGTTCTGGTTTGCTTAAAAGGACGCGCTTACCTCAACAAAGGACAGGCTGAGAAAGGTCTAAAGGTAAAAACATGTTTTGTTTAAATAGAGACATTTTGTAATAAATTTATTTAAAAATAACTATTTGTATTTACACCCTCCAAAGACATCAATGGATCTGTTGGCCTCTACTCCTAATATAGCTGAAGGCTTGGCACTTAGAGGACTTGCATACCTTGTACAGGATCAGCTGGACATGGCAGAGAAAAGGTAAAGATATTTGATTAAGTGCAAAGGCATTTTAAGATTGTACTATTAACAGAAGTTTCTTTTTTTTTAGTTTTCTAGAGGCTGCAGATCAAAACCCAGATTGTGGAGAGTATTATTTCTTGTTAGGGCAACTTTATTGGAACATGGGAGTAGAGACTCGTAAAGATCGTAGTAAGGCCCATAATCAGCTACTCAAGGTTAGAAGTTAACAGTGTAATTTACCATATTGATTAAATCAATCAATCATCAAATTGATCCTGACTGTCTAATGGAGAATTAAAATTAATCTGAAGTGTGGTACTCATACAAGACATCTTTTATATTTGTTCGACATCTTTACTGTTTCTTCCAGGCTGCTAAATTGGACCCCAATCTGGGTTGTGCTTTTCGATATCTTGGGCATTTCTATCGAGAAGTGGCAAATGATTACAACCGTGCTCGTGGCTGCTACAAGAAAGCCTTTGAGTTAAATACTGATGATGCTGAATCTGGTGCTGCCTCTGTAGATCTCTGTATGGAGCATGGGCACATGGTAAGCTCTCATTCACATTATTGTAGACTCTGTTTTAGGTTGTGCGTTTAACATTTGTATTAATGCCTTTTTTTTTACATTTGTAAATTACTTTTACAGGACGCTGCTTTAGAAGTTCTTCAGTCAGTAATACAGAAGGCCACTCCGGGTTCAGCTAAATGGGCGTGGATGAGGCGAGGGCTTTACTATCTAAAAGTTGGACAGCAGCAACAAGCTATAGCCGAGTAAGATTTCTCATTTTTAAGACTGTAACCCATCTTAATGTGATCATAATTTTATGACACTTATTATTAGTCTACAGGCTGCTCTGAGGGCTGACCCGGAGGATTGGGTGTGTTGGGAGTGTCTGGGGGAAGCCTATTTGAATCGAAGGAGTTTCACAGCAGCTCTCAAAGCTTTTACCAAGGCTCAGCAGCTGCAGCCCTCATCCATCTACAGTGTGTACCAGGCTGCTGCCATCAAACAGACCCTTGGCAAGTTTAAGGAAGCAGCTGCAGAGTACTTACAGATTACTACACAACAAGACTATGTTCCAGCTTTAAAAGGTTATCATTATTGTTACTTGGATAATATCATAAAAAAAATACATTATATTATTTTGTATTATATTTTATTTGGAATAAATAATGTGTTTGAGGTTAAACAACATGTGCATTTATATAGGTTTGGGGGAGTGTCAGCTCTTGCTGGCAAAAATGTTATTTGAGGACTGTAGAGATGGAGGAGCTATAAATCTACTTCAGCAAGCAATACATAACCTTTTCAGGCAAGTTTGTGTGCACTACTATTTCTATGCCCACTTTTTGACTAACATAATTTTTAAACTTTTGTCATTAGAGCTGTGAAGCTGCGTCCAGATCTTTCCTGTCTGTGGAAGTTGCTTGGCGATGCCTGCACAGCCGTGAGCACTGTATCTCCTAATAAAGCACAGGTTCTGATGCCAGCCTTACTGTGTGGATCAAACAACGAGCAGAACCAAATGCTGGACCAATCCCAGACCATTAAAGTTGGTGAGAGGTATGACGATGTGTTTTGTAGTCAAATGTGGTGTTGCTATATTGTTTGTCAAACTAACGTTTTTCATTGTATACAGGTGCTATGCTCATGCTTTGAAGCTTATGCCTGACGTTGCCAGCCTTTGGCATGACTTAGGTCTGAACTATCATAAACAGGCCCGTTTGTTTCCTTCCACAAAAGAAGATGACACTGTCCAAAGTCAAGTCCTGGATAAAGCACAGCAAGTATGTTACTAAACCACATGTACAACTCCAATATAGTTGAATTAAGCTTTAGTAAAAGCCCTTTGTGTTCTTCTCAGTGTCTGAAAAAAGCCATTATGATGGATAGTGGGAACTACATCTATTGGAATGCACTTGGTGTTGTTTCTATGTGCAAAGGTACAGAGGTTATGCTTCCTCATTTTCCATTTTGACTTAGGGTGCGTACACACTTGCACATCATATTCAGTTCAATCCAATTTATTTTTGTAACGCCAAAAATCACAACGGTAGTTGCCTCGATTGGGTGACAATGAAATAGAGAAACAGATTAAACAATGTTCACAGGAAATTAGCGACTCTCCCAGCATCCCCTGTCCTTAGCCCCATCTTCTTAGCGAATAAAAACTACAAAAAACCTTGTGGGAAAAAGTAGAAACCTTGGAGAGAACCACAGTAAAGGAGAGATCCTACTCCCACCGATGGACAGACAGTTCATCCAGGCAGATGAGGAACCGTTCTCGAGTAGAGATCAGCATCAGCAGTGTCTGAAACACACTAACTGTTAATATTTAAGTTCATCAATAGTCTGTTCAATGCTGTTCACATGTTTCAGACATATCAAAATTGAGACTGAACTGGGACGAACCCAAAATGTAACTTCGAGTAGAGACTAAATCCAGTCTACATCAGTAAACGGCGGCACAGTGGCGCAGCGGCTAGCGCTCTTGCTTCACAGTAAGAAAGTCCTGGATTGGACTCCCAGCGGCTTGGGGCCCTTCTGTGTGAAGTTTGCGTGTTTTCCCTGTGTCTGCGTAGGTTTCCCCTGGGTGCTAAATACATGTACAATAGTATGCTGGTTTATGAATGAGAGAGTGTTTTGAGAGTGAATGTGGGACAAAGGGTGGAAATGAGCCGGCCTGTTTACAGCATGTATATCATGTATTTTCATTCACATGCGCGGTTCCCACGTAACCCTGCAACCAACTAACGAACTAAGTCTCAAATTCTTCATACCGCCTCCTTAAACCACTCTTTTTCTCCCAACAGGCATCGAAAACTTTGCACTGGCTCAACATTGTTTTATTAAATCTATTCAAGTTGAGCAAAATGTATGTATTACTCTAATGTGTTTGAATTGATTTATGAGATGTTGATTTCATATTATTAGATGTTGATTTCATTTGTTACAGAATGTTGTGGCTTGGACAAACTTGGGCGCCCTCTATTTAAAGAAGGGTAACATAGAGGTACTGTTTTGGAACAAACATTTGTTGTATTGTTTTTTAACATTGTTAATTACATTAATGGTTGATCTTGTATTTTCAGCTTTCACATGAAGCTTTTAAAATTGCTCAGTCTTTGGAGCCACTCTATGTTGATTGCTGGATTGGACAGGTCCTGATCAATACATTTTACTAAATTACAACATAAAACGATGATTTGTAAAGATATGTTTTTTTTTTATTACATTTCAATAAACTAATTCTTTTCCCATGCTTAGGCAATAATAGCAGAGAAAGTGGGAAGCTATGACACCATGGATCTTTTCAGACACACAACTGAACTCAGCACACATGTAAGTGAAAATTGGCCATGTCAGTATCTACATTGAAATTAGAACTTTTTTGAACAGTGTTTTTATGCTTTTCAGATGGAGGGAGTCAAAGGTTATGCCCACTGGGTGTGCTCCACCTTACTGGATAAAAGCAACAGAGACTCTGAATTGTATCGCTACAACATTGTTCAGATGAACGCTGTCTCTGCGGCTCAGGTGGCCCTGAGTAAATACACAGGTATTCATGATCTCTTATCTGTCATTTTATCTATGAATGTCACTGAACAAGGGACTTATGTTTCCGACAGAGCGAGTCCAATCTGATCCTGATGCTTTTATAATGCTGGGTTTTTTAAACGAGCATCTCAATCTGAAGAGACAAGCCCTTCAAGCTTATCAAAGGTGCCTTTTCTAACGGGAACAGATTTATTTTGTCACAAAACATTCTCTGCTATTTTTATTGAAAGTTTTTTTTTCCATAGGAGTGCGGCACTTCTTCAGTTAACATCTGGAGAAATGCTCACTTTTGCTTTGAGCAACTATGGTCGTGCTTTATGGTACCATTCAGCTGTATATTCTACTATTTAAAATATATATATTTAGTAAAACAATTGACCTTATTAAGTCATATTTCAGCTCCTCAGGCCAATGGGAAGAGGCTGTGCATGTCTTTAAGTCAACTCCACTTGAGGAGCTTACTGATTTGACAGGTCTGGCTCTGGCTTACTGTAGAGCAGGCCTCATCCCCGAGAGCATTAATGGTGATCAGTACAATCAGTCTTGTTGCCCTGTCGCTACTTTAGTGTGTGTAAATTAATACTCTCTTTCTATTGTCTGTAGCTTATGAACACGCGTTAGCTGTAGCCTCCACTGAAAAAGAGAAGGCATACATCCTAACAGCTCAGGCCTTGTTGCAGCACCTGCAAGGAAACGTAGACTCTGCGAAGACGCTGCTGTTTAAATGGTATTTTATTATATATTATCAATTTACTATGGGAACAACCATAGTGTTAAAAATATGACTAACTAAAAATTTTCCTTGTACAGCTCATTGTTGAAGGAACCCATCCCAGAGTCCTTACTGTGTCTTTGTGCCTTGGGCTTAGTTCACAACGACACTACCCTGGCAGCGGCTGCTTTAGCCGAGTTACTGAAACAAACCTCAAACTCAAAGATGGTTGTAGAGCAGCACTGTCTGCTCACATGCACGCTGTTGGCTTTACAAGGCAACTTCAGTGCAGTCCAGAGGGAGGCATCCAGGGCTATACATAGGTACCTTTTATGGCAGAAAATCACTTCTTATATTTATTTGTCCTCGACTCAGAAATGCCTGTACTATTTCTTTCTTTTAGAAACCCAGGAAATCCAGCTCTATGGGCTTTTTTGTCTCGATTGGTACCACAGTACTTTCCGAAAACAGCAAATGTTTGTCCATCCATCATGTTTACTTTTTAAAATATTGAAATAGATATTTAACATGGCTCTGTGGTGGTTAGAATACTCTAAACCGACACTACCATTTTTTTTTTTCTAGGGTGGAGCAATGGCCGGTCACGTGGCCTGTCTTTCCAGTATGACACACGGAAAGGTAAATCATAATTGTATGATTATGTGGTTTATTGCATCTGTTGTCCAGATCGGATCGAGAGCAAGACAAAATTAAATGAGGTCAACTGTGTAAGATATCTCCTCAGAGAGGTTTTAAACCAGTCCCTCACAGTTTAACTGTCTTAGAATGGCAGAAGCTTCCCAGATGAGAAACTGTTAATGACAAAACTGTTTCATTCTTTTATTAAAAAAACCCCGTTTGGATTAATTGTGCTTGACATACTTGACATACAACCCTCTGACATAGAGGGTAGATAATGCTTTTTTACTCCTTGCCTGCAGAGAGCATTGTTGCACAGTGGAGTAAACCAGCTGGCAAGTGGGAAACACTTCGGAGATGATAATCAGAGTAATGCACTGAAAACAATGCAGAGGGCTGTGCTGCTCTGCCCTGGTAAATAACTTAAATTACGTTAACATTTTGAAGCAGATGTGTGAACTCATCTATTTTTAAGCCTATTAGATAGACATGTGAAGAATAGTGTATTTGATTTCCCAATAAGTGTGTACTCTTTATCACCAGATGACCCAGCAGCTTGGGCTGGGCTCATGTCTGCCTGCCACACAGAAAACACTGCATGTTACCTGTCGGGGTCTGCGCCACGTCGCACAGGTCTAGAGCAAATATTCATGTCAGTTGTTTCTGAAAAGGGTCAGTAAATGCAATTACTATTGTTGCTTTTGGGCTTTTTGTAGTTCCTTTTGTGACTTCTCCTGCTTTGGTGTTCTGTAGTCCGCTCTGTGGAGGACATTGAGCGTCCCCTGGCCCAGATGCTGGAGGCCTGGGTCCTACAACAGTCAGTCACTGGCCTAGTGCTGCAAGGAGAGCTAGAGCAGGCTGAGACTCTCTGCTCACAGGTACAACATAACCTGTGTATAAACCTGTATGCTCATCCTATGTATGGGACTGAACAGTTTCTTATTTAGGTCCTAAGTGTTTCTCCTGAGCATCCAGCAGTACTACTTTCACTGCGACAGGTGCAGTACCGACGCCTCCTTTTGGCTAATGAAGCTACTATTCTCCCAGATGCAGTAATTGAGCAACTGAATAGTGCTGTGGCAATGAATCCCACCAACATCAGTGCATGGCATGTAAGTATCTAACAAGAAAATACAGCTTTTGTGTGCTTTGTTTCAACATTTTCATTATCCTGTGTTTACCTGTCAGTGGCTTGCTGAGGTGTATCAAAAACAAGGTCTATTGCTTCAGGCAGTCATGACTTATAAGCAGAGTTTACAGATAGCTTCTCAACTTGGCCTGCACAACAGTCAAGTTGCCTGCCTGCTCAGACTCTCCCTTCTGGCCCTCAGAATGTGTATGGTGAGTGTATGCAAATACAATAAACACTATCGTGCATGTACGATGCTGAACCAATGGTATTCTGACTTCAAGGCTGGAACACAAGGAAATGACTGGAAAGATCTGGTGCAAGAAGCTACCAGTGAGGCATTGAAGCTTGGCTCCTCCCCCATGGCACTCCTTTTCCAAGCCCTGTTGCAGTTTACTATCAAACTGGCGGCTCGGTACATATTTAATTTTTTTTATGAAGCTGTAGGAACCCTGGATTCAAAGCTGTACGTCTCTGCATTTAAAAAAGAAAATTCAAGCTGCACATATTTTTGCAGGGATACAAGGCGCTTTTTGGAGAAACTGGTATATGTATCCCAAGATGTCCCGGTTACTGTGGTGCAGGTGGCCAGATGGTACCTACTCAGACACCTACACAGCAAAAATGATGAGGAACTTATCAAAGTGAGCCATATACTTATGCTTACATACAATATTCTATCAAAATATTTATATATTTTTTTACAGGTGCTTTTGGACCATGCCAAATTGAACAAGGATCAAAGACTTATTGACTTTTATCAACAGCATGCCTCTTGATTATCATTGAAAATGCCACCTTGTATTCGTATTTCTTTTTCATGAGATTTGTTGGCTTATTATAATAAGCTGAATCAAAGCACAGTCAATTTTGCCATTGATTTGATTTGTATTGAGATCGAGCAGATAGTTACAGGCCACACGCCAATGCTATCTACGACCACCAGATGGAGGCGCCAGCGAGCTAAAAGTGAGAAATTCGTCAGATTACTCTATATTTGCATTGCTTATGAATACTTTGAAGGCCGTTCCATCTGTCAATACCTCATTCTAATAAAGCAGGTGACGCTCCTAAATAAGATGACTTTCTAACTCGCTTATGGGCAACATTGTTTTTCTATGGACCATCATTAAAAAAAAGAAGGCAACTTCTGGATTATTGTCACTTTAACATAATAAAAACACAACTTCATACATGAGACATCTAACAAATCCCACTCTCTTACCACAGTATTTTTGGTTCAGCTGAAATAAAATGACAGCATTTGTAAAGGATAGGATAGGTAATTCCCAAGTAAAGGCCAATTCATATTTACTTTCCTAGAACATGAACAAACCCTTAAAACAATAATTATCTAAATAAAATTCAATGTTTAATCCCACTGTACTTTTAAAACAATAAATTAAGACAAGCACAAAAATGTGTACAACAAAACAAAGAAGCAAAGTGGTGAAGCACAAGTTCAACAAGTTTCATAATTTTAGTGAAAAAAAATAAACTAAACTAAACTAGACAATCATAATGGGAGTGTGTTGAGGGTTTGGATTGTTGAAAGCAGGCACTAAGGTTTTGTAATCAAACAAGTTCATTAAAATACTTTTATCAAAAATACTCTTATGTTGTTGGACATCAGATCAGAGGGGTAATACATTCTATTCTTTACAAACCATTACATCCGTTTATAATCTCATAGTTGACACTAGAAACCAGTGAACTGGTCTTGTGCTTGTACGTAAAGTCATTTTATAATAAGCCATCATTGTCAAAACTGGATGGCATTAATGAAAAAGAAAATGGGACAAACTTGACTCCACTTCCACTGTAGAATTTATTCTGAAACTCCACCCTAAAGAATGAGGAATCAAATATTAATAATACAGAAGAGACTGAATTACAGCAGGAATTGGTTGATTATGTTAGTGCAACTTACCAGTGCAGTCGCAAAGCATGGAGAAAGGCAGACAAACCCTCCATGACCAAGAGGATGGACACTGTGAGGACCGCAAAGAGGCCAAACACCGGCACCAGGAACAAGACCCCAAGAAAGGTGTCCATTTTGAGTCCAACTCTCATAACCATAGCCCACAAGACCTCCGACAGCTCTGACCAGATACACAAAATACAAGGAATTCAACAGAAAGGCTCAGTGGAGAAAAGAAAAGTACTCTAGCATTATTAGAGCATTTGGCTTATATTTTGCTTTTGATTGAATTAAATATTATAATACACCTCAAACAAAACAAATGTGTGAAATAATAATGCATATAAAATGGTGGATCAAGCCTAGCTGGTTACACAGACTTGGCTCAATCTACCTGGAGCTCTCTCTATTCTTTATAGAGTATGCCTCTGGTCACCACACCCTCCTCCAAGCCTCAGGGTTTCTTTGGCCTGAGGTGACGCAGTGACCATAGATGAGCTCATTGGTCATCTATCCTTTCTCTCACCCGATTGTATTGTTCATTAATACTTCAAAAGTCTGAGTTTTCTCATTCTAAGGCTGTTTTCACACATGTTAGTACGCTCCCTGGAGCAGCCCCAGAGCCCACTAGATTTAGTTCCATTTACTTCACTTTGGTGTTTGTCCTTTTCACATGCACTGCTCCTCATTCTCCCGAAACGCCTGAGCCATGTGAGAGGCATCAGCTGACTGACATACTTATTGCCATGACAACGGGCTTCAAGCGAAAAGCGCCGCGTGGATATGTACACACGCTCAGGGCACCGTGAGGACGATGCACGCGCCAGTTTCCCTCCTCAGAACCACTTGCAAATGGACTGGAGTGTTCATTCATACAAATATACGTGATTCAACTAGTGGCAGTGACTTAAGAAAAATAAAGTGGATCCGCTCAGCAGTACTTTTGAACTCCCAAATGCTATTTTCAGCAACCCCACATGTAAAACTGTTGAGCCTGTGTGCTCCTTTCAAAGGCTCATATCTGAGGATGTTAGGATAGGTTAGCCGTTATTGTCCCTGAAGGAAATGTGTCCTCTACATTTTACTCATCCTTCCACCATTCTGTCTCTGTCTACGTAAAGGTTTCTCAGTCTACTCTGTATTTTAATTTTATTTTTTTACATGCAAGCCTCCATGTTTCTCTGATTGGTGAATCCAACACCTGAACCAGGGCCCAGACTACACTTCTTTGTATGAAAAGATGTAGCCTTGGCTTTCTAGTCAATAAGTACATGTACATGGTCAGAAAAGAATCAGATAACAAATTATTGGATCAGATTTGTTTTACAAGGCCAAGTGAAATGTGTCAGTTAATTCATAATACTACATACTTAAAATAACTCAGTCTTTAACATTATCCCACAGGACAACAGGATCAGAAATATATCCAATTACTCACGTCAGATGTAACGGTTTACATGTCATTTCAATAAACTGCAAAAATCAGATAAAGACTGTGGTTGGAAGTAACAAAGCATAAAAGTAAAAGTACTATAATAATAAACTAAATGTTTTTGCCATCTGCTTTACTTAAGTCATTTTTTACAGTGGATACTTTTTACTTTCACTTCACTACATCTGAGAGCAGGATCTGTACTTTCTACTGCACTACATTTCTGACCTGGATTGAAAAATGTACTTTTTACTTTTAAAGAACATTTTTAAACCTACTTCAAAACTATTTCTCAAGTAGATTTTTTTAATGTGCTGCTTCTACTTTTACTGGTTTTTTGCACATGCATCTGTACTTCTTCCACCACTGGAGAAGGATTTTGATGATGATTTTGCTGTGCATGTAAACATAGCAACAGAGCAACCTACTGCACTCCAATAAAACTACAAAATGATTCAGAAGTATAAAGCAAGTATTCTTGTTCTCGGCGCCGCTGCAGTTGACAGTTGATAAGCAATTATAACACTAGAGTAAATATGTTTTTTTTTAAAAAGGTGACTTACGAGCATGTGCCAGACTCAGAGCCCAGAGTCGTAGGTAAGACGCTGTATTCGAGATGCATCCTAAGCAGTACTCTATTGTGTGGATAGCTTGATGCAGGAACTCGTCTGCAAAGTTAAACTATGAAGAAGCACAAATAAGTTAAAAGGACTTGTTCCAGACCTTAGTTTATCAGTATAATCCAATCGTTCATGGTCCTGACCTCTTCTGGCTGCTGTTCTCCGCTCATCGAGGCCTCACTGTAACTGCTGCCCTCTTCCATGTCATGCGCCCTCAGTAGGTACAGCTCCTCGTCGCTGTCATGCCGCACGCGCTCATATCCCTACCACGTGGCAAATTCAGTTCATCTTCACAGGTAAAAATCATGGTATAACAGTAGACACAAATTCCTTACTCTGTACGTTCCAATTCGGTGGCTGCCTTTGCTGAGCCAGTAAAGGTACAGTGGTTTTCCCAGTAACAAAACAGGCACAGAGAGTACTGCAATTAGCAAAAGGAAAATCTGCAGCCCATTCTGGGGAATAAAGAAGCAACAGTATTTAGGTTTTTAAAGTGCGCTAAATACACTGGACTACCTTTTTGAATGTTTCATACCTGCCCTGCATAAAGGGGCTGTATACCATCTCCTTGCATCAGGAACATGTTAATAAAATGGATGAGGATGCTTGGAGCGTGTCTGGAATCCTTAGCGGAGAAAACCAGCCACTTGTACAAGATCATGAAGACGAGATATCCAAACAAACACAGCAGGAACAGCAGCTCGGGAAGAAACACTAGGTACAGGTTGTGACTCTTCCTGAAGTGTCTAATTAAGGAAATGCATACTTAATAATGAATACATTGGCAGGGACAAAAAAGGAAAGCATGTACTGTACTTACATGTGATTAAAAGTGCTGAGGATGACACCAAAGCTCATGTGTATAACACCAAGAATCACAGACATTTTCATTTTATAGGAATTCAAGAAGGTAAGACGGTTGGTTGCGAGGTTCCATATCTATAAAACAAAATAATCCACTCAATGTACAATAATGCACCTATTATTGCTACACTTAATTGCAAAATTTAACATGCTGCATAGATAGTGAATGTTTATCACTCACAGGGTCAATTCCAAAAGGATAGGGTCCAGTGAAAACTCCCGTCACGTTCGGATCAAGAGTCAGGGAGTGATTTCCACGGATATCCTCTGGCCTAACAGGCACGCAAAATAAAGTTGGGAAGTTTGAAGTGTGTCCTGTTATACAAATGTTTTAATACTTTAGCTCTTACTTCCAAATCTTAGCTTCAATCATGGCTGACACATTCCACTTGGAGCCAAAAATGTTCAGCGACTTTGAGAAACAGTCGTTGTATATGAGGCCAGTGTAGACAGAAAACAGCCCCATCATCAGGATCATGTACCGGCCCTCGAAGAATGTGTTCCAGATCTGGAAACATACATACATCACTTGGCTACACATAATGTACTGGTAGGTAAAATAGTATTAAACCACATTTCTTAATTCTTACCAACCTCATTTCTTGTATTTTTTAGTTTACGGTCGTTCTCGTAAAATACCATCCAAAAGGCAAATAAAGCCATGATGATTCCATGGCCCAAGTCCCCGAACATCACAGCAAACAGGAATGGAAAAGTGATGATTGTGAAAGGAGCTTTAATAGAATGTTGGGGAAAAGACGATTATCATATAAAGCAAACTCCTCCACACACAAATATTGAAGTATCTCTGATGCATTATATCATTGTTTTTAAGACACTGGACATAATAGTGACAACATTCCACTAACCAGGATTGACCTCTCTGTAACTGCACACACCATAGGCATCCACAATGTTTTGGAAACCAGAGGTAAATTTGTTGGTCCTTATTAAAGAGGGTGGAGTGTCACTGCTGGGAATTCGATTGACAAAAGAAGGCACATTTGCTCCACTTTTTCTCTGAAAAACATGAGTTGTATTGTTAGTTAAACAGGTCTTCATAGACGACTTAGTTCAGTGTTTATGGCAACAAAGAAGAGTTCTTACTGATCCTTCTTCGAGGGCCCTTCTTAGAGCAGGCAGGTCACCAACAGGGCACCAAACCTCAGCAATGAGACATTTGTTGGTAACATCAAAACTGCATTGGTTAAGAATATAATAAATGGCTTTCATCTTCTTGATCTGTACGACCCATGTGTAGACCGACTCTGACGCCCTGATGAGGACCTGCTTTAGATAATCTTCTGTCCTGTGAAGAACCTAAGCCATAAAATAGAAAATATATTTTATATTTCTATGTTCATCATGAACAGAATGTGCATATGACAAATAAACGTACAGTGTGTAGGTCCTGGATGCGTGTCCTGAGCCCGTCCACCACATCGTTCCTCTCCTCATTGTTACTGGGATATGGATACACGTGACAGTGGTAACTGTAGGCAAATGAGACATGAAACTCAAAACAGCCTCAAGTGAATCAATCTTTGAATATTTTAATTACCAGTCACATATTTTCTTCACTTTCTGGCCAATTTGTTCTCCCCAGTAAGAGATTAGAAACACCACACTTTTGGTAGGCTCGCCCTGTGAAAACAATGTCTTGTCGTCAATTTAAACGCCAAAACAGCCAAAACACACACAAGCATTGATAATTGTTTGTTCATTTGTTAAACAATGGCTTTTGGTTTAAAATGTTACAAACTACAATTTATTTGTCTGTATTTAGTATGCACGTTGCCAAGAATCATGAAAATACTTGTACAAAAAGAATAGTCAAAATGCAAATAAAACGCACACACAAGACAAGTTCATTTGATTTTATACAAACGTGTAAACTTACAGTGTCAGGATCGTCCAGATACTCATCCACTTCAGCATAGCTCAGGATGGTGTATCCTTTGCACACTCTCCACAGCATCCGCTCAAAAGCTTCAATCTTTACCCGATGAATCAGACCAGATATAAAACTGAAATTCATCAAAGTACATTTTAAAAGATGAACCCAAATCCAAAGGAAAATAATTTTGCAGGCTCAAAACTTGCAGCAAACTGTAAATAATATAACAATGGTATATTTATCAAAGGTCCCAATTAGTGCTACATTCTCACCCTAGTTTGGCTCCAAGTCTCTGCATGCTGTTGTAGTCCATCATAGTTTCTTTCTCCAGAAAAGGAAATTCTTCATACTGTACTTGTAAGGGCTCTCGCTAAAGACACAAGTTGTTTTATGGAAAATACTTGATTATTTTACACTTTCAAGTGTGAGCTTTACCTCAGCTGATCTCTGGACAAAATTGCGAGTGATGCGCAGCATGTGTGTGTACTCTGTCAGCTCCAAGAGGTTTTTCTGCAGCTTTTCCTTATTCCTGGTGACCTCTCCTAACTCCACCTCCAGTCTCTGCAGCTGTTCCTGCGGACCATGAACAATAAATGCTTACTACCCATTACTACAGCTGAAAAGAGGGTTATACTAAGTGTACAGACAAAAACTCAAAGCAATCAACAAACCATTATTGCAATGACGTGTTTGGGTAAAGGAGCCACTGGGTTAACATCCCCTTCTGGAAGTGAAATGTCAGCTTTTTTTATCTCTCTTAGAAGATAACCTGGGAAATAGAATAAAACATAGTGGGCCTGTCACAATAAGGGATTTTGAAAGTATTGCTACAGCCATTTTTAATTTCTGCCACGGTCCTGACCCAAAAGCATGATCCCAATAAACACTTTTCTAAAGGAACACTATAGGCAAAAACACCTGCACAAATAAATAAATATCAGGATGAAACACTTTATGTTTGATATCTCTGATGGACCGTCTACAGCTCAAATGGGAATCTACGGCTAAAAATCTGAAAAAAACGTTCCTTACTAGTGGAAAGCAATGTATAAACAATAAATATTGAGCAGAAATAATTACGAATCCATAATTTCTTGAACAATAAATTACTGTGACAAGCCTTGGGGGAGGATTGGCCTTGGGGAGGACTGTACTGTGCGATCCAGTAAAACTGGACCGCACAGTACAGTCTTGTCTTATCTAATCAAAGAGAGTTTACCAACTAAAGACTGTGATTTGTTTCATTGAATTACAACCAGCTGACAGCTCCCATGACTGTAGTCTCAGTCACTTCATGTGCCTCTATTCTTTCTCCACAGAAACACACCAAACACATGCATTCATCTGTCGAGCTGCATACAACCACACCACTACTGCAACACTTCACTGTAAATAAACAACACACAGTTAAAGTCTTTGCACTTACTCAGAATTCTCTCCATCTCCTCACATTTTTTAATCTCACTGACATATTTCCTTTGAAAAGCATTCACAGACGGGTTGAGCTGAGAGACACATAAAAGACAAATGAACAAGGTTATTTGCAGGCCCCATGAGAGGATTAGACTTGAACATGGAGTTGTTCCCATGTAATAATAATGCAGTGGTCACAGACAGTTAGGTTTGGGCTTACATCTCTGAACTCCACGAGCCCCAGTTCTCCCAGTTCACTGATGCAGTCGTACGCGGATCCAGACTGGAGAAATAACTGGGCTAAACACATCTCCTCACTTCGCAGCAGGGAATTCATGATGGCACTTTCTGTTGATAACTCCTCCGCAGTGACAATTACGGGCTGGAATTAGGCTTTTACCGACAGTTAGTTTACCTGCAGTGTGGCTTTACATACTGAGATGTTAATGATAAACCATATGGTGCTGGTGGTTGTCTTCAGACTCAGGCTCGTGCTGGAGCTGCTACTGCTACTGCTAATACCACACGATCCGAGGCACGTCTTCCAGTTCTGTTTGACTTACTTGGTTGTCACTACTTCGGACGCAACTGCATTTACGCCAATTCC
Organism: Chaenogobius annularis; assembly: GCA_015082035.1. Taxonomy (NCBI): domain Eukaryota; kingdom Metazoa; phylum Chordata; class Actinopteri; order Gobiiformes; family Gobiidae; genus Chaenogobius; species Chaenogobius annularis. The sequence continues at coordinate 559,595 of BJKM01000185.1, read as the reverse complement.
ATGTCAAAACAGAGTTGGAAAAGTTCCGGTTTATCCACAATATTCCACGTCACTTCTCATCGCTCTGCTGTACGTCCACGGTTCAACTTCCAATGAGCAGCACTTCCGGGTTTGAGACGTCCCGTGCTACGTCATTCTTTCGGCAACGGATTTTGTCAAAATAGTTCCGTACACAAATTCTCAAGCCAGAAACCGAAATGTATAGTATTTGAATCCCTTTTGTCCTCTTATGTAAATTCCTTAAATTCTTGCACTCAAAGCTGTGAAATTCTATGTATATTTTGAACCTGCAAATGTATTAAGCCTCAAACAATGTTATCGTTAATATCATGGTACATTTGAAAAAAATAAAAATACAATGTTTGCCGCGTCGTGAGCTCCGAGTTCGAATCTTAATTGTGTTAGGGCACAATAATAAAATATACAATCTTTAGTAGGGTGACCAGATGTCCCTATTTAGCCGGGACAGTCCCAGTTTTGATCCCTTTGAGACCTACCAACAGTAAAGAAGGGAATATATTGTTGTTGTTTCTTTAGCCAAAGAGAAAATCCGTGTTTAAAATAACCAAAACACAAAAGATGCACTCATTTCCACTGATAAAAGTTTCTCATATTATATACTGACTCACAAGTGAGCCGGGAAAGAGGTATGAATGATCCGAGCGCATACAAATTCACTGCGGGTTTTTTACACTTTTTAAAAAAAACTTCTCATCCCATCCCGGGTGTGTCACAGTTTTTATGTGTGAAAATCTGGTCCCCCTAATCTTTAGCCTAAAATAATAATACAAAAATAATAGTTCCATACATTTCCTGTGTACACCTGTGGCATTTTGTTTATAAATCCTGATCATCATATTTTGTTGATGTTGACTTTTTGTAAAACTGATATCCTGAATGAACAATATTAATTAAAAAAAAGTTCCATTGTAAAATTAAATAATTCCATAAATAATAACACATGTTACTTATGAAGTGTTCTTACATTTATCCATCTGATTTTCTTCATATTTATATATTTATTTATTTTTGGAGTGTATGTCTTGATTGCCCCAAAAACAAATGCAAATGTATCTCCACCCCCAATTCATTTATTCAAAATGTATTTACTGTACATAATGTATTATACACATGTAAAAAGACAATAAAAATATGACCATGATCAGCCAATAAATGTCAAACATCTCTCACGTTATGTTTATGTTGGACAATTTGTGAATTAATAATGTGAAATGGAGGGTTGGTGCTTTGACCAACAGTGTTTTTTATTAACAATATTTATTTCAAAGCATGTCTGATACAAAAAAGTATATAAATAACAGAAAGGCATGATAATTGTTCCATTTGTCCTTAAATTGTGCTCCATATCTGTCGAATTTGCATCCAAGGAGTTCCCAGCACAGAAGTAACAATAAAAAAGAAAACCAAAATAAGACCTTTAGCCAGAGCTTGGGAGTATGGTTCACCTAGAGAGGATTCAAGAAAACAAATGCATTATGAGCCAAAACTGTTCAATTTGGGATAGCTAGTAAACAAAAAAATACCTGTGTAAAACCTAGTGATTGGGAAGGCAAGTTCAGGCCAACATATATCGTTTCTGTTGCAGTCATACTCAGTGAAATTGATCTGATATCTGAGAATAAATGACAATAACAAACAATCAAACAATCAATAAAAGCCTTAGGTGTACAGTTTCTGTCTCTATGCCTAGATGAAAGCCTGATGAATTACCTGGTTTTTGGTGGACCTGTGTTTAAAGGAATATCAATAAATGTGACTGAAGAAGTGACAGGAAGAAACTGTGTTTCTGCTGGATCCATACACACTGGATCCCCTCCTCCACATTCGAGTTTCCAAGAGGACAGACTATAACTGGAATCAAAATTAATCAGAAGAAATTCAAAGGTGAATTATGTATCTATTCTCTTTGAGGCTCCACCACCAGCTTGTCTCTATGAAGTTATTGATTAGCCTTGAAAGTTCCACAGCAGGGGTGCAACTAACAATTATTTGATTGATTAATCTAGCAATTATTCTTTCAATAATAGATAGATGTTTAGATTGCAAAGTTTTACCAAGATAAAGCTAAAGTAATGCTGACATACTGATTGAGTATACTTAGAGACAAAATATGTTTTTCATCAGAATGCAAAATTTGACATATTTCCTGTGTCATTTTGATGTAATTCCTGCTTTGTTCGAGCCAAAAAACAATTCTCTCTGCACATGACATGATCACCTCTCCATAAATCTAACCTGGTTGTCTCCAAGGTGATAAGTTTAATGCCATACTGTGAAACACTTCCAGCAAAGCAATAGTGTCTCCACCAAATAGTTACACAATACACCTAAAAATACAAGTGTTTAATAATATCTACAAAATATTGGCGAAGAAGAACTCTTGTACACACCTTATTTGCACCGCTTTAATGTCTTTCTGTGGAATCTCATCCACAAAGCTTGTGACATGAGTCCACACATAGATTTGCATATGTGCTGGTATATTACTGCATGAACTGTTTGAGTCCACTACCCCACTGGAATTCAGTGTCACATCTGAAAAGGTAAAGAAAATAATAGATTTGAACAGTTTACGTAATATTACAAGTAATAATGGATGAAAATTCTGTAAATATACATACAGCTGATATTCAGCCAGTCCGCTAGCGTTACAGCATCAGGATGGCCATTTCTAGCAACCAATGTGGCTTCAACCAGACCATCTTGGAGAGAATTTACAGTATCTCTAATGGGCAATAAACATCAATCAATTGAAACAGTTAGAGTGAATCCTCAACTTCGTTAGAAATACCAACCTCAGGAGACTACACTCAGTAAGATTTAACTGACTGACAGGAAGCAGACATCCAGATGTTGAGTTCTCACCGAATAACACAGGCCTCACATCGGCACGTGAACAAAGCCCACTGTTGACTATGACAAACATTCGATTATGTAAATGTAGCGCATCCTTGTGATTTAACGCAGAGATTAGGTACCTGGTTTCCACAAATGCATTGGGGACCTTTCTATTAACAAAGAATCATTTCCTATTGATGTGTTTAGGATTCCTCCAATTACAGGCCTGCCCACTTGATACCCTGTAGTTCAAAAAATATTTAAAAAATTGAATGTAAAATGTATGTCAAACCAAGGTGTGTTTTTACCTGGGTTTCCTGAATTGGGTTTACTCATAACGTCTCCACTTAGAAACTTTGCAGAGTATCTTGTAGTTAATGTCACTTTTGAAAAAGAGAAAGATGCAGTAACACTTTGGACCAAACCATATGATCAAGTGTTTAAGGTCTCACCGTTGCCATTCAGAGTCACAGTGCCAACTGTGCGGGTTAGTGTGATCCCACTTAAGCCATTTTCTTTCCAGTAGAAGTTGTAATCCAAGGCCAAGGTGACATTTTCACATACTATGGCTTTAGAGTGGAAAATAAAACTTTAACATTGACAACTTGTATTTTTTTGTAATAAAATAGTACATAAGGATAATTCTATTTCTCTACCCAAAGAGCCAAAGGTTTCACTGCTCGTAATGAAGTCATTTAATTCAGTCGCCAGTTGGTCAATTACATCCACCACAGCATTTCCTACAAAGATGAATTACATCTTGTTACATAATGAACTATAAACATGCTCTAGAACCGCAATGCTAAGATATGTTCAAACATGGTGAGGAAGAAAAATTTACCACCAACGCCATTCTTCACAACAGCTCTTAAGTCTTCAGGTATTGTAAGTAATGGAGACTCGGTTGGACAGACCTGCAGTGGGGTTACACATCTGACAACAAAGTTTTTCAAAAAGGCCACTGGAGCACTGGTCACACAGTATCCATTAAGTGTCTGTGCAAACAAAGTAATAACAAGTTATAGTAACAGCATTCTTCCAAAATGTATGCATTTCCATTTCCAGATGTTTACAAACAACTTACCCGTGGAATTGTAAAATACTGATCTTTTAATGTCAAAATGGGACTTCCTTCAATATATGCATTTAATAGTTTTGGCGGTGATGAAACAGAAGCTCCAAATGACATACCAGGTTTAGGGGCTCTATAGAAAAAAAAAAATATATATATATATATATATATATATATATATATATAGTTTCCTTAATATGTACAAAATAGTTGCTTTTTATTTGTGCATGCACTGTAACTTTTTACATTCTGTTGACTTGGTAGAAAAGTCCGAGGTAAGGGTTATTCTCAGGTGGTGAGGTGACACACAAGAATGGAAACCAATCTGGAGAGTTCTGAGAGGATTGGACCGAGCACTGATAATCTGGATCAGGGAACTGCCCACCAAAAGGTCCAGGAAGACAGTAGTACTTAAAAAGATGAAAATCCTCTGTTGAACAGTTCTGCATGAGGAAATAGAAACCAATAACATGAAATAAAAAATGAGGGCCAATACATAACCTTTACTTTATAAAATTGTGCAAATGTACCCACGTCATCACAGCAGCACCATAGATCACAAGTATTGAAAGTAAGGTCACATGGACATTCCCCCAAAGGTCTGTACACTTGATTTTGAATTATTGTTTTGTTATCTGTAACAGTTTTTAAAAATAGATGCTGGTGTTGTAAAACTAGATCACAAATTTGGCTTCAAAAGTCTCTCAAGAGATTAAATCTTACCAAATACCATGATGCCAGAAACCAGCCGAGCGTAAACCTCGACCTGAACAATCAGTGATGCTTGGGAGGCATTTCCTTCACAGGCAGAGACTTGAAGGGTCTCCCGGACACACAGTGGATTAATGCAGCAATCTGAGTCAGTCTCATTATTGCCACACAAACGAAGACTTCGGTTAAGTCTCAGTTTAACTTGAACAGTAGTCTGCAAAGTCATAAATGAATTGCTACAGATATTTGACCATATACATAACAATTATATAAAAGTATGCAATATAATTTGAGTAATACCTTTGCAATGAGTTCACTGGTCAGAATCCATTGTGTCTCGTCAGGCACACATGAAGGGGGATCAAAGCTACCTGTAACGTCACATCAAAAACAAGTGAATGGTAAAAAGCATAGTACAATGACTTCATATTTTAAGTATCAATCATATTTCTCCTCTACTGTTTCTGGATCTCACCTGTCACATTAGGGGGTGATACTGTCTGCAGGTTCAGGGTGATGGTTGAGGTATTTCCATACAGCAGTGCAGTGACTGAAGGCCCACGTGTGATCAGAAAAGAGGGCTGAAAAACTACCGTGCACCAAATAAGCGTTAATTATTTAAGATAGTAGTTCAACAGTCAGAGATCACAATGCACACAACTTGTAACGTTAAGTTAGCTAATTGCTAGCTTTAGTTAGCTCTTTAGGCTATAGGATTTATAAAATACATTGTTAGGTTTTTAGGCCAGACACTCACAAACATTCTGGGCATTAGACGCAGAACTGTACAGCAAAACGTGAATAAAAATGAAGAAAAGTGCCATTTGGTTCCACTCATGTGAGGCTCGACATATTTGTAAACTGTAAGGATCGTCTTGGCAACACACCGGAAGTGGGAAAAGTAACATTTAGGGCGCCCTCTTCTGGTCGATTCAATGACTAGCGTTTCTGTCTATATTATAGCGTTAAAAAAGCTTGCGTCTGTCTGTATCTTTGACATGTCCGGTGACCAGCACAAATGATGGAAAAAGAGGGACAAAGTGATGAAAGTGATGTGACCTAATGGAGGGACGGACTCGGGAAATGTAAGCACACAGATGATAACTGCAACAACACCGTGTGATTTTCACTTTTTATCAATCATAACGCACATACACACCAGAACAGCAATAGAAACCTTAATATTACAACCCTGAAAGTCTGTATACACCCAAAGGTCTTGAGTCATTTGCAAGAAATTAGTCTTATGTTTTCTTTATAAATCTAACTTTTTATTGAATTCATGTGACAGTGAAATAGTGGGACAAAGGACAGGGGCTTAAATGGCTGTGCAGGACCACCTAAAGAGGGACAAGTGGTCACCCACCTACTTGAATTCGTCTGTACCTTTACATGTTTGAGCAGAGTTTAGCCTTTAGATGGCAGTATTTGCAAAAGCTGTGCTCTTGAAAGCCATAGAAGTGGCCCGACTTGGTCACGTGACATCAACACCGTCCAGCCACGAGGTCCGAGGAACATAGCTGTCATGTTTGTGTGTTTTAACTGTGTAAAACCTCCAAGATGTCGTTTGATGAGCTCGTGACAAGTCTGCAAACGTGTGTCATCACTGGTGAACAAGCACAAGAAAATGCCACGCAAGATCTGAGACGGTTTCATGAGAGGCTTGTGGAGTCTTCTAGGTTGGTGCCCACTGTAGACAGGTCTGAGTCGTTTTGAGACATGCTTTCAAGCGCCCTTTGCATTGTGTCAACAGGAGCAGCGTGAAGAGGTCCAAGGAGCGATGCTTGGAGGAGGCTCTGCAGCTGCTGAAGCGCGTTTCCAAGACGAATTTGCTTTTTGATTTAGAGGAGAGACACTTGCTGCTCATGATCCAGGTCCTTATTTCTCTCCAGTTAGAGACGGTTGGCATGTCTACAGCATGTGGAAAAGTAGACCAGGTCAGTCTTTGTATGTCTTAATTGGCAGTGGCTCTTTCAGTATTACAAAGGAATGTTTTAAATGTTTTTTTTTTGTTTTGTTTTTTTAAGATGTTACAAGTGCTGACTGCTGTAAATCAGCAACTGGTTTATAGAGAAATCAAAAACTACTTGCAGTCAGTTATCCATAAAGACCAGGTACATGTTATGCCGTCCTTTACCTATCCTTGACAGTAAAAGTCCTGCTGGTATTTGAAGTTATCTTTGTTTTCAGTTATTATCATTGGAAGACCTACAGAGAGGTTGGTAGTAATGTAGAAACACAAGATGCTTTTCAAACCTTAACCTTTTTGCTTGTCTTCTTTTAAAGCATGTATGTTTCTGGAAGACAGTGTTGTCGGTCGGGAGGTGTGGAAAGAGCTGTGTCTGCTGCTAATGCAGAAAGTAGCTCAACTATTTACTTTTGTGCTTGAAGAAGAACCTTTAAGAGATGGACCACTCTGTTATTCTGCTGTGAAGGCATGAGATAAACATTTGCTTTTCAATAATTATTGCACACAAAACTTATGTGGGATTTTCTCAACAGCTTTGTTTGCAAATATTTCTGCTATTGCCAAATCAAGTATCACCTGTGGTGTGGACCAAGACTGAGGGCAGCCAAGTTGTACAAAACGTCCTACAAGCTCTTATGGACCTCATCTATGGACAGGTACTTTACATTATACACTATCACACCTGTGTCTATTATTGTGCAGTCACATTTTGTTAATAAAAGCATGACTTTTGCCATATTTATATTGAATTCTTTGTATTTATTTATTTAATTCAATGTGTAGTGTTGCAATAGAGACACTTGTCTACTGGCAGGTACTGCAGTGGCCATGCTGCTCAACTCTTCACAAACCCAGGCGGCGGGACATGCTGCCTGGGGGCTACTTCAGAGCTCAAATCGAGGTATTCCATAAAATACTTGAGATTTCATTGTGTTCTACATATTGTTTCTTTATGATGGAGTAATAGCTCTGGTTCTTGGCAGAGTCTGAGGTTGTAACAGTTGGTGGTCTCCAGGTGAACTGCAGATGCGTCAGTAAGAAAGAGGTGGCTGTTCTGTCTGTTTGCAGAGGAGTCTTGGCCTGCTGTCGGCCCCATGTCCTACTCAGTTCAAACGCTGATCACAAAGAAGTACTGATGCATCTAAAATATTGCTTTAATTGTGAATTCATGTATGTTAATCTGCTACTTGTTTGTTTCCTTTCAGATGTGTCTACTGCTGGACTGTTTGTTTTCTGTTATAATCAGCTTGTGTGAGAAGAATCTGGACTGTCATTACTTTGCCTTTGAAGGTTAGTAATACCTCTTGTTCCTTTTTCTACAAAAAATATTTATTTTTCAAATATATGTTTTTTCAGTGTTAACTCTGTGGCTAAAGAAAGTGAGGGAAAATTTTGTTGAAATCAAGGAGGTGACAGGGTCTCGCCTTTTGTCTGACAGCAGCAGCCTCCAACAGCAACTTATTCATATCATTTTGACCAATGCTGACAGCCCTGTGAGTCCAAATAGAGTGATTTAAAATTCACAATTCCTCTGCCTGTATTGTGTAGTTTTAATTAGGCCAAATTATTATTTGAAACTGAATTAAACTGTAACTACATTATGAACTTGCGCATTAACAGGTAGATGGAGTGTCCGAATCGGCCCGTAGTGCATTTGCTCTGCTTTTGGACCTCTATCAGATGGACTCAGACGAAGCTGAGAAAACTCTTTATTCTTCATTACTTCATCGGATAACTAACTTGCCTTGGGAAAATAAAGCCAAATACTATCAGTTATGTGCTCTGCTCCCATATCTTGGTTCTGATAAGGTGAGAAACGACTGGTCTTATTGTTGTTCAGTGTTGTTTTCTCTCTGACGTTTCTCTACTTCAAAAGGTCTTGAGTCATTACCCCGAATTACCAAATCATATTCTGAAGTGTTTAAGCACAAATCACCTCTCCCCATGTGCATCGGAGCTTTATAAATGCCTGATTCAGCAGCAGCGACAGGAACTCTTCGGCCAAAATGAACTGTATGTTGTGGATCGGTGGGCAAAGTGCTGGAAGTCTGTCCTTATTGAGGCACTTACATCTGAGGTGGGCCATTTACAAAACAACAGCTCAGTTCATTTGTTACCCAGTACATATCGTGTGTTTCCTTCCGCTGTGGAGCCACTATTGGGATCTCTGGACCCAAGCTACCCAGGCCACTTGTATGCTTGGGCCTGTATTTTGAGTTCATACCGGGCAACAACTGGACAATCTCCTTGGAGTTTGCAAAGAGGCACCACTCTCAAGATCCTCCATCTGGCCTTGGAGTCTGCAGATGACAAAGTGCGCCTGGCTGCGTTCAGTCTTCTCTGCTGCAGCCCAAAAACAAAAGACTTTCCAACACGTGATGAGATGGAGTTGATAAAGAACTTTATTCCTCAAAATCTAAATTGTGAGTCTTCATCTTTCCGCCAACATTTTGAGAATGGATTGAGACGATTCTTGGTCCGTATCAGAGACTGCTGCTTGTCCTTGGTTAAAATTCAAAGTGGCAAAAAGAAACAAGATGCTTTCAATAAACAAGAGGTCAAAGACTTTCTGGACCAGGGAACAGGTAAGACATTTTCTGTTCAATAATGAACAGCTATACCAAATAGAATTGGGGGAGAAAAAAAAAGGTTAAATTATTGTTTTCTAGAGTTTGTTGATTGGTTGGGGGAGCTTCCATACTGCTATCTGGCACCAGGTCATAGCTACCAAAGGAAAAAGACATCTCTACTGGTGCTCACTGCAGTGCTAGAAACCTGTACGGACACATGGAGCCCAGACAAAAAGAAAGGACAACCACCTGGTATTTTATTTTATTTATTAGTCTGCCTGAAAACTTGCTTTGTTGTTCTAAATGGGCCATGATCAAAAACACTTTGAATGTTTTGTTTTGTTTTAAATCAGTGAATATGGATTGTCTTATTAAATGCGCAAAACAAAAGGGACAGTGGGATTTCTTCTGCCGTGCAAAACTACTTGTCCTCATCAGCTGTTTGGAGGATTCAACAAATGAGGTTTTATAGTAAATACGGTTCTTTTTACAAGTATCTTTTTGAATGTACATTTAAATTGTATCTTTCTTTTTTTTTTACAGATTCGAGAGCTTTCCGCTAATTTGTTGTTGAGATTTTTCCCATGCAGTTTTTCAAAAGACATTTCCACTGCTCTATTCTCACGAACAAAACGGCTCCTCTGCAGTCCTCGAGTGCAGGAAGCTCAAATGGCTGCGCTGATGATGAAGGTGCTCCGTCTGATGTAAGTTATGCCTTTTTTACCCTCTGTTTCAAATTTTGCAATGCATCTTGATAATAACTTTCTGTATCTCCAGATCGCAGAGTACTTTGGAGGACCATATTGCTTTCAGATGTGGTTCAGACCAGCAGGAATTTGATTTTGTGCGATTTCTGTTCAAAGAGTTGGAGGAACATTATTTTACAGCGAAGAGTGACATGATGCTAGCTGCCAGGACTAAGCCTATTCATGGTGAGACGAGGCATAGTCACTCTTGCAATACATCACAACTAAACTCTTAAAAACATCAATTTTTAGGGATTTTGAGTGCTCTTCAGAGGTGTTTGTTTGAATCACCCAGCAACATGCAAGATAAACCTGACAGCAGCCTGATTATATTTGCACTAGAGCTTTTGGAAAACCTTTCTCAGCTTCTTCTTGGTGTATTGTATGGAGACCAAGAGAGCACTTTTAACAATCAAGGTAAGATAAAGCTGTTGTTCAAATGTTGAATAAAATGAACAGATGTTTGTTTATGTTGTATTTTTTTATTTTGTTTTTCAGATGTGCCACCTTCTTTTTGTGACATGGGGAATGCAATCACTAGTTTAATTACCCAGGCCTCAGGGGGGGGGCACAGTGAGGAGTGTGTTCTGTTATCGGAGGAACACAGCCTTGTACTTACCTGCTGTTGGGTCTCCCTGAAGGTACAGCATTACATGTGTGTACGTTTAAGTAAGTATTTTGCTGATTGCATTTTTTTGTGTTGATAGGAAACTGGAATATTTTTGGGGTCTTTGGTGGACCATGTCTTTAGCCAGTGTCAGGTCTCCCCCCACCTCCTCACCAAAACAGATCTAAAAACAGCTTCTAGAGTCTTTTGGAATATTTTGCTTAAATGTCGCCAGTGGGTAAGTTTCAAAAGCGAATCGTTTTTATGATCAAGTTTCATTTTCATAATTGATTCTCCGACACCAGGGGGCAGTAGAGGGTTGCTGCGTTGGCTTCACTAAGTTTTGTGCCTGTTTGCTGAGGAGTAATGATCCAGAACTAAAGGAAATCCCTGCGGACATGTTAAAACAAGTGAGTAACTTGACTGTGTGTCACTGTTTATTTTGACTAGACTTTCTTCATGGGACGTCTGTTGTTCACAAACAGGTACTGCAGGTCATTGCGTCCCCCAGATCCACCTCAGTGACCCGGCGTGCAGCAGGTTTGCCCATGCTCATTCTCTGTGTGCTTTCTGCAGAGGTGGCGAGCAAGGGCCGGCCTCTTTTAACCCACAGTGTGGAGTTTTTATTGGATACAGCCAAAGCTCCTCTTCCAGAACGATGGGACCAGACCATGGACCTCCCACAGGTTGAACTATAATTTTTGGGGGGTTCATTTGGTGCCTGATGCGATGACCTTCCTTCTTGACCCTTACAGGTGTGTGCGGTTCACACTCTGCAAGCCCTGGTGCGTGGCACGGCACTGGGGTCTGCAATGCTTCAGTTTGCTCCAACTGTTGCCATCCTTTCACTGACTCTGTTGAGCTCCTCCTGCTGGGCAATGAGGAATGCTGCACTTCAGCTCTACAGTAGGGGCCTTTTTATATTTTTATATATAATTTCTGTAATATATTTTAATATTTATCCATTTTGCTAAGATAAATATACTTAATAATGATTCAACTTTCAGGTTCCCTTTGCTCTCGAATGCTTGGCCACTGTCCCAGCAATGAGGATGACAAGAGTGCTCAAATAGGGATGTCCTCCACTGCTTTCTTTTGTCACTACAGTGCACTGCAGCCGTTTCTGTTGGCAGAGCTTAGAGAAGCGGCACATGTTTTGCAGAGTCAGTCAAACGGGGCCAGGCTTCACCTCAAGCCGTCGCTGTTTCCTATTCTCACCCTGTTAGCACAACTCCATCCTGGTGTCCCAGACGCAGCACAGTAAGTAGGAGGACTTCAATAACTTTGATGCAAGTAATCTTATTTTGAATGATTTTTCTCTTTCACTTTACAGACCTTTGTCAGGCTTTGAACCCCCTTTACTTCACCTGTCTGCTAGTTCAATTTACAATGTGAGAGTAATGGCATCAAGGGCTTTGGTTACAATAAGTCCCCCCTCTGAAAATATGAACATCCTTCTCACACTGGTGAAGCAGCTCCCAAGTTCACACCAGAGATACTCTCACAACTGGCTGCATGGACACCTCCTGCAGATCAAAGCCCTCTTTCACAGAGCTGTTTGTGCTCACAGGTGAACTGCTTATATTATTTATTTGATCACATTTTCAGTTTTTTTTTTATTTTTTAAATCCTCTTTCCTGTTTGCAGCCCTATACCTGACCATCATGAGGCAGTAAACAAAGTGGAGGCATCTCTCTGGTTGGCAACTACAGCTCAGCGCTGCCCCCTAGTGAAAATGGCATATGTTGAAGTAATAGTAACCATAACACAGTTCTGCTCAGAACCTTTCCTTTCACAACTTCATGAAATACTGACTGAAGATCTCCAAAGGCCCCAGCAAGAGATCCAGGTACAGTACATGCAAATAAATATAAAATAAAGTTTAGTATTTTGTAAGTATATATTCTCATCTCCTACGTTCACAGATTGGTCACTCATCCTTCCTTCAAACAGCAATACATTTTCTATGCACAGACCCCCTACAGGCAGCTCACATTTGGGAACAGTTCAGTGCTTTGAGTCCTGATGTCAGGCTTTATCTGGTAAAGTGGACAGTGGATGGGTGTAGTTCACATCCAAACAAAGAGCTGATCCATGAAGTGTTACAGGTGAGTCTTTATCCACTCAATTTCAACACTGAAGAAAACAACAACTTCAAAACCGGTTTAGCAACTACTACTTACACGCTTGTCTCAGAGAACTTTGTGGAACAAAGGACTGGTTTCAGAATTCTGCTGTAGCACAGATTCATATTACTGCACCCATCTGATTTTAGTGTAATGCGTTGATATTAATGCGTGGATTACAGGTGGACCATGCTGACAATACTTCATATCTCTATATTTCTATTATATATTTTTTTGCAATCCATATAAATATTTGCCTGCAAAACCTAGAACAAACATGAAATACCTGTAATGTGTACAGAAATATCACTTCATACCAATATTTACAACATTAATAATATTTGTCAGATTGAGTTTTCTTATTATAGACTCAATATTCTAATTTAGCATATCTTTAAAACACAATATTTTGAGTACCTTTTTGTCAGTATTTTTGGTTGTTGAATTAGATTTTTTATTTATATATTTATTTTTTTACTCAGGCAAACCTTCGGGATGCATTATTGAGCCAAAGTGTGGAATATCGCCGCTCGTACCTTGAAGCGCTTGTAACACTTGCGACTTCAGAGGATCCTTATTTTCCCCATTTGCCTCTCAAAACAACGCTTGAAGAGCATGTTTTGGTTGAATGTGTAGAGTTGTTACTTGAGGATGTGGAGTCCCAAAGAGGTGGTCCAGAGTTCCTGTCTCAGGCCCTAGGTGCAGTTAGTTTACTTTTACGTCACTGGTGAGATGATTTTAGCATACCCTATGAAATTACACAGGCAGTGTTGTCATGCATGTGTATCACAATATGTTTGTGTAAAAGTTCCAGCTTCTTCGCTATTGAGAGGTGGTGTAAAGTGTTGGAGGACCAGTGTTTACCACATGCGCCTGAAGGGCTCAGAATGGCCTGTGCGGAGGCTTTGATTTTGGCTGGAGTCTTTCTTCTGAATCGAAGGCCAAACCAAGAAAATCCACCCATAATGATCAGGTAGCGCAACACCACATATAAACACTATAATAACTATGCAAATGAAAGCCTGAAGTCCTATTTGAGGATGCGTAAACTTGTTCATTCATCTTTAAAGCACAAATGTACATTATTTTCATTGTTTACCTCCAATGTTCAATTTACATTTCATTGTCCCTGGGAAGATAAATACAATAGAAACAGAAAAATGCTCACGGACTTGGTTTTCCTTCATCCACTTTTTAAGGTGTGATTGTTTGGCTTTTTGCAGGTTGATCAACATAAGTCTTTACTTACTTCAAGACCAAAGTGTGCAGATCCGAATGAAAGTGGCCTATTTTGCCTCCACGCTAAAGCACACCTATGGAACCACTCAGAGGAGCATCTTTGTCATGCAGGTGAATAAGGCCCTCCCCTTCCTCCTCCAGCAGCTCACGGAGCAATGTTGGGACGTTGGTGCTCTTGATGTCCTCCTCTCTCACCTGCCCCAGACTGACCTCAGATCCGTTCAGATTAATGCCCTGGAAAATAGGTGTGTGCCCAACCTGAATCAATAACCCTTGTTCCAACAGAGAACATATATGCCTAACTGTTTTGTCATCTGATTCAGGTGTGTCACTTTATACGAGCAAGACGAGGCCAATGTGTTTGCAGAGCCGTCAGTGATTTGCGCTCAGGTGCTGCCTTGTTTGCTGCAGATGGCTGATAAATGCAGCCAGTCACCCTCTTTGGCAAAACATTTAAACATTTGGGCAAAGGAGAGTGGACCACAAGTGTTAGAAGACCTCCTAGTTTGCAAAGAACTCTCATCAGGTACATAGTAGCTATTTATAGTTCCAAAAACGTTTCGCATGACAGCGAAGTCAAAAGCCTTTACTGTCCTAGCATCTGCTTTCTTCTGAACAGGTAGAGGCTTATAGCTGGGACTAAAATGCTTCTTCTCATTCAACTCGCATGCATTGCAATAAGTACAAAATTATTTTAAATGTAATTGTATTAGTATTAACAACCATACATTGATGCAGTGGCACTGGTAAGTAAAATGAATACCTACAGATGGTGATATAAAGGAAAAATAAAGGAAAGCGAAGTAACAGCAATGATGGCAACTTAATAACTACACCCAAAGCCCCAAAGTAAACCATGCACTCGCCTCATGCTTCATGAACAGTATGCATTCATTTATTTATTTATTAATGATAAAAACGTAATTAAATGCCTCATTGTATGCCCCCAAACCCGATTGTTTTATTTTCTATCATGCTTCGCAGTATTACCTATTTTTGGTATCGTTTTGTCACTTGCTGCCTTTGTTGAAGCATCACTCCTATCACATATACTCTACTGCCTTTCTCAGTTTCAGAGTTTTTCTGATTTATACATGAAGTAATAATAATGTCAGTTAAATTATTGTTCAGTAGTTGACATTCTTCTGTTTCTCTTTAGGTGATATGCAGACATGGCTGACCCTCCTCATGGACGCCCACTTTCACAGCACAGTTTGTGGTATGTTGACCCGCGCTGCCCTCCTCATGCGACTGATGAAACTATCTAAAGATCTGCCAGACATCTGTGAACACTCCACTCTGCAGCAGACTGTACACGCTGCCTACTCGGTGTTAAGGGGAAACGGTGTCCACTTTCCCCCATCGCTCTCAGCTGCCACTGTGGGAGCGCCCCTCAAAGTGACGCAACTCCCGGAGTGCAGTCGAGAGACCAGCTAAAATTACATGTGGATATTTTAGGACGCACATGGCAACTACATGCAGAGCCCAGGACATGAATGAGCTACTGCCGCTGATTTGGCGGTACTTTGGCACTTCAATGGTTATGCACGAAGTCAGGAGCTGGAGTTTTTTTGAATAAAGCTCCTGAAGAAAAGGCAAACGTACAAATAGGTCACCGGGCAAGCTTCGAAAACATTCATTTCTGTTGAATAAGGTCAGAATCCAGCGAATCCAATGTAATGTGGTGATGTAATCCATCAGCTTCTTGGAAAATTGGCCGCTGAGTGCCCAGTGGGGAAATATCGTGTGCGCTTTAATGCTCCATTAGAGGCCTTCTGTCTGGCTAAGTGTCCATTTTCCACAGCCACACGGGGCCAAAGATGATTGTCTGAATGCGATAAAGAGCTGGTCGATTTTTATTTTCTTTTATTTGAATCTCAAAAGTGTTGAAGAAAGTGGAAAACTTTCTTACATCCTCAAATTCTTGACCGTCATTCTTTGACATTGATTGAATAAGACCACAATAGGTGTAAATGTTATTTGAGATACATTTGTGCGAGTATCAGATGGCGCTCACGCCGGTTTCACAAAGGCTGTGTCTGTGTACAACTGTATCATAGTGAATTGTCTTTTGTCCCAGTTTTCTTTTCTTTTTTTAATGACAATGAAAACAAAAGAATTTCCAGTTGTTATTTCAAAGACAAAAGCCCATATGCAAACCCCTGAAGGCTACAGCCTGACACTTGACCCCTGTGGCATGTCAAAATAAAAAAGCTTTTGGAAGTTAAATGAGATTAAAGCCATAAATTCATCTTTGTGCATAGTTGTGTTAAGGCTCCATTTAATCTTACAGTCTAACAGGGAGGCAAGAAAAGCTTTTCCTCACATGCTGAATGGTATTTTAATGCATTTTATAAGATGATTTTGCATATACGCTGTTTGCATTTTTAGAACGGTTCATTTAATAAACATTTCTGAAAAATCAAGTGAAGCCTACACCACAGCATTTCACCAAAATGTGTCCATCTACTAAGCGAGCATGGACAGGAAAGTACCACTCCACATCTTATTAGCAATGTTATGCATAAGATATGAACAGAAAAGTATATTTGTATGTACCTATGGGAAATAAGTTGCATTTCAATGTGTTTGTTTCAACTGGTGGGCTTTAGGACCTCGAAGTGAATGCCTCCAAGGGCAGCTCCCCAGCCTCCTCCCACTGAAAGCTGTTTACGAAGAAAGAGTCCTGCCTGTGACAATAACAAGGGAAAAGGAGAGCAGTGCGGCTGATGGCTTCAGCCCAGGCTCTCAGCCCCTTTTTACAGCTTATTTGAAGGGTTTTTGTTTGTTTTTCTAAACAAAATCAACTTGCACTTAGCCCTCAAAATGTTCTCTTCTTTTCACCTTGTTTGCTTGACCATGTTTTTTGTGGACAACGTGTTCAACCAGGAAACAAAAGGTACTGTCTCAAAGTTTATTCCTCACAAATTTGCAATGATCCAAACTTTTCAATGTTATATTGACGTTCCTTCTCCGTGTGCCTTTGCAGACTGTGTGAAACTGAATGGGGAGGGATACAGAGGGGCTCAGAGGACCTCCTTGGGTCTGACTTGTATGAACTGGATCAATACTACCAGGGACTATGATGTGAAACACCATCCCGATTCACAAACTGGTGAATATCCCAACATCATTTTGTATTGTCATTACACTGCTGTATAAGAGCTGAACTGTACTGTTTGTTTTATCCATTTGGCACAGTTAAATTTATTATCTTTGAGATGACTGTATGTACAAATTGATAGTGTAGATATTGCAGTTATTTATGACTCAAGATTATAGTGTGCATTCATGGAATAAGAGGTTTCTACTGTGCACTGGGCTGTTGTAGTTTGCTGCCTGTTCATTGTGGTGTGATGGAGGAGTATTAATGATTCATGAACTGATTGTTTTCCCCTCCACTGCAGAACAGGCAAAGAGGCAAAAAAAAAAGGCTCATATTTTTTATAATAAACTGTGTGTTTGCCCCATAGGTGTTGGAGATCACAATTACTGTCGAAATCCAGACTTGGCTGAGAGGCCTTGGTGCTACATTGCTGGACCCGATGGAACAACTCAAAGAGGCTTCTGTAAAATTGAGACCTGCCAAGGTACAAACAATGTGCCATTTGTATTGCAATTTATGCTGATTAGGTGCTTTTTTTTAATCGGGGTCCAATCAAAGAAATGATTATTAAACATGGATCAGTCGGTTGCATTGACTTGAAAACTTCCTTTCACCACTCTTGCTAAGTGCAGTCGCAGTAACAATGTCTGCCGTCTCGTGTCAGACTGAAAGTTTGAAAAACTTACTTGACCACACCCCAAGCATCTTCTGATTGGCTCAGAGGAAAAGTCTTCCCATAGAAACAGCACGTGGTTGGCTGCTCGTGTGCCTGACGCCCTTTAACGTCCGATGGGTTTGTAAACAACAACTTACACTGGCATGGGAAAAAGGGTGAAATAGCAGATGTTCCAGTGGAGTCCTCTTAAAATAAACTCACGCATGTTCTGGCACATGTTACAAATCATACACGCGTCACTCTCTCTCAGAGCAGAAGTGTGTTAGCGCGACCTCAGGGCTTTGCTGTAGGCTCAGTGCTAATGTGACTGAAATAAGTGAAATGGAAACCCACATGGTCCAGTCCAAGCACTCAAGCGATACGGCAACGCAAAACACATTTTATATGCCTAAGTACAATGAGTGAGTTAAAAAAGTTATCAACAGATTTTTATCATACCAAGGCCAAACTGATAAAGCTTGTGCATTTGGAAGTGTTTTCTTTATTTATTTTGACTATGTACCAAATATTTTATTTTACTCAGGGACAGTTTATTCTAATGGCCTCGAGGTTAGTTTATTGGCATTAAATGTCCCAAGCTCTTGAAAAAGAATAGGACACCAACAGTAACGGCGTTGTGTATATGTGCCTGTATATACTAGTTAGGCTACACCGTGTTGACAATATGAAGCAATAAATGCTAATTCTTCACAATTCACATCAAACATTTGACCACTGCCATATGCAACAATAAACTAAAAATGTTTCTCTGCATCATTATGTTCAGACAGTACAGCTTTAGCACCAGACGCTGGGTCCCCTCGCTCTGCAGAAACCACTCCTTCAACCAACAAGACGGGCAACTCTCCAGGAGAACCTGCTGAGGCGTCGTCTGTTCTGGGAGTCAGTCAGAGGGTGCGGAAAGGCCCGCAAAAGAAGAAAGATCTGGGCACTACTGGTGCGTGTTTCTACAAACTAAACTGGACAGTTATTTTATTCACTGACATTGAGCCAGTTTTGTAATTTTGTTATTGTTTATTACTTGGCGTTGTGTTTGCATGACTGTGACATGGATGGTGGTGGATTCAGATGTGTTGGTAACTTGTGTTTCCTTAGGCTATGTGCTTGGCATCCTCATGATGACTATAATAATTATCCTTGGTGCAGGCATCACTGTGGGCTACTTCTACAAAAGGTGAAAAACCCACTGTATTCTGCATTACACTATTACCACCTTACGGTGATCACAAACAAGCGACACTGTACATCTTTGGTTAAAAGAATAAACAGGCAAGAGTAAGCAGGACATGACAAAGCTTTTCATGTGTTGAGAGCAGATTTTACTGGTACTTCTGCTCATTGTACACAGTTATGTGAACAGCAAAATGTTGGCTCTCTAACAGTGAAACGGTGAGGCCCTGTTCCCCTTGGCCCAGCACATAACGCTCTGGGGATTCTACGCAGCTGTCAAAACTGATATGTTGTGCCTTTTAAGATTTTCCCTGTTTTATGTCCAGATGCATCATATTTTGTAAATAGTCTTATTCAAATGTGTTGACTATGACTTTACTACTATTATGTTCATATGTTAAACCACAGTCTTATTTCAGAAGTAGGGACAATGATGGACAAAATTAACCTTATCTGACCAGGTTTGTTGAGTGTAACGTCTGTGTAATGTTTTTTTCAGGGGTCGAGACCTGAAGAAGCAGCATGAGCAACGAGCGCATGAGCGTGAGATGCAGAGGATCAGTCTGCCTCTCTCTGCCTTCTCTAACCCCACCTGTGAGCTTGTGGATGAAAACACTATAGTTATAACTGCTGAGCAAGAGCCCACCCCAATCCAGGACACCATGGAGGGTGGAGACCCACTCATGGGTCCAGCCGGGACCCCCGGAGCGTGAAGAATACTGTGCTCATGAGGGATATACTGTACATACAATTTAGTGGACCAAGACATTTCCACTTTGTCTCCTTTCAGTGAATGGAGCTGTGGTGCTCACTTCAAATGCCGTGTTTGTATATCCACTGTTTACACAGTATCTGCATCTGGGTGGCAGTGGACAACAATGAAGACATAATTACTAAATCTCAAAAATCATCGAGAAATGAGAAAATAAGACTCCCTGACCTTGGAAAGTGTTTTTGGTGGTTTGGACTTGGGGGAGGAGGAATCAGCTCAGCTCTGGTTGAGTATCCTTTGAAGGGGATCACTGTGAGAATGGAATGAGAAGCGAACGGAATAGGTGAAGACAAGGCTTTGTCGTAATCTCCAAAACTACCTTTTAGCATGATTCTTCTGAATGTATTTGTACATTTGTTACTTTTTTGTAACAAAACTTATGGGCCAATGTTACTGATGGTTATGTCTATGTCTACAGAAAGCAAACAGGCCCTTTTCTTTCACAGGTTAAGGAGTGACAGGAAATTCAGTGAGCTCTCAGGAAGCGAGAGACAATAGTTAGTCCTCAGGAAAAAAAGCACTGGGTGTCTGCAGTGCGCGCTGGAAAGCCTTGTGCCTGGGTTTAATTCTGACATTGAGTTATGCACTTAACGAGTAGAATTATTGAACTAAATTAGAAATCTGATGATTGAAACTCATCCGTGTACATACAAGTTCCAGCCATAAGGACAGCATGCAAGTTCATAAAAAGCACCTTTTGTTCTTCCTTTATATGGCCAGAACATCACTCCATCACCTTTTTGTTTTGGTTAAGTTTATTTTCAACTACTATTGCTCCATCATTTGGTGTGCTGACTCTCATTTGAGTTTTAGAAAATGAGTTAAAATGATTGTTTTTCTAAGTTTGTATGACGACTTTGCAGCAACTAAAATAAAAAATGAAATAACTCTGGATTGAGCATTTAATTTATTCAACAGAACCGCTTAAGCTGCTTTTGCAATATCAATAAAAAATTAAAAAGGCGCACTATATTTTTGATAGGAGATCCACCTCCCATTTGTCTCCATGGAGATGTTATTGCTTTGCCTGGAATGTTCCACAGTGTGGCATTAGTCATACTGTATCTTAGGGTTTTATTTTTTCAAAAATTAAAAATGGCCTTGATAAAACTACATCCTAACACTCGAGTGGGAGTGTCTCTTCACTGATTTGACTTCTAACTTCGCCTGGTGGTGTCATTTGCTTGTCTCCATTGAGATGACTTACCTTTAACGCCATACTCCAGGCAAATAAGGCAATAACAGAGACAAGCAGGTGATAGATGCTCCAATAAGTTACTATAGTACATGAACTATAACGTTGGAAAATGTTTACATTGGCGATTTGTTTTTAGCATAAACACTCAAATCTTATGGTTGCATTTTGTTTATTCAAGAAATTCTACACACTGTTATAAATAAGAGGCTCAGTACCTTGCGCTTCTATTTAAAGGCTAACACCCCTTGTTGACGAAATGTCTACAAAACTAGACTTATTTTGAATTACAAAATATAAAATGAGTCAGTATATGTACAAATATATACAAATAATGTCCATCTGTACAAAAAACTGAATATCTGTGGCTGCTCAAAGCATCTGTTCTATGTTTTTTTCTTTTTCAAACAAGCATATTTTGGCTGGAGTACAAAGGAAACATAAAACAAAGTAAAAAAGTAAATTCAACATAGAAGCTTGAAACGGTACTAGTCTTGTCAAATGTCGCTTAGTGGTACTTAGACCATAAAAATCCTCACAAATCCTCACATTACTTTGACTTTTTGAAGCAAAGAGTTTCAAGGCTTAAGGAGATTTTTCTGTGCTGCTTTGAATAAGACTATTTTGCACTGCTCTGCCTTCTCTAGCTCTGACCTGCCAATCAGCCCAAATGTCAAACAACTTTGTTTTTGTTTCTAAGGCTCCTCTTCTGGGTCTGGACTGATCTTGTGCATTCCACTCGTAGCAACAGGAGCCAGACACTATGGTCACATGGGACTTATCAAACCTCAACAAAGGCCTCATGCAACCAAGACACATCTTTGAATAGCGCAAGGAGCATGTCGAGTGGTTAATAATCTGTAAACATCAATACGAGAGTTCACCGAGGTAAAAAAAACAAACAAATCTAACACTTCTATGAGAAATGTGTACTGCCCTTAGGGTCAGCTCCTGTTTCCACTGCAGTACACAGGCGCTGTCAGGGTACATTGGTCCAGCATTTTCAGGGTTATCCAGTTTTTTTAAATGGCTCAAGTCTTTTCTCCAGCACATGATAGAGCAAAAGTTCAGGTCACAGATTACACAATTAGAGGCTTCACTAAATTCAACCGTCTGCCATAGAGTCTGTGGAGTCAGGACATGCCGTTGTGGATGTTATGGGCAGACTTGTACTTGAAGAGCTGTCTTCAGGACAAAGCAGTGGACCGAGGCTCTGCTGCAGTTCCTCCAGTTCGGCAGGCAGAGGGATCCCAAGCTCCAGGTTTAGACTGAGTGCATCAAACCAGTCCTCCAACTTCTGAAAAGGTGGCCTACGGTAAAACAGAGAAAGATAATTGTACTGACAAAAGAAAAAAGAAGTATGTGTATCACAAAAGTAAAACTATTAATAACAAGACCTTTAACAATATATCACACTCGCAAATTCCTGGACCATTGTTTTACATTATTTGGATTATAAAAAGCAGAAGCTGGGGACTACCAATGACCATTACACAATACACAGAATTGTATATATATATATATTCACCTGCTGTCTGGTGTGAGGTCACAACAGGCCACAGCCAGTGGAAAGAAAGCTGGAGGACAGTCTTCAGGAAGAAACTTTTCAGCAAACTTTACGACATTAAGACCAAAGTCCATAGTCCTGGGGAGACACTCGGGGTCTGCATAGACTCTGCCAATAATCTAACGAAACAAACAAACCGAAGATGCTCAATATCTGATAGCAAAGCACAATCTTAAATTAATCTGATTTAAAAGACTCTGGGTTTAGCTTTTCACTGAGATTTGATCCTAAATTTGTCAATATGTATTGGGATCAGATCAGGTCAAACAAGAAACTAACCTCAGAAAGAACAATTCCATAAGAGAAAATGTCAACCTTTTCATCATAGCGTTTACCTAAAAACAAAAAAGTGTCAATGAATATTTTCCCCACAGACAGTATCTTGGAAGTTAACTTTTCAAACAATCGCACCATTGAGCATCTCCGGAGCCATCCAGTACGGGTTTCCCACCACTGTGTATCTTTTCTTTCTGTCAATGCGTCGAAACACTCTTTTCTTGTTGGAGGATTTTTCAGATGGAGGTTTGACTTTTTCCTCCACAACAAGACGGGACAGTCCAAAGTCAGCAACTACCACTGTGTTGTCCTGAGGAAAAGAGAACATTTATTAATCTTTCTAAATACAAGTTAGTCATGGTTCATGATGCTAGAATGTCTCCTACCAGTTTGACCAGGCAGTTGTGAGAGTTGAGGTCTCTGTGTATGATGTTCATAGAATGCAAGTAAGCCTGAAATAAATAATAAAGCATAGAATAAACAAGTGAAAATTAAACTTTTTATTCAGTACAGGTTTCAACTCACCATTCCAGAGGCAATGCTCTTTGCAAAACTCACTCTTTGCTCCCATGGAAACGGGTCCTGATGAAACAAAATGTGTTTAACAATATTCAATAAATTAGAATTTTAAGTTGAAATCATAAAAATAATAGTCCCTAAAAATGTCCACTAAAATATTTTGAATAATAAATGGTGCACACATGGTCTGGAGTTTTCTAAGTCGGCTGTGGAAAACAAAAAGTGCGTGCAACTCCAAAGGTTTCACCTGGAAACACTTTTCTCTTTCCACTCTGTGCCTGTGACCAGCTGACACGCAGACCATCCCACAATAAAACCCAGCCATGTGTCTTTAGGTTTACTCCAGGTCAGCCCCTGTGATCAAGTTAAACTGACCACTGTCCACTAACATTTGTTTGTGTCCTGCTGTGAGTGATGAGCGCGCACAGTGAGACAGCTGAACTCACCGTATCTCTGATGAAATCCTTCAGAGTTCCTCCTTCGATAAACTCTGTTATCAAATTCAGCCTCTTGTCTTTATATAGGACGCCAATAAACCTCAACACATGTGGGTGATCCAGGCTCCGCATTACTTTGACCTATAAAACCAGGAAATCATAAAAAGAATAAGCACTTTTCTTTCAGACGACTGAAAAGTAAGTATTTTAATAGGATCCTAAAATAGCAGCGGTCTCAAGTTTCCAATTGTGAGCGTACTGAATCCCTGCTTTCTGCTCACCTCTTTAAGGAATGTTTTCTGTGTTTCCTCATCACACCGGAGTAACTCCTTCATCACCATCACTTCTCCCGTGGCTTTATGTGTCACCTGACAGAGACAAAGCCATATTAGAAATGTGGGCAAACAAGAGATGCCGGGGCTACATATTTAACTAAAGTCTAACCTTGATGGCTTGTCCAAAAAAGCCTTTTCCTAAGACTTCGCCATGAATGAGGTCACATGGTCTGAAGATGCGATGAGAGCAGCTACTCGGAGATCTTAAAGACTCGGAGCGGCCAATGTCGCGTGAAAGAAAAGACAGGTCTTTAGGAGAGTTTGGGCCTGGAGATTTACATGTGCTGTTGCTCCGTCTGTTGAAAAATACAACAGATTTAGGCAAATTAAGTCAAATATAATATTAACTTTTGTACATTTGTATTTGAATTGTACCTTAAAGACCTCCTCTTTAGTGTCCCATCATCCACCACATCAGTTCTCTCCAGGACCGCCCCTGAAGGAGAAGACAGCCGCATACGGGACGTGGCCGGGACCCCCAGGCGACTCTGTGGGGACTCGAGTCTAAGGCGTTCCAAACGCTGTCGAACTGGATCATACTCTATCAGAAGCTGCAGTGTGTGACTGGTGCAGTGTATGAGGTCATCCACCTGAGCCGAACGACAGGAAACTCAAACTAGTGCCACTAAGAGAAGTGATGTGCAACTTCAACAATGAGTTACTAGAATAAAAGCACACTAAATTCTTCAAATTTTTCCATCTGATTTGTTGTAGATGTAAGAGGTAATTGAGTAAGGGCGTGGTTCTGAGAATAAACATGTAGGTGGCGTCAAACTGTACCACATACCAACCAAACCCAAATGAAGATAACACAATGAGAGGAATGTCAAAAATTGCAAGGGTGTTTATTTTGAAGTACTGTCCTAAATGAAATGTGCCTACAATGAATCAAGTGTTAATATTCAAGTACCTCTTCCTCCATAAGGGTCCCCACTGGGAGCCCATTGATCTCGAGGATCCTGTCTCCAACATGGATGGCATTCCTCACCTCTGGGCTAATAAGCATACCCCGGACTCTAGTTAAAGACACAAACACAGAGTTGTTCATCATTTAAGCACATTTGTACTAAGGCTGCAGTAAGCCAGTTTTACAAAAATCCATATCTAGTCTTGGTCTATTTGAAATGATGTCTATACAGTTTCTTCCAATCAGTTTAAGTTTTTTTTAAAAGACATTGTAAATAATATAATTGTTTGTTGTTTTTTTAAAAATATGACTTATTTTAGTTTGTGAAAAATCTTAAAAGCTTTTTAGTCTTGTTCTGTATGGATCTGTGTTATGGAAAAAACTGTATCATCATCACTATTGTGCAAAAAGTGTGCAATTACAGAAACCTGTAATCAGCCTTATGTAGAGACTTGCTCATGTAATTCCCACACAGAATGATGTCACCCTGGGCATGTGACACTTACTCTTTGACTTGGACGCTGGCTGCTCCGCTCACGTCCCGCTGCACAGACACAGAGAAGCCCCTCTTTCCGTTGGCAGCAGAAGGCATGGAGATGAGGGTCACTGTGTGGGGCAGTGCGTCTAGGATGGAGTCGTGTGAGCGCTTTTCCAACATGGGCGTTAGGATGACCTGTTTGTAACACTTTCCACTGTAAAAGACACAAGAGCAAGTTACGGCATGAACAGGCAACAAAATAGAACCACCTTTTAGGGTCGCACAATGTTGGGAATCACTGCGATATGCAATATATGGCTGTTAAGGACTGTGGTATTTGAATTTACTTTTTGACTGGGGCTGCAACTGATTACTGTTTTTGTAATCGACTAGTCAAACAATATTTTTTTTACTTTACATCAATAGGATGACTGAAGCCTTCTGGATAGAGAATATGTACCTGAAAGTGTATTCGTGAGGAAAATCTGAAATAGGCTTTTCTTTTTTGACATTTTGATTTAATAATGCCACTGTATTTGTTATAAAAAAGGTATTTTTGTATGTTTTAGATTACGATTATTACTACTAGTAGATAATAACTACTTTTTTATATATATAGTGGGCTAGTCACAATTAGTTGATGAATAGTTCCAGCTCTATTTTTGACACAAATAACCTAAATCAAGGCCAATTTAGCCTGAAGAAGGAAAATCATGAATAAAATCTGCCTTTTTCATCATTTTCATTTCAATATGTGATGTTGTTGCAATGTTGACTATTGCATCAGACAACATTGCAATATTGATACTTTTGCATTATATTGTGCAGTCCGACCACCAATACAATTTTAACATAATGCATAACATTATAACATAACATGTTAATGGAAACATAATGATGTAACAGCATTAAATGCACTTTATAAAGACAGATGCACACAGCATGCATCTGTATTCTATTGTATATTATATTCAGGCACTCGTCATAAAAATCTTTAATCTCAATTTGTTCTATTGTGGTTAAATAAAAGATTTAATGAATACAAACAAATGCAATACACATACCACAATATATGGCATTGCAATATGGCCTTGCATCTGCATAGCATAATTATATATATATATACTGTATTAAAAAGGTGTGGCTGCAAAAGAATGAAGAGTAAAAGAACAAGATTTTTCCTGCAGATTATATTGGGCAAACCTACTCTGCAGGTTCAATAGATACCAAACACAGCATCTGAAATAGGTTCCTGACTTACCAGTAAAGTTTGGATCTCTCCACTAAAGCATAGGTGTCCCTGTCTTCAATGATCACCTTGCAGCTGAGGCAGACGAAACACTCTGGGTGATATTTGTGTTCTCCGGCCACCTGAAACACAAACGACACGTGTGGAGCTCAGAGAGAGTGCTGAAGGTTGAGTGGTGGTCCTGTTCTGACACACTGCTCAGATAACGCTGCGTGAGACTGCGGTCCCGCCTCTCAGTGACACAGCCCCAGTACCAACACGAACACCTGCTTTTCTCTCACTGTGTCTGGAATCTACATGAGCTCATCACCCTTCGCCGCAAGTCCCAGCCTCTCCCGGAGGTTCACACTGTTCTGAACACACTCGCCTTCTTCTATCACACACCCAAACAACAACAACTGCTTTCCATTCAAGTCCATTTAACAAACCTTACTGAAAACTGAACAGCGTTTACATGGCAACTAACGAGAAATTCCTCTCAAGTAAACAAGTGACTTTTGAAATATTTACTTACAAACGGTGTGAATGTATCGAGTATCAAGCCTTTTTCTTAATCAAGATCGAGTTTGAAATGTTTCTATTGTGCCAACTCTAATAGTCTCTTTTTAAGTCTCTTCTTACTAACTCTCATAGGATTGAGCACATGAATGAATAGATATACAGATTATTTAATGAATGAAGAATCAAATCACAGTGTTTATGATGCCATGGTGTCATGTTGTGATACTTTCTGGCAAATGGCTGAATGGTTTACATAAAGAATTGAGTCAGACATAGATAAAGCTGCCGCCAGTCAAGTCAGGGTGACTCCTCAGAGTTGTGTCAGTAAATCATATCTCTACGACAGGAGCCACTGCAGCGGGCTCAATAAAAGTAATGCTGACAAATACACAAGTGCCAAGACAGTGTTTTTCCCAGAGAAGTCAAGAAGTGGAGTTCATGAAACTAGATCAAAACAACATTTGTCAGGAGCAACAAAAATAGCACTTCAAATCCCAGTTCTTTCGGGTTACCGTTCCTCAATGAACTAAAAATGGACAAAAACAATTGTCCATTTTGAATGCCTCTTCTGCTGATGCGCCACAATGATCCTCTTTCTCGCTACAAGGCTGCAGTTCTAATTAACCTGTGCCAAAAACACTTGGCCACTGCTCCACGAAGCAAGATGCCAATACTAAATAGCAGAGTCCATTATATCTGTTGCTCAGTGGCAAAAACACCCAAAAATGTTCTGTGGCTCTCTGCCGAACAAGTTCAAACAAATGATTTTGGGTTGTGACCAGGGTGTGCTGCCGTCATCAAACCTCAACTTGTGACTGCATGTCGCACTGTGAATTGAATTGTAATAAAGCCACAGTTTATTACATTCTGATCTCATCATAGAACATGATTTCTGCAACACTTTAGCGCAAGTAATTAATCGCTAACTAAGTGGAAATTGGTATTCGAGTTAGTGGTTACAGTGGTTATTCAGTTAGTATTTAGCTTTCCTCAAAGCACTTGGAAGGCTTCATGCCAAAACACGTTAGTGTTTTTCTTCTTAAATGAAGATGTGCAACCCCCAAAAATATTTTTAATAACTTATCTTTTTGAGGTTTAGCACTCAAGCCTTGAGGACGCGCAACCTTCACCCTTTTACAAAACTTATTATTATTATTATTATTAATAGTGGTTTATAATCAATAACTCAGACGTAATTAGGCCACTATTAGTCAGCCATTAATATGTGGCCCCCAAACTGCACTAGTATCTTTTTCTTTACAAAGCTTTCAAATACTGCACAAACATCTGAGAATCTTTTAATTAAGACTAAAAGCCAATAATTTCACTTTCAGTCTTAATCTTTGGTCCTAAACAATTCTTAGTTTTTGTTTTCTCAGTCAAGAGTTTTTAGTCCACCAGGAAATATATTTTTTCTATTTTAACAAATTCTTCTTATTCATTCTATGTTTAGTTGTTATTGTTCGCCAAAAATATAAATATAGTCATATTTAGTTTTAGTCAGCAAAAGTATTACATTGACAAAATGATTTAGTTGCTGAAATTAACCCTGCGGGTGAGCTATGTTTTGAGAAACCGTAGTTCAAAAACCTGTGCTGCAATGACAGCAAAACAAAATGTGGACAAAACCAGAAAATATGTATTATAAACTATGTCAAATCTTGTCTCGTCTCACTTTGTGGACTCAATTATCTCGTCTCTTCTTGTGGGATCTGCATCTAGTCACATCCCTAATTGGTGATATCGTTTCCATACATCAGTATCCCGATATACTGTGCTGCTATTTTTTCTACAGTTTATTATGTCTAACGGGAATAGACGCACAATGACGCTACAGAGGTGACCGTTGGTTTACACAATCATCATAAAAAGCAACTCTACAACATTGTACCTTACCATGGATTTAAAAAAAGAGATGAATGGGTTATCATCCACAACAGCAACATAAATATCGGGGATATTGTATCGACTAAAAGAAAATCCATATCAGACAACCTGATACAACCTGTAAACGCTTCCATATGAAGAGTAATCTGATTTCTTTCTGATTGTTCACTCCTCGGCAGGGTTTGACAAGAAAAATTATGTAAACAATAATAATAAACTTACGAGGCAAAGAGAAAATGTGAACGATTGAAAGAGTCATCTTAAAATTAATTGTACTTTAACTTTATAATACAACGGTCACTCTGAGAATCCACTAATTCTCAGAGTGACCGTTACCAGGCGTTACCAGGCATCATCAGATTTCTCTTGTGGCATGCAAACACACACCAATCTCTCTAAAACCCTAAAAATCGAGCTTATCTACTGATCAGTTTTTCTGGCAATGGAAATGTACTGATGCTTTTGATTGTTCTACTCTTCCTGGAATGTTATCTATGCAGCATTTGACAGCGTAACTTGAACGCATACCGTGACCAACTATCATGAAACTGAATTAGGGAGTCTGTCGCAGTAGCACTCACCATGGCAGGTCCGATCATAAGCAGAGAGCATCCATGGCACAGCTCTCCAAACTTCTCCCAGTAATGCTTCCTGCAGTACAGCTTCCCATCTTTCTCATAGTACCAGTTTGTCAGGTGGTCACAGCACACAGAGCACCTGCCAAACATAAAGAGGCACAGCTGTAGATATCACAGGGCGAATGATAGACATTTGAGGGGGGAAACTGATTGTTTAATACATACTATAGATAAATGCGTGTATGGAGGTATAAACTGAAAAACAAGAGTTACAGAAGCATTGTTTATTTCCAGGTGATAAAGGCAGCTATCAATCACTCTCCACCTGAACATCGCGTGGTTGTAACATCTCGGATAAGACTTTCCCTTTGGGCAAATTCTTCACAGGCACTCAACTTGTACCTTTCTTTTCCACAAGGTGAAAAGAACAGTATTTACCACTGGAGAGACAGCATTTGAAAACTGTTATAAAAACTGTCTCCAGCATAGGCTGATATTTTGTTTTTGGCCAACTAACTACATAAAGCTTTATTTTAGCACTTTACAGCAATTACACAGTTCTGTTATTGGTTAATACTAAAACAGGATTGTGGCAGTCAAAAAGCTATTCCGGTTGGTATCATATGTTCCAGTTAAAGTTTTATTACGTAGACCAGTGCCGCAGATCAGCCATCGGCACCTCTGGGCATCAGCCATGAAAAAACCCACATCACTCGATTTCTACTGGAACACATTGAGGTAAAGAATACCTTTCTACAAGATTTTACATTCTGGCGTTTACTGGCACAACTGTGAGACAAAATGTTCAACACACAAACTGGGAGTTACCTGCTGCTCTTTGAACAAGCTGCACTGGTTATGCAAATGACCGGCGGCAGGTTTGACAACAGCAAGTCAACCCAAACATGAGGTTAGAGTTCTGCACGTAGTGTCCAGGTAATTGCTTTATGCTTTGCAGGTAAAGTTGAGATTAGAGTGGACAATTGTGTCAAACTGATGGAAATATACTTTATATATACATTTGTACAAGCTATGAAGGAAACAGATAAAATATATGACTACGCCTCTACATTTTAAAGAGATACCGTTTGTTAGTGTTGCAGCTGATTCCCACCAAACATCTAGGATTGTATCTGTATGATAAATATTATGAGGAAACAAAACAAACTGTTCACTGCCGATAAAAGGCATCAAATATTGAGAATGAGCACAAGGTCAGAATAATAATGGCTCCAATCTGGTATCACTTTGATAAAGTTATGGAGGAGTTGACATTTTCCTGGCCAAAGTAGTCTTAATATTCAATCAAATATGTGGCTCAAATTTGAGTAATCACTCAATGATAAATTGCAAATGAAAAAGGCAATATCCCAGGAAAATGTCATGCACAAAATGCAAATCTTTCTTATTTGTTAGTCTTTTGAATCCATCATCTCATTCTCAGACTCAATATTGCACAGTGGATAACAAGTGCGGTATGTCTTGTCTTTATATCTCACCTGATAAATGGATCTACACAAGGAACACAAAACGCAGATTTTCATCATCCCAGTCAATATCCAGGTGGAGCAAACAAAACAATGCCCTACAACCCACTGACCTCTCAAAGAGTGTACCTCGACACGATTACTGTTCATTCATCAGAAAACGTGAGCCAATATGGTTTTCAAAGACACTTCACTTTCTCCTTGTCAAAAGTGGCAAATACATGAGGCACGTGCTTCTTAATCTAACAATACACAATTCCATGCCAGGACTGCACATTGGTAAAGTTCATGCCATTATTTACGCGTAACTGTTGTAATAGATAGTGTGTGAAAAAACGTATGTGGCCTTTCTGACACAAAGGCAGCTTTTCGTGGGCCCTTATCCTGTATCTAATGAAAGCGTAAGATGTTATTGTTCAAGAAATGGGCAAGGTCTGTACAACATGTAACAAAAATAGCAAAATGTTGAAGCATTAGACACTTTTCTGAGCTTTTAACCTGGTTACAAAAGTGTTTCCACGTCATTAGTTTACTCAAAGTTGTATTTTGTTTGGTTCTTTCATGTTTGAGTGATCCTGTATTGTCCTGCGACTGAGTCTCGAGTGCTCACAAAATTCCTTTTTTCACTTGCCCCATAGCTATGTGCCTTAATGAAATTATTTGAAAAATCAAGACTCAGTAACATATGTAGGGTCCTGAAATGTGATGTAGACACGTTTCAAACAAAGGCATGTAGATGACAATCCGCTTCTTGCTTCTATTTAATCACCATGGATGCGCTTCTATTGCCATTTTAGGTCAACATTGCAGTTTACAGTGAACAAAATATTAAATGATGATCTACTTCTGTTATAATTACATACTAAGTCCTTTGAAAAGAAGCATAATGAGGCTCCTTTAACATGTAGGCCTCAAGTTCTTGCTTCACTGGTAAAAAAGTTACTAGATATATTTGGGTCAGAATTTTTATTATTAACCTTTATTTAACCAGGTAAGAACCTGTTGAGATCGAGAGCTCTTTTACAAGAGCAAAGTGAAAGACTGGACAACACACAAATCATAAAAACATTTAGAGACTAATAAGAAACATTTAAGAACAAACAAAAACAGAGAGAAAAGCACAGACTATTAAAAAACATTATTTATACAGGTGAAGACCTCACAGAGAGAAACTCTTTTCATGGGACCCCGTGTTCACAAAATACGCATCAAAACAAGTACAGAATATCAAAATAAAATGTCAACAAACCCATCAATAAAACATTCAATAAGTTAAAAATACTATATCACATTCAATATGGAATAAAATCATCCAAGGTATGAGCCCTGTCTTTAACAAATCTTAATGCCTTAGATTCGTAAAATGGCACAAGATTATCAAAGTAGCTTTTAACCCCAAAAACCCTTTACAATTTAAAAACTAGCTTTGAGCTTTTCTAAAAAAGTGAGTCTTTAATCCCTTTTTAAAAGCATCCACCGTTGGTCTGGGAGGGTGTTGCACAGACGGGGAGGAGCGGCCTCAAAGGCCCCGTCCCCCCTGGTCTTGAGCCGTGTCCTGGGCGGGAGCAAACGGTGCTGTTGGCCTGACCGGGTCCTGGCTGAGGTCTGTGAGCAGTTCTGTGAGGTAAGTGGGGGGCCTCACCGTGCAGACAGTGGTGGTTGTACAGAAGGACCTTGTATTTGATGTGGAGGTGAACAGGAATCCAGTGTAGGGTCCGGAGGATGGGGGTGACGTGTTTGTGTTCCCTCATCAAGACCCTGGCAGGTCTTGGATGCTTCTGCCAAGTGTGTTACAGTAATCCATAATCTTAACTCTCCATAAGATTCTTCAGTTTAACAGAAATGCAGCAGTGCATTAACACATAGATGCAGAATCTTAAAAATGTTTTACCTCAAAGAAAAATTGGTTGAATGCTCTTCAACTTGACTTAAGATTTGGAGTACTTGCACTTTTGGTCTGAAGCATTTTTTGTTATGAAACTTTTTATATTTAAAATCAACAATTTCACAGAAAATCCACGTTAGTGTTTTGTATTAGGCAGTGAGTGTCTGGGACAGTGGACACAGTCCTCTGATTCGCAGTCTAGGAATGTAATCGACTGCGGCGTTACCTATGGCCTCCGGAGCAGTGCCAGGTTTACTGGAACATGCACAACGTCACACAACAGGAATGTTAGTCCAAGTAGTGGGACATGAGAGTGGCAACATGTGCACAATAGACAAAAGGATCTACACAGGGGGTGTCCTAATCGCAGAGGTTTATTTTGGTTTAGCTCGTTTCCTTCTTCAGACATAGCAATAGCAGTGAGACTATGGCTGCCCCAAACAAGAGGAACTCTACTTCTGAAAAGAAAAGAAAATCCCAGTGCTGACAACACACAGGAGGAACTCATTTTGGAATAATGCTGCTGTGTCAGGAAGTTTTCTACTAAAGTAATTGTAGTACTGTGAACGGGTTATATGAGGGCACCTCACCGGCTGCTCTCAATGCACACTATAAAAAAGTAAATAAAATCAAATAAAAGTCTTAATACTCTGCTCTGCATGCCACAGTCTCGTCTAGTTATTAATTTATTTTCAGCTACTTATCTTGGCAGGGTGTAGACCTTGGCAGGATTAAGACCTTCCACTGCCAGTCTTTAGAGGTACACTATGTAACTTTTTAGTAGAGTTTGAGCGTTTTAGTCGTTTAGTCAATTAAATCAGTCCAATTTTATAAGTCAACTAATTATTGTAAAATAATTATAAGGATTTATAGGGACAACAAGGGAAAGGAGAAGTCAGTTTTTACAAGCAACTGGAGAGTTTATTCTGCCTTTTCACTTATGAAGATGCAGGTTATAGTTATTTTACATAGTATATCGTGCCACCATCTTAATAGCTGTCCGCGTCACCCCGCACCTCCTTTAAGTCCACTAATTGATGCACAGGGCTTGTCTTTAGTCAACCAAGACATTTTTTAGTTAACTAGAGCCCAAACTTTTGGTGGAGGTTCACCACTTGCCTGTCACCATTGTGCAAGTTCACCATAGAGATGTTTTTGCTTTGCCTATGTTACACAGTAAGTTACAGGTCAGATCTGTGGAGAGGTTACCCTGCTCAGTTATGCTATGTTCCATAGCATAACTGTCTCTTTGTTCCATAGCATAACTGTTCCATTCCAGGCAATAAATTAACATGGTGGAAGATATATGCAGAATTGGATAATATTGTAATTGTTGTGTTTTGTACAACATACTCTATACTCTAATTTGACATATCATCCAAAAAACTAGTAAAATAGAGCTCACAAAGAGACAGAAATGTCTAGAGTAATCTCTCGAACATAGAGAGTATAAGCAATATTTCTGCCCTTCCCTGCTTAATATTATGGTCCATTCATGTTTTGTGCCAAACTTTAACCTCAACTAAGACGTTCATTGACCCCTTTAAGCACATTCCAGGTGTATTTTTAAAATATAGTCTGAATAGTGTTATTAGGATAAAGCAAAAATATACATAGATATTCATTTTTGTCATTGTGTACCGCTACGTCTGAGCAGGTTCAATTCCATTTATTTTTGTAACACAACAACAACAGTAGTTGCCTCGAAGGGCGACGGTCAGTGGTCCACAAGAACATTTTTGACCATTGGATTGAAAAACAGGATGCACAACAGGTTTTACCAATCATTAAGCATGGCAGGGGCAAGGTCCACCAGAGTAAAATGACCATTTTCACAAACCACTCCACATTTGAGTGCCATGTGCTCGTCAAACTTCAGGCTAAAGATTAAGAGCTTGTTATTCCAACAAAGTCAATGAATTATTGGGTTTCAAAGAACATCATAACCTTCAATAGGCCAATAATAGGAAGTTACAATTAATATATCTAAAAAGCAGTTTTCTTTTGTTGGCCCCACAGAGGTCTAGTAATCTGTCACTAATCGAAATGCTTTTTGGATATTTCTTATGAAAATACAATGTAATCAATCGTAAAAACTGGCTCTTGGCCCGCATCTGGGAGGATGAAACCACCAATAAAGAAGAGTCAACGCAAACAGGCCATGTAGACATGTTTGAGACAGAAGCTTCTGGGATCACCGGGAGGGACATTGTGCAGGGAAAGGTAACATGTTGACCAACAAACAAACAATAGTAGCCATGAAACTCCCAGTACTCCCTCTGACGCGCTCGCACACACACGCGCGCACTCACACACGCGGGAGGACGCCTAAATGCAGTTTTAAACCTGAGAGTAGAAGCCTTACTGAAAGCAGGCGTTGTGCCAGGTATCTTCAAGTACTTTCATGTGAAAAGAGTCCTGGATTTTCTCCCCACAGCCAGCGCAGTAACAGCCATCAGTACCTAAATCATATAGACAAAAAACTTTAAAAGGATACACAAATCACACATCGCCTACATATACGCAAACTGCGCTGCACAGACGCGCCACTAATGCGCTACTGGCTTGTCTTTGTTTGGCGTTATTTGGACTATTTTAGCAGTAACAAAGACTGCTCGAACATAACTAAACAGAAACAGGCTTACGTTACAACCAAGAGTGCTTTACCTCCTGCGTCCTCCATCTACGCTGCTGAAACTCGTCGTTAATGAGACGTACGAGGATTTTCCATCAGAGGCTTCAGTGCGGTGTAGTGCGCCACGCAATCTCGCCTCGAGTCGCTCTGAACAAAACTAATCTTGGACGCGCTACGGGAAGAAATCACAGTCTTCTGCAGGTCTCTACTGAAAACAGTCTCCGTCTGGACGAGGCTGCTTTCTTGCCGCTGGCAGGACAACTGACGTAATGCCGTCTCCACATTCCTGCTGGTCTGAACGGGGAGCGGAAGGAATCCCGTTGCAGCCCGCACCTGGAGCGGAGAGTCCGGGCCAATGCGCACGATGGTGTCGACATCTAGTGGCTGCGTGGGCAATTGCACTTAGAAGAAAAGCTCAATGACTCACGGCCTCTCCCACAGCAGCAGCGTGACAAGTTTGAGATGCTCTTATGTGATGCTCTGATGATGCTCTGATGATGCTGATGCTCTGATGATGCTCATGCTCTGATGATGCTGATGATCTGATGATGCTCATTGATGATGATGCTCTCTGATGATGCTCTGATGATGCTCTGATGATGCTCTGATGATGCTGTAGCACAGGGATATACAACTTAAAGCCCGGGGGCCAGATCAGGCCCGCCAAACGATCTGATCCGGCTCGCAACCCATTTTACAAATATTAAATTATTATTGGTGTAATCCCTCATTCGTATCCAGGAGTGTTCCATTGTAGAAAAAAAACGAAACGTTTTGACTCTCATCCAAGAGTCATTCTCATGATGAGATGGACTCTTGGATGAGAGTCGAAACTTTTCGGTTTTTTTCTAAAACAGAGTCCAGATCACTACAACTGAATCTTTTTCTACAAGTATTATTATTATTATTATTATTATTATTATTATTATTATTATTATTATTATTATTATTATTATTATTATTAATTATTATTAATAATAATAATAATAATAATAATAATAATAATAATAATAATGTTTCTTGTTTTTCTGGGTTAAATTCTGGCTTAGTGCAAGTTTAAAACCTGGTTTGCTGGTTTTGCTGGCTTAGTCCTTATTTAATTCTGCTTTAAAACCTGGTTTGGACCTGGTTTACAGACCTGGATTGATTCTGGGTTAGTTCTTGGTTCCCGACCTCTGGTTAGTAGCCTGGTTAGTGGCCCAAAGGCCACGGCCCCCCGAGAAATCTGGCCCTCAGGAAAAATGAAGTTGAATTTAGCCCTTGTTGTATGTAGCAGATGTGCGCCCCCTTTTTGGTCCTGCATGGAGACTTCACCAGACAAAGGGCCCGCCATGTCCCACCAATGCACAACTTGTCTCACTTTTGCAACTACCACCTACTCACACACACACACACACACACACACACTATAACGGTACACCAGCAAGATGACCACAACGACAGTGTTTTACCCAAGGACACAACAACAGCATGGACTGACCAGAGCTTCTGGTTATGGATGTTTGCTGTGCCTATGTCCTCCAACCTTAGTGAAGGATATTTGCATGTGTGACTTTAGGCCTTCTTCTGGGCTCTGATTTAGTTGTCTGTGACCTCCTTTGACTTTTATTACCATTATATAGCCTAGACAAATTGATTTTGGTCAAGGACATTTTTGTGAAATAAATAATAATAATAATAATAATAATAATAATAATAATATATAAGTTAATGTTATGAAAAGGCCTATTGTTTTCATCAGGTCATCAATTAAATTCAAAATGATAAGCTATTTCCTAACTTGGTATTTTTGATTTTGTGAAACCACCAGACCCTTGGACCTGCTTTTCCAACTCCTATTTAGACAACAAGAACTTTGTCAATAGGCCTTTCTAATTTAACCAAATGTTCTACTCTACATATCTAAACATGAGCTATCTCTGTTTGTGTCGCTGATGGTGCTTGCCCTGAGACACTGAAGTGTCATTTTGTCACTTTAAATATGATCAGAAATGTGTCCTTGACTTTAACTGTTGACTGTTAATCTATGT
The DNA here is from genome assembly GCA_015082035.1 of Chaenogobius annularis. Classification (NCBI taxonomy): domain Eukaryota; kingdom Metazoa; phylum Chordata; class Actinopteri; order Gobiiformes; family Gobiidae; genus Chaenogobius; species Chaenogobius annularis. The sequence continues at coordinate 522,006 of BJKM01000185.1, read as the reverse complement.
TTAGAATACTTAGATTACTATTTTACAATGGGCAATGCACATTTAAGTCCCACATGATTGGCCTGGGGTTCTATAAGCCTCTAGCCATGGCTTTTGTTTTGGTCAGTTTCATTTTCATTCTCGTGGAAGATTCCAACCGACTAGAGAGAAACAAAAACAAATGAAAGACTAGGGAATTGTTTTGGTGGTCGAGGCTCACATTATTATTTTCGTTATATTTAAAAGGGTTCGACCTAATAAATGACAGATGTGTAAATGGTGAGCTTTATTTTGAAGGGCTACTTGCGCTCAGCAAAACTACATCGTTCAGCGGTCTTGCCAAAGAAAGCAGCGCACTCTTTTTTGTGATGAAGCCAAGCCTCAGTTCAGACTCCAGACTGAACCGCGCCGGACAGTGACCAGCACCGCGACCCCCAGTGTGGCCCCCTCTTGCGCAGTCGGTGCTGGCTCAACATATGACATTGTGAAAACAGTCCAGGAAGTGTAGGATAGTGATGTAAGCGAGAGGTTACACATGTAATTTGTCCATTTGCCTAGACTCTTATATGCCCAGTCATTGGCAATGGATGCGGAGATGCGATCCAGTGAACGGGATTATGCCCTGGTGCTCACTGAGGGCAAAGTTGAGGACGATATGACAAATGACCCCAAGGAACAGAGACCCACGTGGGACCGGCGCCTGGAGTTCATCCTGGCCTCGGTCGGGTACGCGGTGGGACTCGGCAACGTCTGGAGGTTTCCTTACCTGTGCTACAGCAGCGGAGGAGGTAAGGTCACCGGCGTTTTACCGCGGTAAAGTTAAATTAACGTTGGACGTTGGACATTCGCCTCTGGCAACTAAAGCGTTAGTTTCCTCTGAGTGGGCCCTGGTGGGGAGCTGCGCTCAGAAGCTTGGTGCCCAGTTAGGGACGTCTATAAATTACTGTTGCAGTGGCAAGCGTTTGTTTAAAATGTTATCTTAAAATATATCAAACACATTATGAAAAAAAAAACCAAAAAACAGGACCTTTATGTCCTGGTGATTGTCAATATGCAGAATTCACAAACATAGGAACTTGCTTTGGTGATTCAGTGCAACATACAACGATGAACAATAATAAAAACGGCATATATGAAATCAAAAAGGGCATAAAAATCGACTTACTATGTGCACAAAATGTACAGTTAAATTTACAGATGTCGTGCAGAAAGTGAACAGTGCAGAGAGTGATTGGTTACATTTTAGTTAGTGGCAGATGTATAGAAGTGTTCATGAGTCCAAGGGCAGAGGGAAAGAAACTGTTCTTGTGGCGGGAGGTTCTGGTCCGGATGGACTGTAGCCTCCTGCCTGAGGGGAGTGGCTCAAATAGTCTATGTCCAGTGTGAGAAGGGTCAGCTGTGGCCTGCTCGTCCCAGAGCCCTGGAGACGTACAGGTCCTGCAGAGATGGAAGTCTGCAGCATATCACCTTCTCAGCAGAGCGCACAATGCACTCGGTACTTCAGCAGGGTCTTCAACTCACTTCTCCGGGAGACCTTCTGCCAGACTCCGGGGGAGGCTGGGACATTGAGTCCAAGTGGACCATGTTCTTGACCTCCATTGTCAATGCAGATGCTCGGAATTGTGGTCACAAGGTCTCAGCTGCCTGTCGCGGCTAAGAGTAAGAGATGCTGTCAGGCTGAAGAAGGAGGCCTATCGTGCTTCTTTGGCTTATGGGACTCCTAAGGCAGTTGACAGGTAATATAAAAGGTCAAATATTCCTTTAAAAAATGTTTGAAGGGTTAAATTGAAAAAGTAAAAGACGTGCGTGATAGCTGGAGACTAAAACTACTATAATAACTTGATTATACTTTGCAGGTCAGCTGATTTAGAAAGCTATTGAAAAAAGTCCTATATTTTGGAAGAAACATTTTTTTTCATGAACAACCTGTAAAGGGTTAAATTGAGAGAGCAAAAAGACTAGGATTGGCAACTAGGATTTACACTTTATTCTTGTTTTTTTTGTTTATTTTCATAAATGTGTTTGATATTTTTTTTAAGGTAACACATGTTTAAAACAAACGCTTGCCACTGCAACAGTAATTTAGAGACAGTCCCTTACTGGGCACCAAGCGGCACTTCAGAGCCCTTCAGACCCCACACCGCGCTACTGCAGGCGGGGCACACTCAGAGGGAGCTCCCGCTGTGGTGGCGAAGGCGAATGGCCAACGTGAAACTAACTTCACCGCGGCAGGCGTTTTACAAGGAACATAACGTAACCTATGTGCTGATAATAAGACAAATAAAATATATTTATCGACTAGGTTATAGGCCTATTATATGAAAAAGACTTTGACTTTCTAGCATTTCCAATTAGAATGTGGGACTGAAATGAATTTGTATCAATGGTCTCAAAATAAGGACAGGAGTCACCTGACATACAGGCATTTCAACATCACTTGGTCTAAACCAGGTCTAAACTCTTGAATCAAATATTCTAATTTCCATCTTTTGTCACTTGGTAGTTAACACAGAATAAAGACAATACAGAACAATTAGAAATGTAATGATTTTGCTTTGGGCTGCGGCACCGTTATTCAGGTCCAAGTAGTACTGGAAGCGACAACATAAAGTTATTTTGGTGCTAATGTACACCAGATGTCAATGAGCAAACACGACACAAAAAACAAAGTCTGTGACCTGCACAAACGGTAAGTTTGAACTTTAGTCCATGTGTCCAATGCTTCACATTATTAGACATTTATAGGATTGTAAAACAAACCGTGGTGTGCAATGACTCAGCAATGACTCAGCAAATTTAAAGCAGTCAACTGAAATTGGCTAAGCAAATATGTGTTTAAGTGTTGAGATTTATGCTTTATAGACACACCTAAAGTGTTAAACCAGAGTCTTTGTTTAGAGCACACCTGGGCATTTGTGGTCCCGGGGGGGCTTGTTTTAATCCGGCCCCCCACAAGATGTTAGTTTCTATTTTTTTACTGTTTTAGCTATGCAACATGTGTCTGCACTTGTGTCCTTAATAAAGATTACATGAAATGAATGAAATAATAGATTCAATAGCCTATATTTTACAGAAAAGTGCTTATAATTATAAGAATTTGTTACACCAATGATCGCGGTCTGGCCATAAACCACTTCCTGGATTCAAATATCGCCCTTGGAAGAAAAAAAAAATTGCCCACCTCTGGTTTAGAGGGATAAACATGTAATCCTGGCTGACAATTAATCCACATCATGGTAAAGTTGTCTGTCCATTAACAGACTTTTGGGCTGTTCTTGCTTATAAATTATGGCTTCGTTGTGTTCTTCTCAATCAAAAATTAACTGTTGTTTATATTCTGCTTGTAACATGCCCTGTATTTGTATTTAATGTATTCTTTTCTGATTGCTGCAGGTGCCTTCATGATTCCTTATCTCACAATGGTATGCCTCTGTGGCATTCCTTTGCTCTTTATGGAATTCACAATTGGACAATACACCCGTTTAGGACCTGTGCATGCTTTTGCCAAAATATGCCCTCTTTTAAAAGGTAAGTGGTATATATGTGTGCAATGCGTTTATGTGAAACATGGATTATAAATAATATTGACTATATATATATATATATATGAAAGGAAAAACTGTTAAGGAACCATGCTGGGCATCTCATTTTGAGACACACAGTTCTTTATACGTTATCTATTTTAAAACTGCTTGTGCATGATCAGCATGTCATAAGATAGTTTCTTTATAACCAACTTTTAACCTAACCTTTTCCTCAAGCGCAGTGTATTTACAATAAAGTTGAATGCTGCTCCTTAATAGCCAAGCAAGCCAGAACAGCTTTATATCTTTGTTTTCCAAATACATTTTGTCTGGTACTGTTTCATTTGTAGGTCATTTAATACAATAACTGGAGCAGAGTGTCTAATTTGAGGAATTTGCTTGATTCATTGTTCATTTTCTTAAATACAAAAGGAGCTCGTAGATTACATCCAACTATAGTATTTTTTTTCCTTTAGGAAACATTTTAGATATCTCATTTTCTGTGGTCTTGTTAATCTAAAATAAATATGTGAAAATGAAATGTGGATTTGCTGCATTGCAAAACCCCTTGTCCTGCACTGATCGAGGAAATCAAACCTATTTGAAGCAGTACCAGCCTGAATTTCTTTGTAATGCAAATTAAATGGGCAATTTGACTGACCAGACAAGTTTCTTAAAGCGCCAGTAAATTGTGATTCTTTTTGATAATTGTTTTTTCCCTTCCCACAACTCACAAAAATAAATAGTGATTATTAGTGTAATCTCTTTATTAGTAGTGATTATTGTAAAATATGTTTAGTACTTTAAAAGTTGACCTGCTCATGTTGATGGTTAGGGACTTGTAAGTTACACATACATACATTTGATTTTGGTTTAGTAACAGTAAATTACTACACAAATATCACAACGACAAAATTATCAGTTGACTTACAAATATCTAACTGTAACTCATTCAATTTTATTTTTGTATAATCACAACAGCAGTTGCTTCGAAGGGCGTCTCAGCGTTGTTGAATTAAAAAACAAAAAGTTAGAGAACCAAATAATGAAGCAGTCACTGGTCAATAACAACACATTCATAATTTACTCAAGACCCCAGCCATCAAATGAAAAGTATTTTGGGATGTGCAAAAAATGTCTTTCTTACCTAATGTAAATATTCTCTCCAAAGTTCTTCTTATTTCTTTAAAGACAGAGATTATCTACCCGATCAAAACATCCTCCCATTGATTTATCGCTCATTTCTTCCTGGTTTATGCTCTGTGCTAAACAAGGGCCAAAAGCAGGTAGTTTTCCTCTGTTTTTTGACTGATTTTCTTGCTGTTACACAAAGAGCAGCTGCCATGTAAATCACCATTAATGTCTCATTAATTAACAGCATGTTGTCACGTATCAATCACATGTTATTTGAATACCTTGGCACACAGCAAATTGAGTCAGTTCTAGTCAATGTAAAGATTGAAAATTATAATAATGTATCCTGGATGTGTGGTTAATTTTTTTTATATTTGTTGACACTCGATCCACTGGAGCGTGGCATTCCAGAACCACCATGAATACAACTTGAAAACATTGCAAACATGTTAACCCCATTGACAGTCAAACAAGCATTCATAATGGATTGAGTGGATGTTATCTCGCCAAATCCACATTCTGAACTAAATTACAGTACTTGGGTTATATTATTACTTCTAATTTGTTACACCATATGCAGGACCGTTGCTATGGGAGTCGGGTTCCCTCCAGACTCATTGTCCTACAGCAAACATGACACAAACCTAGCCTCATCACAACAACTGAAGACTAGGATGAGTAAAATAACAGAAGAAAGAAGAGAGAAGAGGTCACCGTGTTACTGAAATGCACATATGAATGAACCCTGTTAATGATTTAAGAAGATGTCCAAAGTGGTGCTGCTCTGGCTTGAAGAAAGAGTCGCAGCTGTGGCTGAAAGCCGACTCTGGCACAACACGTGCAGGTGTGAAACGGCGGAATCATTTATGAAGCTTCTTTGCTCACCTGTTCACTCAGCCGCTGTCTAGTTGATGACAGAAGGAGGTGGATTAGTAATCTCTATTTTGGGGAATGTGTTTCATCCGTTTGGCACACAAGTGGTAGTTCTCTACTGTTCATTGTGTGTAAGAATTAACGCATTCCAAGCTCGCATGACTGACACTGCCATCTTGAAAGTTCCAGTGCCACCCTGTCCTGTTTTGTATTTCATCCATTTTTGTTTTTGGCAGGTGTTGGTCTGGCCACTGTTGTCATCTCCTTTGTATTTTCTACCTACTACAATGTGCTCATGAGTTGGGCGATATATTACCTTTTCAATTCATTTGGCTCGACTTTACCATGGCAATCATGCAACAACACTTGGAATGTAATCCAAAACTGCTCCAGTGGTTTCACTGGCAATGAAACCCACCTGCAATCTGCCGGCCAGCAGTTTTTTGAGTAAGTCTGTCTTGATTTCAATGAAACAGCCATAACATTATGACCATAGGCAAATGAAGCCTTTGATCAGTCATGTTAATAAAACGGAATATTCTTTTTTTTAAAATTTTAGTAATAAACTCCTTGAAAAGACAGCGGGCATAGAAGATTCTGGTGGGCTTCGCTGGGAGCTGGTTGGCTGTCTCGTTGCTGCCTGGGTCATTGTCTATCTATGCATTTTCAAAGGAGTTCGATCCACCGGCAAGGTTATATTTTTTGTACATACATTATCATTGTTAGAACAATAGTACACACATTATTGACTTAAAAGTTCCATAAAATTTCAATAACCCTTCTTTTTTTGGTATTAAAGTAAGCAACACAACTGTACTATTGTAATTGTTGTTTCTTTTTCTATGTTTTTGTCACTCACACACACAGGTTGTGTATTTCACCGCTGTGTTTCCATACTTCATCCTGTTCGCCTTGCTCATCAATAATGTGCAGCTTCCTGGAGCTGTCAATGGCATCTTGTTCTTTGTGACCCCAGTGTGGAGCAAACTGTTCCAAATTAAGGTGAGATTAATTAGTTACACGGTGGCTGAGGGATTAGCCGTTCCAAAAGTCCTGGGTTCAATTCCCCGACCAGAGGAGGCATTTCAGTGTGGAGTTTGCATGTTCTGCCTGTCTCTGCACAGGGTTCCTCTGGGTATTGTGGCAGTGTGCGTCGCTGGAGCGGTTCAAGACTAACCCTCTCTCTGATCAATGCAGTTTAGTTGTACAACTTGTATGTATAATGAGAAATAAAACATTTGACCCCTGAGAAACAATCTCTATACAGGGTAACTACTTGTAATAACATGAAAATGTCATGGTTTGCAATGCGCATTTAGGGAGTGCACTATAGCTCATACTCAACTGTACATTTAAAGCATTTTTCCACTCTTCATTTACTGCCCAATCTATTTACAAATTCAGATTAACATCTTTTTCCTCTCTCAGGTTTGGTTAAATGCTGCTGCTCAAGTGTTTAACTCTATTGGAATCGCATTCGGTTCAATGGTTTCAATGTCCAGTTACAACAAGTTTAACAACAACATTCTAAGGTAACTCGACTATCTCTTTGGGTCAAATACTTTACTTTCATGATATGAGTGCAGTCTTTGTGTTCTTTTTCAATGTTGTTCCTAAATTTCTTAACCTCTTTTCAACTAATTGTCAATAATTCTAAGAAATTCCTTAAAAGGCTCTTGCTTTACAAGAAAAGGGAAATTGGAAAATAAGTATTTAGGTTTGGGTTGCTGCAGCGGTTCACCACGGGTACAAAGTTCAGATCTCAGTGACCCACAACTGTGACTGTCAAATAAAAAGTTATGCAAAATTACTTATTAAAAAACTTCTTTTCCTCAGGGATACTTTGATTGTGTCAGTGACAAACTCATTCACAAGTATTCTGGCTGGTTTTGTGATATTTTCTGCTATTGGCTACATGGCACACATCCATAACCTCCCAGTGGACAACATTGCCACAGACGGTGAGTACAGACGTGGAAAAACACTCTCCGCTACTACCGTAAATAAATCTAAGTGAAGTTTTAGTACAAGCATGTGTAATGCTAACAAAGACTGGCCGACCTTTTATATCACCACTCCTGTTTGTTTATATGTCAGCGTCATGCTTGATCAATATTGTATGAACACTTTGACTAAGGCACAATGGTAGAAATCAACATGTCAAAATCGCAATTGCCTTAATGTATACATGACTAATGCTCAAGATCATTTTTCATTGAGCCCCATTGTTAGCAAGTTAGCTCAAGGTATGTTAAATAAACCTATCCCCAGTTCCATTCATTATTTAAAGGCTTCGTCCCTTAACGTAACAAGTCATTATCTGCCTTTGTCACACAGGAAATCTAGTCTGACTGACTCATGTTGCAGTTGCCACAAGGAAGAACGTACATATGTTTTTTTAATATTTAGGTCCTGGATTAGTTTTTGTGGTGTATCCTGAAGTCATCGCCACCATGCCAGTGTTTCAGCTTTGGGCGCCTCTCTTCTTCTTTATGCTTCTGTGTCTGGGTCTTGACAGCCAGGTACATTTTCTGCCTCTTTACCAACACTGTTTCATCTTCTCTTCTGTCTTTTATATCTCAACTCTTTCCCTGTATTCATTCATAGTTTGCCAACGTTGAAGTTGCCATAACATTCTTGAAAGATGAATTTGGGACCAAAATCTTCCAGTTTGTGAAGCGAGAAGAGCTGTTGACTTTAGTTGTCTGTATGCTCTGCTTTTTGCTGGGTCTTCCTCATATTACTAAGGTCCAGTATATTAGTCCAAAAGTCTCCATAAACCTGTCCGTAATAGTTAACTTAATCATCATTATCATCATCATATCTTCTGTCACAGGGAGGCATCTATATATTTCAGCTAATGGACCATTACACTGCTGTGGTTTCACTCATGTTTTTGGCCTTTTTTGAAGTCATTGCTGTCTGCTGGATTTTTGGTAAAGCATTTTATTTTGTATCTCTTACAGTTCAGTTAATTTATACCGTATATAGTATATCTAACTCTTTACATATCGTTAGGAGCCTCGCGTATCTCTATTATGGTCAAGAGAATGCTCGGGAGGTCTCCAAACATCTACTTCCGCCTTTGTTGGCTTGTTCTCTGTCCTCTTTTGGTCCTGGTGAGATTGCACTATAATACAACCAATGTTAATGCTGTTTTATTTATTTTAAGCCACATTGCTGTCTTTCCTCAGTGTATTTTGGTGTCCAGTATTGTCCTTTACACTCCAGTGCGTTATGGGAAATACAAATATCCAAACTGGGCTGACAGTGTGGGCTGGGCAGTCTCTCTGTTGTCTATCATTTGGATCCCACTGGGGGCTATTCATGAGATTTACATCAACAAGGGATCCTTTTATGAAGTAAGCACAATAATGCACTACTCATTCAAATACTGAAGTATGTTTAGAATACTGTATTGGTGATTCGAGAGAAAAAAAACCCTCAAATGAATAAATGTATAAGAGGAAGCAGGATTCAAGTAAGTGGTTTATTGTAATTTTCAGGTGAAATGGCAGGGATTGACCAAGGCATGGTTTAAACTCTGGAACAAAAGAGATGTATAAATAACGCGTACAATTACAACATTATTAAACGGTGGATAAAATGATAAACTAACATAACTAATTTAGTAAATACAGCACAGAAATAATATTGATAAAGGTACAAAGGTTTATTAATTGCTTATAGGTTCAATTGAAAAAATAAAAAACTACATAAAAGCCCAAGTTAAGAGTGCAGTAGGTCGACACTGGGCAGGTTTGACCCACAGTACATTCTGAATGGTTCTCGTGAATGTTGGTGCTAATAATTAAAACGTCAGTGCTCTCCCGGATCACAAATCTAAATCGGGGAACATGAGCTCATCAAGGACCTTGAGGGCAAACCACTGATGGCCACAAAAATATTTTTAAAAGCCATTGGAACTTGTCTTTTAGAATAACTGTTTTACATTTCCATTCACAACTAAAGTATCACCACTATTCAGATGCTTGGGGTCATGTGATGAAAATAACAAAACAAGACATAGGTACAAAATGAATGATACATAGCTAGTGTTTTGTATGGGCCATAATAGACCAGCGATATAGGTAAGGTATTGTGCTATTCATCTTAAACCTAGGGTTGTCAAAGGTATCAAAAATCAGATACTAATTGATACTGAAACTAGTATCGAAACTAGATACTCAATTGAACAAATATTGATTCTACTAAAAATCATAAACAGAAGAAAATGTGGCCTTTCCAGAACAGTTTTAGAATGATTTTGAGCTTTAGCAGAATTAGTACTCAAAGTACTATTAGTTTGTATTAAAAATGTCAGTGCATTGTTTTAAATGTTGACCTTTTTAATAAGATATTTTTTAATTATCATTATGGTATCAAAATCTGTATCGAGAATCAAGTATTTTCCTTTGTGTCGAAATAGAGTTTGAAATGTCAGTATCGTGACGACACTACTTGAACCTGTTTTGTATTTTCTCCAACAGCGACTCAAAGCTGCTGTAACACCTACACTAGATCTAGATGTGGATGACTCTCCAGGTAAACAAAATCAACAGATAGCCATGCTAAACTCACCTTTATGAAGCTTCTACACTGAGAAAATTATTTTTATTTTGTACAATATATGATATGATACAAGCTTTTATTCATGAATTTCCATGGTTACTGTTGTCAATGAAATTGTAACTTTTGATGGAAATTTTTTTTTTGTTCATTGCAATTGTTTCTTGATTACAAATGAAAGGAGTTTTGTTTGTTTTTTAAATCTCACATGCTTAAAATACTGTCTTTGAAATATGAGCTTTTAATGATTGTTTTACCTTGGATGTCACTTGACTACAATACTTTTGTGTATTATTAGACTGGTGCTGAAACTGCCTTTTACATATATTTATTTTTGTATTTTATATTTCTGAGTGTTTTTGTCTAACACTTTCTATGCCGAATGAGAATATTGCGCCTTTGATACCGACACCAAAACCATATCAAGGTTAATGTTAGTCCTGCTTCAGCTGAAGACTGCAAACTGGTGCAAGACATTTGGCAATGCTGTGTCATGTTTGTTTGGAAATAATTTACGTTTGTCCCATTTTGTTTCTGCATTGCAAACAGTGTACTCTTTAAGGTATTTTATTCAGTAGCCAGCTTGCAACTGTTTGAACATTAAGCTGTTGACTTATTTTGGCCAAGAGTTTAACCAAGGACATTATCCTTAACAAAATGTCAATGTTCAATTTTCTGCTTTGTTACACATCATTGTTTTTTGTTACATAATTTGGGGTATGCTTGCATCGATGCAATAAAATAAAAGTTTACATTGCACATTGCATTGATTTAAAGGCTCTTGTCATTTTGAGTGATTTTTAGCACTGTTCATAGTAAATCTTAGTTGACATTGTCGTTGCATCATATGAACACAGGGAGGCAGCAATGTCATAAAAGCGAATTTGAATTCAGACGCTTTAAGGGGCTGTGGTGATTGTGCAATAGATACTTTTACTTAAAAACATTGAAGTATTTTCTGGGGTTACACAATAACAGTATATACTAGCTTTAAAAGAAGATGTAGTTTTAGGGGTGCTTAGATAGTAGCAGCATCTGAAGTTAAGATTTTACGACTTGAGAAATATTTTTAATGGTGTATTTTACTCCTTTGGTAGAGGGCAATTATGCTGGGGTCAACGCATGCCACAAAAATGTCTTCTTGAGACGGTGTTAGTGAAATTCAATTTTCAATTCAATTCAATTCAATTTATTTTTGTTTCGCCCAAAATCACAACAGTAGTTGCCTCGAGGGGCTACAGTGGAAAACAAAATAAACAGTGTTCATAAGGACTTGGTAATGTCCCAGCGTCCTGAAGTGCAAATTCAAAAGACACTCATTTTAATTACAGCGATTGGTTGTCATTTTATGAGATCAATAGCCTCTTCCACCTCGCGTTGTTGGCTATAAATTAACTTGAGCTCAATACCAACAGCTCGAGGGACAGTTCATGAGAGGTCAGGGTTTGGCTGTATGTTGTGTGTCAAATAATCTTCCAACTGCCAGCTCATATGTCTTTAAATTAATCAGCCGAAAAGAAATACATCAAAGACATCATAATAGTATATTGTTTTTTTTTACAGTACTTGCCCTTCTAGTGTTTTTGGTTTTTTGAGAGAATAAGAAAACATCTGTTGTAGTTTGAGTGGACATGTTTGTGTGAGGAGGCGATTAAGAAACAGATTAGATATGACTGCATGGCTCTGCAGTCATGAGGAGAGTGGGAGGGAAGATATCCGGCTTGTCATCCTTAAACTAATCTATACTGACTAATAATATTCAGTAGTGTGTAATCTTTTAATCCAGCTCGACTCTGCCAGTGCACAAACGTGATATACCATTCCCGTTTCATTCTTGTTTGCTTTACACATGATCGAAATCAGAATCACAAAAGGTTTATTGCCATTGTCAATAAACAAAATTCACAAACATAGGAACTTGTTTCATCGTTAAGGTGTTATATACAATGATGAACAATAATAAAAACATCATCTTTTGTATCAGGCATAAACAAAGGGAAAATTAAAAAGCAGAAAGATTTTAGTAACAGCTGGTACCTTTTTGTAAGGGTACATAAAGGTGCACAGTGTAACTTTTCTGGTGGGGGTTGGCCATCTGTTTATCTCCATGGAGATGTCACCAATGCCTGCAATGTTACACTGTATGGCATCCTATCTTGTATTTATTCAATTTTACTGCTAAAATAAAAACTCAAAAAACCTGCATTCTAACTGTGAGCTCTCCACAGATCTGATCTGTAACTTGGCCTGGTATCGTGTCTATCTCCATGAAAATGCAGCCGCAGCAGGTTTCCGAACATCTAAGTTATATACACACCTAACACACTACTGGTAAATACATAGTATTATTATAATAGTAGTAGTTTTTGCATGAACTCTTGTGCAGTTGTGGTCTTTTGAGTGCAGTTTGGGTTAGATACATGGAGATATAGATTTAAAAGCTTTTTCCACACCTCCTTTTAATTGACTAATTGGCCATTTCGTTACTCAACCAAGAATTTATTTCTCCTTATGCAGATGAGCTTCTCCTTGTTTGCAGATGAGCTTCTCCTTCTATGCAGATGAGCTTCTCCTTGTAATCAGATGAGCTTCTGCTTGTTTGCAGATGAGCTTCTCCTTGTTTGCAGATGAGCTTCTCCTTGTTTGCAGATGAGCTTCTCCTTGTTGTATGCAGATGAGCTTCTCCTTGTTTGCAGATGAGCTTCTCCTTGTATGCAGATGAGCTTCTCCTTGTATGCAGATGAGCTTCTCCTTGTTTGCAGATGAGCTTCTTGTAATCAGATGAGCTTCTCCTTGTAATCAGATGAGCTTCTCCTTGTTTGCAAATGATCTTCTCCTTGTTTGCAGATGAGCTTCTCCTTGTTTTGTTTGCAGATGAGCTTCTCCTTGTAATCAGATGAGCTTCTCCTTGTATGCAGATGAGCTTCTCTTTATGCAGATGAGCTTCTTCGTGTAATCAGATGAGCTTCTCCTTGTTATGCAGATGAGCTTCTCTTTATGCAGATGAGTGCAGGATGAGCTTCTTCGTGTAATCAGATGAGCTTCTCATTGTTTGCAGATGAGCTTCTCTTTATGCAGATGAGCTTCTTCGTGTAATCAGATGAGCTTCTCCTTGTATGCAGATGAGCTTCTCCTTGTATGCAGATGAGCTTCTCCTTGTATGCAGATGAGCTTCTCCTTGTATGCAGATGAGTTTTTGATCGAGGATCTTGAAGCATATGCCTGGCTGTTAAAACGGCCTTGTTCAAGCTGTGCAAACTAACAAGTGTATCTCCACACAGCTCCACCTGCTGTTAATAAAAGATTGTCATCAGTGCAGTGCAATCAAAAATGTAAATATAATATATATATATGTTTTTTTTTTTTTTTAATAATTAAAATAACTGAGAAATTGCAGCGCAATTTGGCTACACTTAAGACGCTTTTGCATTCATGCTGAGATGTTTAAAGTTTGTAAATGTAAAGTTTTCACCATGGAGGCAGAATGCTTGATTAATGGCAGTTTGCTATACCATTTTCAGGTTAGGAAGAAATATTTATAGAGCAACCAACTCACATTGTAATTTACTCTTTTGGAGGGACTGAACTTAAATTCTGAAATTAAGTTCTGGCTAAAACTGGTTTGCCCAAACTATCAGAACTGGGGCAATTCTTGAGTGTGCCTTATTTTCCTCAGTGTTTCCTATTAATAGAAGATACTGATACTAATTTTAGCCACCTAAAAACAAGTTAAACAATAAACTGGTATGAGAAATAATAATTTTCAGTTGTTATATTGTCTTCAAAACATATAAAGAAAATACTCTGTTCAAAAATGGTAAATGGTAATGGTAATATGGTAAACACTGTCCCATACAGTATACATACAGAAGAAAACTGTATGCGTGTGTTGGTTTTTCTAGTTGGTAAATCAGTATATTTTTGCCTTCATACACAAGTATGTGCTATTCATATCTAAAATCGACTTGTTTTGGTCCAGATTTTCTCCCTGTGGTGTGCTCCTCAAGGAAAACAATCACACAAAAACTGCAGCTGCTATGATGATGTGAATTTTAAACAGCCAAACGACCTTTGAACTCTGCCCTGAACAGCATGCTCACAGGATGCCAGCATACGGTACCACTATTATCGCATCTCTAAAAATAAAAGCTCATAGTGGTGCACAGAGCAGCATCGATCTATATGGATTTGTACTTGTGGGGTGAACAGCTCAGCAAAACAAGAGCCTTTCCGTTTGAGGTCATGGGAAATCATTTGAGGTGGTGACATTGAAGATGTGGGGCACCTCTCCAGGGCACTAGCTTCAGTTTCATACAATCCCACATTCAAAGAAAATCATGAAGCACAACAGGCAAATTATCATAATGTGAATTTTGTTGGTGACCGTATCCATCATGACAACATTATCACCACTGCTAAATTCTGGACTAGCAATATTGACCACCGCAGGCTTGTCACAATAATTACTGTATCGACCCATCATTCAATACAAGATAGATGGAACAATATAACAAACGTTTTCTCTTTTTTTATATTAAAGTACATGAACGTTTGAGCTGTAGAGGGTTAAATAATTAACATATTGAAGATTATGCTGACTCCCTATTTTATTTATTTATTTATTTATTTATTTATTTATTTATTTGTTTATTTATTTATTTATTTATTTGTTTGTTTGTTTATTTATTTATTATTTATATATTTATATTTTTTCCCATTTTGCCTTGTTGACTACATCTTCTTGAAACAAAAACTGGCACAAAGTTCAACATATTCTCTGTTACAAATTAACAAATGAAGGTGAAACTATTCATTCAAACATTGCTTCAAAAGATGAGAGCATTATTCAGTCCATGAAGGCCATTAATAAGGTAAATTTGTTTGGCCCAAATTCCAGTCAAAGCATTCAACCTTTATGGTTTAAAGACTTCTTCCAAATATAGTGAATAAATCAAAGAGTTACATATTAGAGCCACCACATTTGTGTTTTCCACATTACCAGTCACTAGTCATGATGATATGACTGACAGCAAAAACAGTGTAATAAAAGGCATAATTTTTACCAGCCCAAGTGAATGGTTGTGATTAACCTGAGATCATTGTGGGTGTGCGCAAATATATTTATGGTGACTGCAGTTACGGCACCTTTAGCAATTTGACATAATAAACAAGTACCAATTATAAAATGTTATGCATTAGTGAACACAGGAAAAACTCTTTTCACAGCAGAACCAGAATGAAGGAGCAAAAGATGAGGCTTTTGAGGTTTGTACATGTGAATCACAAACCTCTTTTTGATCATGTGAATCACAAACCAATAATGTGAATCAAAAACCTAGTTTTGCTTCCCAAAAGCAGCAAGGCTAGATTTAAGGCTAGTGTCCGTCCTCTTAACTTGTTTTAGAAAAACATGTTTAGCCACATTTAACACTCTTATTTGGTACACACAAAAAAAGAAACCTACATTTTTCCTTCTAATCCTAAACCCCAGATTTCCATAAAATTTGCATGGTATATTATCTAAACATTTACTGTCATCCTACAGATAGCACCTCAAACATATTGTCACTATATGGTCCCTACATAATCAAAACTTTATGACCAAAAATCATAGGTTTTTAGTTTTTCATAGCATTTACTGAACTGTCAATAAAACAACACGATAGACTATAGATCAGACCTGGACCGCATCTGGCTCTTGGCCTGGTTGAATATGGCCACCAGCAAGTTTTTGATGATAATAATAATTTTATTATAATTAGTGTAGTAATAGATGACAGTAGCCTACATTTTACAAAACTCATATTATTACATCAATGACTGTGTTGGTCCAGCCCTCTGCACACTTCGTCTCATGTCTGCTTTTTATTTGTAAAATGCTACGTGACAAACCACAAAGAGGTGAGGTGACATTGCTGCAGGCACTGATCCTCCTAACACTGAATATAACGTAGTGACTCCTTAAGACAAATACAGGATAATTCACACAATTTATGCAGTGTTTCAACCATCAATAGTTAATGATTTAGCTATTGAATGTGGCACCCCAGTAAATCATTGCATTCCTAGAATGTTTCTTAAGACTTTTCAACATATGTCATACAATCTCTTCATACAGTGATTTCCAACTGCATTGCCATCCGTCTAAAAAGATGGTGACTGACACAAGTGTGCGGAGGCGGAGGCGGAGAGAGAGATATATATATTTTTTTAAACTTTTAGTGCCTGTAGACAAGAGCAGGAAGTCAGCAGGGTGCACTTACCCTCTGAACTACTTTTGAAATGAGTTACACAAGATATCACTTGGCAACTAAAGTATTTTGTGCGCTGGTCATGAAGGGGAACGTAAAATAATCTTTTTGACAGCTTCTCATGATCGGCTAAATTGATGGCCAAAAACAAGGAAGCCATATATTTGCTTTCAAAGGTGAGCACACTATATTGATTGTTATTTTCAGTGCAAAATCAATGGACACTTTCCACATGTTTTTGTAACTGTGCTGAACAAGTGATGTTGATATGGGGGCAAATGAAAGAGGCCCATCACATGAACTGGAGCGCTCGGCTTGGTCCCCTGGGTCTTTGGCTGGAGGGCACATAATGAATCAATGAACCGTGATTATCAACTGAGTGATGTGAGAAAGTTTCACAACTCCATCACCATAGAAATGACCAGGAAGGAATCAATGTGTTTTGCTGTGGCTTTTGTTGAATATGTGCCACAGGTTGGGCTGTAAACGGCGGACTTCCTGCTCTTGTCTGCAGGCACTGAAAGTTTCAAAAATAAAATCATAATTTCTCTGGAAACAGCTGAATATTTGGTCCAAAAAACCTACCGACCCTGCAGTTCAGACCACTAAACACATTCTGAAATATGCGATTATTATGTCTCAAATGTATAGAATAGATTCCTACCATTAAAACATGAATCAATCTAATCAACATCACAATACTCAGAAGAATATATATATTTTCAAATATGAAGTATGGAAGAAACTTGAGTTGCCTAAATCTTAAATTTGACCAGATTGTAAAACAAACCAGATGGAAAGTTTTGATAATTTAAAGAAAGCTTTTGACTGCGATAAACTTAAATAAGGAGTTAAAACAACCGTGAAAATAGACAAAACAACATCGCCCACTACAACCTTCTGACTGACCGTTTTATTAAAAGTATATAGATCAGAACTCAAAACGTTTTTGTTTTTTTTCTCTAAAATGAAAACAAATTAAAAATATTAAATACAGAACAAGAAGCATGACACAGAAATTAGGAAATAAAATTAGATAAACGCAGCCTCACGAGTTCCATTTAGTCAAAGAGGTCCATTTTCAAATTACGTCCACATTTTTCCATTTTTTAGTCAGTTATTCAGTCTGGGTCCTACATTTTGTTCCGTAATGGCCATCTTAAGCAAAATCATTACTAAACTAAAAATGATTTACTCTACTCTCAAAAATGAGTGGAAAAAGAAAGATATTTTGTAATGACGGATAAAGAATGAGAATGTCGATGCACATCTCAATGAAGGAGCACAAAATCACACATTTGGAAAGAGTTCCTTACATTTAGACAGCTTTTGATTGTCTTGTTTCTCTTTCTGTGCCATGTTAGCTGCTGTTGTGTCTGTTATTGCATGAGAATAAAATGGAAATAGGAAAGAATAATAAAATTGTCCGTCCTTCATAACTTCACGTTCATACTGACAAATAATGAGGCGGATGATAGGTATACAGTTACAGATACAGTTACATCAGAAGGTTCTTCTGTTGTTTTTGATGAGAGAAACTTTACCCTACACCTCTCTGTTTACATGTGGGATCACGAAGCCCTATCCACCACCGGATGTAAACAGCAGAAAACATGTAAACCTGCTCTCAACGAGGAGCTATGTGAGTTGGAGACAGGTATAGCTTACTGCCTGCTTGTGGCTATCTGCAAAAACAACATTTCCAAAGTATTAAAAAGAAGTAACAATCCCATCAGAGCTACACACAACATCTTCTACATTCAATTTCACAAAATGTTTTTCCGAACTTGATGGAACAAAGATTCAGGTGAGTTGCACCGTGTGATTTGCCCTCCTGTTTCTAATGTGGATGTGACAGTAAATTGTTGTCTTTGTATACCTTTGCTTCAACTCTTTGCCCAGACTATCCTGTGGTTATTTCATTTGATTCTAGTGTATCAAACTATATGTATACTGCTGTATCAGTGAATGAGCCTCGAAATTCAGATGTCTTTCTCAGCCTGCAGAACAGTGAGCACATTTGTTTGGCTCCTGGCCCTGGTGAAAACAGCAGTATTTTGTGGAGTGCACTGCTGAGTCACCCGAGGGGAGCAATTTTGGGTGACAATGATCTTGATGATGGTGCGGACAATCAACTGATTCATGAATTCATAATGCTCATACTTGCAGCGTAATCCCTGTTTAAGCATATGATCACTTGATGATAGGGTGGGCATAAGAACTTGAGCTTGTAATAAGGACTGGTTTGATCAAACTGAAGGTTATGGAGCAAAGGTGGGGCGGTAATAATCAGGTTTGAGTCAAACTATTTCAGCTTCCTGACACAGCCTAGGTTTGCGGCAGTGAACATTTATTGCAGAAAGGTATTACAAGAGGAGACTATCAAATGTGTCATAAACACGTCTGCCTTGCTCTGCCACAAGCCCGGACGGGAAGTTCATATTTGTGATGAAACTGAGGGCGTTGAATGAACTTCTTTGTGTTGACTTTCTGTGGGATTACAAAAATGTGCAGCTGCAAAACTGACAGATCTTCTACTCATGGATTTTTGTCTTAATTAAAACCTCTTATTGTCTTTAGAGCGCCTGCCTAGTCGTTTTCAGACAGCCCAGTGCTATTGTTTTTGTTGCACGTGAGCTCAAACCGCTCCAGGATGCTCTGTGTCACGTGTCTCCTCAGAGGCAGCGGTTGCGCCTCTGCTCGTGCCTTGTCTCTTTAACTACAGCAGGCAGCGCTGTTGTTCCTCTGTGTGAGCCTCTCCTCACACTCGGACAAACCACAGCAAACACAGTCGAGCTCCGCCGCATCTTGACGCGGTGACCGTTCACTTCTCCAGAGGAAGTGTGCGCTCCTTCCTCAGCCTTGACTGTGCGTTTCTACGCTAGAGAGCTAATTGAATTGGTGCTAGCCTGCGGACGACGCAAGAAAATGATACTCGACATGTTGAGAGTTATGTGAGAGTGAATCATCGCAGACGTGAACATCACGCCCGCTCCAAACCTCAGACATGAGCATCTCCAGAGGCGTCCCGGGAACGGCAGCAGCGTCCATCGTGACTTAGGTAAGATGACTACATCTCCTCTACACGCACCAGTTCAGAGCAGGATGCGCTGCTTTCATATCACATTTATGCTCTGAGCTTCACAAAGCCTACTGCAGCTGTAGTCGAACTACACTGTGTTGTTCATAGAGGTGTAGGCCTACACTGTGACAGTGTCCTAATGAATATATCATAATGTGATATAAAGAAGCCATAGGCTGCTATTGAGTACGTCTGTGAGGCCGTGGGCTGTTGCATTATTAAATTATACATGGTCTGGTCTCATTCAAATCCCCTGCTGTGTCTCTGGCTGAAACACAGGCCACTTTCCTCTGAAGTGTGTTGTTTGACTTTCATTAAAGCCTTCTTGCTAATTTTTAACCCGAGCTGCTAACTCACAGAGTCTGAACAGATTATTAAGAGTCTGAACAGTTTCCTCCTCTGTTCTCCCTCATTGCACAGGATCATTACAGCCCCTGGGTATAATGCACACTCAGCATGATTTGATTTGTCTTTTTTATTACTCCACTATTGATGTTGTCTTGGTTTTTGTGTTACAACATTTGAGATTATGATGAATTCCTGAAGATGCTGTTGAGAACTGCATTGATGTGATGTGAAAGCATGCTATAAGATTATTGATGTTGTAAATCTGCAGCGGCCCTTCTGTTCAGTTTTGTTCCTACAAATGTTTTTTTTTCCATCCCATTATTCAATAAAGCTGATGGAGCAGACATCTAAGAACACCCATTTAGTCAAGCGAAAACTACACAATCACATTTGGATGTGGCTGGACTCAGACCCTCTTAAGGCACAAAGAAGCAGGCGCCAGGGCAATATGCCAAGTGCTTCTAATCATATTTGTATACTGGACAAACTGCAGTGCTTGTTGGATGTTTACACCTACAGCCACAGTTTCTTTGACTTTAATCTATGGAGATTAGGCCTTTTGCCTCCATTCATTAACTAAAAGGGGGCTCTAAAAATTATTATGATCTTGTGCAAAAACTGCTATGTATACAGAGAAGTACTAGTAAACGGCATCTTCATAAGTGGAAAGGCAGATTGAAGTGTACATTATGCAAGATCGAACTTGTAACCATATTTTAATTGTTTTGCCTTCGTATTCACTCACTCAAAGTTGTATTCCGACTGACTCATGCATGTTTTAAATTGCCTCTGCAGGTTTCGACCGCCCGTCAGTTTATTTTGTTTAAGTGTTTTTTGGTCACTGTTGATATTTAAAATGTCCACAATATAAAATAATGATCCACGGTTGTCATATACGAGAAGACAAAATCATTCTATGTCTTCTTTAAACTTCCCAGTCAACTCCAAAACTCCCTCTTACTCAGCATTATTTTTTCTGCTGTGGTCTGTACACATTTTTATAATCCTAAACAATGAGTTAACTAATGAAAATGTAGGAGGCTAAGCTATCATCAACCAATTAATAAACTAAATGACTAAATGACTGTAGCTCTAATGGAAATGTTAATAAGTACAGCTAAATCAACCATTAAAATCCCATTACAAAATAATTTGATTTTAAAAAATGCCTTAGACTTCCTAAAATGTGAGGGGCTGGTGAGGGCTGGCCAGGGTGGTCATCCGTGGAGCTTCAAGGCTTTGAATTCTTCCAGAGCTTATCTCTTCATCCTCTTGGCGACCTCTCACAGACTGGCCTTGGATCAACTGCAGAGGCACTCCTGAAAAGCAAGGGACACCTGCTTTTTTAACCCTTAGCCTAATACGCAGAGATGTAGGTCAAAAGTGTGTGAAATGTAGTATGTACTTCGATAAATACTTTTTACTTTATGACAACATACTTTAAACTTTTACTTCAAATTACTCTGAAGATTATTATTCTTACTATGCACTATTTACTCTATATCTTATTGGTTATTGGTATTGTGAGGGGTGAAAACAAGTCTGTGTTTTGTACAAGAAATGATGTGTTTTTGCAGGGCATTGTGGTTCCTGCTTCTCTTGTTAAACCAGCACCAATTAAATATTTTCAAAAATAGCTTGACGTCAAATACTGCCAAAGATTCTCAAGTCTCTTGCATGTTGCATGAAGCTGTAATTGTCTTTCTTAAGATAAGTGGGATGATATGGCATGACTGCAAAGATCCAAAGAAGGAACTCAGCCTCCAGATTTGCAGCTTATGTGCGGATTATTAACAAGGCCAGACATTTTCCACCAAGACAGATCTTGGTAATCATGACATAGACCACGGTTATTGGAGCAACAGTTTACTCCAGACCAACTTTAAAATGCAAACGTTATGTTTGTGTCTTATTTAGCCAAAGTCTTGTGAATCGTGAATGGTAGACTGTGTTAAAAATGTGTTTGAATATTTTGAAGCGTGGTCTGGCCCAGGATCCAGACAGCCACACAAACACCCCGCTGAGTGATTGGATTATTGCTGGGCTAATTTGAGCCGTCGTGGGGTTACATGTCTTGTTATTCTTGTCCATCTGCTAAAACAGAAACGTGTATTTGTGCCGGTCAAAAAGGCGCCACAATTTTGCCTTGGAGCCATCAGTCAAAATCCTACTCTGATGCGAAAGATTCACTGTTCACCATCATTGTTTTTGTGTTTTTAAACAATTTTACTACACCCTATATGACCTGCACAGTACTGTTGAAGGGTTTGAAATATTACTTTTTTAATATGTGCATTTGTTGTTGTAGGAGGGCTGTCTACATTAGTCCTGATGACCTATAGACCCACTTCACTGTAATTACTCACCTTGCGCAGTAAACCCCGGTGTCCCGTCTCCAACACGATCTGCGTCTCACAAAAAGCCCTTTGTCCGAGTTAAACTGCAACTTTCTTGTACCTGCTGTACCACTCCACCCCAGACTGGCACCGCACCACTATGTAAGCACTCATTTTAGTCTATCAAGTGCACTTAAACTTGAAACGGACTGAACAAATACACAGCAAAGACGTCCAGTTCAGCTTCAGACCTTTAATGTGATGGATACAGGTAGAGAATACAGGCTCAAGTATTTCTAAGTATTTGTGGGAAGATGTTGAGCAAATAGTTAAGTAAGTAGTAGATCAGTACAATGCATTCTTCAATCGGAAAAATTCAGTTTGATTTAAGCCGGTTAATGATTTATATACCCATCAAATCAAGATATGACTTTGGTTTTATGTCTTCGGGGTTGTCCTAACAAAACTGTCTCCTATTATCCAGGTTTTGACAGGTTTAGGCGTCTTTTTTGGTCGCATTAGTTTTGCCTATACTTTTTTCTTTGTACAAACTTGCAAAAACTAAAACTAACACTGATTCATAAAAGGTTTAGTGTTTGATGTTGTTGTTAACCCATGTTTCATTGCATTTAAAAGGCAAAAAGATAGTTCTCCCATATTTAGCCGTAGCACAGTAACAACTTATGAACGGGAATAGATTTGTATCACTGTGTCATAAGCTTGTGGTCATACTTGACATCTCTGACTGTTTGTTCTTAATTGGACTGTAACACTTGCCTGACAAATATTTCATGTTGCTGGAAAAATCCCTTGTCAAACATATTATGTATATTATTGTATTTCCAAGCGTGTCCAACATACTGCCGTTCTCACAGCCCCGACAAAACACTATGCTTTTGTGTATGTCCTTTGGGGGATTCGTCATTAAAGGCTAAATGTAGCTCGTTCTCATACATATGCTCTGCTCGGTAATTGCATCTACTCGGATTCCTTCTGACAGATATGTTAAATTACCCAGGTCTAATATGTATTCTCAAAGTGGGCCATATTATTGCTATCCTTGCATCTTATTTTATGCATTTACCGAGATGGCAGCGACATGAAGCCAGAGCAGGGTCTGCCTCGTATTGGCAGTGAGCAGGAGTCACGCACTTGAGCTCCTAGGCACTGCTAATATGCTCCATCTGTCCGTAGAACGGTCGGCCGCGGTTGGCTGTGAGAGTAGGAGCTTTCAGGGTTAGGGGAAGCATGGTCGGCTGGTCTGCCTTAGCCTCTCTCCTTTACGTCGAGAGGAGGGTGACTCAGCAAAGCCAATCAAGTCTGACACCATCTATGTCAAGGTTTTGACTGTGTGTGCATTACAGAGGGTGACAGTGTACTCTTTGTGACTAGGGGCGTCTCAATGAATTTCTCCCCATGTTTTCCGTATCCTGATAATTAGGGATGGGTCGATATGGATTTTTTTTTTAGCCGATACCAATATCCGATATTTGGCCAGATGCTGTTGCTTATAACGGATACTTGCCGATACCATTATTTAGAATTTAAAATTCACAGCAAGGCCCAATAATCTATTTCAAGTTGAATTTTCTAGCCTAATTGCTCTTCTATTTAAATGTTTTCCCTGTTTCCAGAAAAAGCAACCGATACTGAAACCAATATATCACCTAGCTCTACCAAGTCTAGTCACTGTGTTAAAAAAAACAAGCAAGTTGAGGTTCAATTATCAGACAAATGTGAACTGTCTGTAAAATGAATGACAAAAGTTCTGAAATATCCCCACAAACACTTATTTGAAAGTTTACAACATGACTTTTTATTATTTTTTTCAGCTCTTTTTGTCTAGTTTTTCCTATAAACGATATACTCAATATTCAAGTTTTGCTTATCTTCAAAACAACATTCACGATATTATCTAAATGATCTAGTATTGTCACCCTCTTTTAATGCAGAGGGTAGTTTCTGGAATAGCTTATCCTTAAGGGCCTATTTCATGATTTGAAAATATTGAGATGAAGAACATGTCTTTTATTAAAGAGACTAAAATACATTTCCACACATTAGTTTTGTTAAAGAGATTTGGCTTTTTGAATTGGACAGCTACGAGTGGCAGAGAGATAACAGAATAAGAACAATCTGAATAAGACCGGACCACAGGGGACTTGGTAGAAGGATAGAGTTCGTGTCACTATGGAAACATTAATTCAGTATTCAGTTTATGTGATATCCTACCCTGTGTGTGTGTGTGTGTGTGTGTATATATATATATATATATATATATATATATATATATATATATATATATATATATATATATATATATATATATATATATATATATATATATATATATATATATATATATATATATATATATATATATATATATATATATATATATATATATAATATATATATATAATATATGTTCCTTCAAAGCATCTCATTCATATTCATCGTGTTTACATATTCAGTTTTTCCTCCACTGTGACTGCCTTGTGTTGAGCAGTCGGGGCATAAAGAAGACATGTATGATGAGATTGTACAGTGCCATGTTTGCCAACACACAGGAAATAAAAGGGTTGTTGTTTTCTTCTTTGCTGTTTTATAGATCAGATAAGACACTTCTGTCATTGTCTCTCCGTGGATGTGCACAGTGGTAAACAGAAGCTCACACCTCCAGGCTTTTCCCCATCTCTTTGCTCCAGAGATGTTCAGTGTTGCATCAGAGGAAGACACTAGAGTGTATGCAGTCGCAATGGCTATATTTTATTCATTTTGGAGCTGTAGTTGGGGCTTTGTTGCTCATGTCCAAAAGGCTGCTGTCACTTCCCCTATTTTTGTTCCTTCAGGTTACTTCTAAATGTACACAGGTCCTGTCTGTGTCCTAGAAATGCTATTGCACCAGTGACTTCTCAGTTTTATGTTTGCTGTTTGAGTAAGACTATAAAACTTGTGCATTCAGTATATTAGATTGTTATGGATCATTGTATTTTAATATTCAAATCAGATGGAATTGAATGTACATTGGATGGTTTCAGTATTTACACACAAATTCTGATTTAGAGATGAAAAAACACAATAATCCATGCTCTGTTCTTAGATGAAACGGCAGGGTTACCTTTATCTTTGAAAGTCTAGATTTTGATAGCACCAAGAATGAAATCACAGAATCCACTCTTTAACATCCTTTAATAGAGTTAATCATTTGTTTTGGAAAACATCCCAGCATTTCTATTTTAGCTGTCACATTGGTAATTAAACACTAGTTTCTGATCGTTCTTGCTCGAATCTGTTGCTCTTATGATCTGGACAACTGAAGTAAACCCCTAAAGGTCGTAACGTTCCATCGTAGACCTCAAATGTTTAAGAGAAATGAATTAAACTGCTGATTTTCTTCTGTCTCAGCACAGCAGGAGGTGACGTCAAGTGTTGCAGTTTTTGACCCGAGTTCCCAAGTTTTTTCCCCGACTTGTGCGAGCGCGTTAGTATCTTTTATTTATTTATTTAGATATTACATCATCTTATTTTCATTTTGAGTCTTCCCTTCTGGAGCTACTTGCAATTCATCAAGGCCTTCCACCACAGATATTTTCACGTTAATTTGGCAAATGTTTTATACTTGATGTCCTTGGATTCAACACAAAGAATAAACTAAGCATTTTGTGCCTTGAAGCAGAATTTAATCTCAGAGGCTTGACATTTTCTGTGTATACTAAATAATCTCTCTCTTGAACAGACTAAGAATTTACCTATAAAAATCATTTAACGTTTGTGTTTACTGAGATGCATCGGAAGGGTTGAGTTGTATCAAACTAGTTCAATTTTCAGGTCATAATGCAAGATAATATCAGTGCTCTAAAAGTATGAATTGGAGGAAGTGTGATGTGATGGTTCCACTGACAGGAAGCCTTCTGGTGTTTCTCGACCTTCAAGGGCTGCTACGTGTGACCATGATAAGGCTCACAGTTCACTAAACAAGCAGGTCATGGTTGCATGCTTGTTTCCTGCTCATACTGACATTTGCATAGCGAGCTCTACAAAGCCCTAAATAGTTGATGTTTAGGCATCATATACAGGGATGTGTCATTGTTCTGAGTGGTAGAGCTGTGTGCTGAGATCTCGGCTTGTTGTGTGTAGGTGGACAAAGCGGGATGGATGGCAGACTCTGTTAAAGTGTGTTTGGTTGCATAATAAAATGTGTTTTTATTCTATGCGCACCATACGTGCAATTTCACACACTGTATTTTTTATTTAGTCAAGTATAATAACTTCCTGTCAAAATGTAACCTGACATTATTCTCCCTAATTTTCTCCAAGAAAGAAAATACTCTATGGTAAAATATCAAGATTATGCTCCTGAATATCCTTTTTTTTTTTTTTTCAAAAGCTATGAATTGGTTGGCGTACTTTTATTTGATTTTATTTGACCATAAATGCAAAATTCTTGCATGAGGTTTTTTGACTCTGCTGTTAAATACCTCTTAGTGTCTGAAGTACAGCTTGTGGTGCAGTGACGTCACATCTAATACTTCTGCAAACACAACTTTTTGATTTAACCTTAAACCTTAGGGAATGGCTTTTAAGATACCATTTAATCAAAAGTCTCTCTCTTTCTCTCTCTCTTTCTCTCTCGCTCTCTGTGTACTGTGTGCTACAACAGAAAGGCACAGTTTTGTTGAAGTTTCTCTTTCAGAATGACTTTATACCTGTGTAGTTCCTAAATGTGTCATGTTCCTTTATGTCGAAACACATGTAGTTTGAATTTGTAAGGTTGACATACTGCTAAAACGTCACATTACTCAAGTGGTGGTTGTACATTGTATAATAAATAACAGATTCAAGTAATCCACTGTGCCTTTCCATCTATTTCTATGGGAAAACAAATGTCTTGTTAATATCTCACTAGCCATCTGTATGCTTCAACAAGGACAAACTCCTTGTCTAGTGCTGTTAAAGATTGCCTGAAGTTACGCACAGTTCTTTTTCCTCTGCATCTCCTCAGTGTCAGTGCCGCTGCACATGGAAACCCTCTGTGCTCTTCCTGAAGACGCAAACTGTCTTCTCAAGGCGAAAACCTGACCATTCTCACCGGTATATATTGAATTAACCTGACAGAATAATGATGTGTCTAGCATTCTTCAGTTGAATTATGCTAAATCAATCTGTGACGACTCACGTTGAAGACGATCAGGAAAAGGTGGGACGTTCAGATGAATACTTCATGCTGACTGGTGAATTTATTCATTTAAGTTTAAAAAAAATCTTATTTAGTAATTTTATTTATTTATTTATTTTTTATTCGTAATTTTTTATATTTTGCTATTAAATTGGTTGTTTCATGTTGCACCTTATCACCAAAGAAAGTTCCTAGTTTGTGAATCTTGGTTTTATTCACTCACAATGGCAATAAACCTTTTTCTGATTTCTGATTTCTGATTCTGAATTGTCATAACAGCCGAATGAGCAGAGAAATCAATCCTTTTGTAAATCCAGTGGAAAGAAAAGGATCTTCCTTTTCCACAAATGCACAAACCGATTCCCTCTGAACGTTTATCAAAAGCAAAATAGTTCATATTTCTGCTAAAACTGACATCTATTTACGTTGCCATGTTAGTTTTGGTTTGCTTGGGTTTAGGCCCATAACCACATTGCTGCCCTGTGATTGGTCAGTTGCATATGCTGATTTTTTTTTGTTGTTGGTCAAAATAAAAACACATAAAGTTATTTATTTTAACTTAACTGACTGCTATGCTAAGAGAAATAACACCGCTCTAAAAAGTTTGTAGTGAAACTGGGTTGTGGATGTCAGAATCAGAATCAGAAAGGGTTTATTGCCATTGTCAATGAACAAAATTCACAAACATAGGAACTTGTCTCGGCATTAAGGTGCAACATAAGACACTGATCAATAATAAAAACAACATATATTAAATAAAAAAGGGCATGCAGACAATTTAAAATTACTATACTATAAAATAAAAAATAAAATAGGCATTACTATGTACACGAGAATTACAGTTAAATTTACAGTTGTGAGTACAGAAAGTGACAGTGCAGTGAGTGATGAATAGTTGCAGTTAAAGTGGCAGGTGTTTAGAAGTGTTCAAGAATCCAACGGCAGAGGGAAAGAAACTGTTCTTGTGGCGGGAGGTTCTGGTCCGGTTGGACCGTAGCCTCTTGTCTGAAGGGAGTGGTTCAAATAGACCATGTCCAGGGTGAGAAGGGTCAGCTGTCTGCAGTCGATCACCTTCTCAGCAGAACGCACAATGCGCTGTAGTCTCTGTTTGTCCCTGGCTGTGGCTCCAGCGTACCACACGGTGATGGAGGAGGTGACGATGGACTCAGTGATGGCCGTGTAGAACTACACCATCATCTGCACTGGCAGCTTGGCTTTACTCAGTTGCCGCAGGAACTACATCCTCTGCTGATGGTCCGAGTGTCTGAGACATTCTTCCCCAGCCGCACGCACTGCCTCTGATCCGTCAGGAAGTCATTGATCCACCTTCAGATGGAGTCAGGCACGTTGAGCTGGGAGAGCTTGTCCTGGAGTATGGTGTTGAATGCAGAGCTGAAGTCCACAACCAGGATCCTGGCATAGGTTCCCGGGGAGTCCAGATGTTGCAAGATGAAGTGGAGTGCCAGGTTGATGCCGTCATCTACAGACCTGTTGGCTCTGTAGGCGAACTGCAGGGGGTTCAGCAGGGAGGAGGTGAAGGACTTGAGGTGGGGCAAGACCAGGCGCTCAAATGACTTCATGACTACAGACGCCAGTGCCACTGGCCTGTAGTCATTAAGTCCAGTGATCCCGGGCTTCTTGGGGACAGGGACAATGATGGCAGACTTGAAGCAGGCTGGGAAGTGGCATAGCCCCAGGGAGGAGTTAAAAATGTCAGTGAAGATGGGGGCCAGCTCTCCTGCACAGTGCCTTAAAGTGGCAGGAGAAACACCGTCAGGTTCAGCAGCTTTTTGGGGGATGGATTTCCGAAATAGCCTGTTTACATCCTGTTCCTGAACTGAGTGGTGGGGGAGGTTGGGGGGATCAGGGTTGGGTTGGCAGAGGTGGCCACCGTGGGGGAGGGGGTAGTCACATCAAACCTGGAATAGAAGGTGTTAAGTTGCTCAGCCAGTTTTCGATTGTCTGTAGCAGGGGGGCTTGAGGTTTATGATTGGTGAGAAGCCGGAGCCCACCCCACACAGAGGCGTGGGCTGTCAGAGAACTGCTGCTTCAGACGCGTATTGTACTGCGATCTCGCTCGAGACACCTCTTTGCTAAATAAATACTTCGCATCTTTGAAGCGCTCTCTGTCGCCAGCCCTGTGCGCTGCCTCCTTCTGCTGCCTTAACTGCCTCAGTTTTAGAGTGGACCAGGGTTTGTCATTGTTGAAAGTGACTTTGGTTTGTGTTGTATGATGCTGTCCTCACAGAATCTTGTCATTGTTGAAAGTGACTTTGGTTTGTGTTGGTATGATGCTGTCCTCACAGAATCGAATGTATGACGTCACAGTTTCCATGCACTCATCCAAACTATCTGTGGCAGCTCTGAAAACCCCCCAGTCTGTAATGTCCAAGCACACACGTAGCTCCTCCACTGCCTCATTCGTCCACTTCTTAGATATCCTCACGGCAGGTTTGGAGATCTTCAGCCTCTGTCTGTACTTGGGGATCAGGTGAACCATGGCGTGATCTGAAAAGCCGAGAGAGCAGCGCGAGCCACGGCGTTACTGACTGTTTTGTAACAGTGATCCAACATGCTCTGCTCTCTGGTCGGAACTTTAATAAACTGTCTGTACTTTGGTAGTTCGTGGCTGAGATTCCCCTTGTTAAAATCACCCAAGATAATATACAAAGAGTCCGGGAAGGTCCCTTTGGTTGCTGTCTACTTCCCAGCCACTTTGTTCCTAGAAATATTCATTATGAGTCTCTCAGTTACAGTATTGTAGCTTAATGCCTGGCCAAAGAAGAGGATTACATTATTTTTTAACCCCTTTTAATTTACCCCTTCCTATTCAGAATAAAAGGTCAGCATTGAGTTTAATGGGGTGGTGGGTATTATCTGGATTACAATGGGCTTTTTCCTTTCCATCCTGAACTCTGCTTTAAAGCTTTGATGCTTTAAACTCATCCTGTGATTGGTTGGTTGAAACGCTTCATACCAAATGCAGTGGTGTAATTACCACAGTCAGAGAGATGTCCAGGACGACATAAGAACAGCAATTGTTTCATGACACTAGCCATGATCTCTTTAATATTAATCTGCACAGACCCTGTGTACACTAAGTAGGGCTTACCGATCTCAGGTCAGCTCGTTCAGTAAAAAGGGTCGTGTATTTAGAGTGGCAGTGAAACAGAACCTGCTCATGAATATTGCACAGTGAATAATTCAGAGTGCAAGGGACGAATGCAACAGTATCAAAGTCTATCATAGCTATCGAAGCAATGCACTTATTTTTTAAGCAATTTATTTGTCAAATACAGTGACAATGTTTATGGTTATGATCTCAAAGCACAGTGTAACTTTTATGACGATGTACTCTTACTTTAATACAATTGAGTACAGATTAGACAGAGTTGTGCCTTTTTATTGCACTGTGTTGTTCGTCCAAGGGGCATTTAAAAGGGGCAGAAAAATGTGACATTGTGAGGAATACCCATAATACGCTGCATCTGGCCTGATTGAAAGGATGGTCCGATATAGATTTTTTCAGCCGATATCTGATATTTGTCTTGCTGTTGTGGCAGATAAACGATATTTTGCTGATACCAATAATAAGAGTTTATAATCCATCGGGATGTTGTGAAATTTTATTGTAACGATTATTGTGAGGAAACATCACAATTTAATGATTATTCATGATTATTGACACCATCAACAAACAACAGTGAAATCCTTTTTTTACATTCACATTATATATTTACATCACAATTCCTCTTGTATGTGGCCAGCTTTGTGAATTATATAATTTTGACCTAAATAATACGATTATCGATTTACCGAATAATCTTGACATCCCTAATCCACAGCAAGGCCCAAACATTAAGTAAAGTTATAATAAAGTTCACAAACAAACTTTTTGCTTTTTTTTCCTTTGCTAATTTGATGCATGATTTTGTAAACATGCAGGCATATTTTAGCCTGATTCCATTTCTATTTCCATTTTTACTCATGAGTCTGTTTAAGAAGAAGGAGTGCACTGAGAGTGAGGACAAACTGGGAATGACGGCTACATTTTCTAAATCAGACCAATGCTGATATCTGTGGAAACCCGCTGATCACGCTGATACCCGATATAGTACCATCCCTAATTGAAACACTGTTGACCGTATCAGGACTATTAGTTACAGTGTGTGTTTCACTCTCAAAAGACAACATTTTTCATAATGCCACAAATTTTTTCAGAACTTTTAATCAAACTATATTTTTCTTCCTTTATTCCAAACATTTTGGAAACGTCCCAGTGGTACCAGACCACAATGATATTTTAAAAGTCAAATTTTAACACAATAGACTGACATTGTCAACACAAAATAATGGTGCTTTCTTTATTAAACTCTGTGGTCTCAAACAAGTTCGGATAAAGCTCAGGATCATTCTGAAAATGTTGTATCAAATGAGTATCTAGATTTATACTAGTTTTAGTATCGATTAATATCTAGTTTTTCGATACTTTTGACAACGCTACGTCCAAGGGCATATGTTTTTTGGGCACGACTCCAGCGAGTGCGCACTGTGTTTGAATTTACATGACTGACGTCGATAGAAACTTAAAACATCACATACAGTAGTTTGTGTTGCTGATAGAAGAATGAAGAAAACTGTTCTGGCACAACAAGACAGTGTTTTTATTGCTCATTCACCAGCCCACAAAGACCACACACTTGTGTGGCTGCTCATGTGTGTCGAGTGAGAGGAGTTTGGCATCCGATCGCTTTATTTGAGCTGCCTCTTTTATACAAGCAAACTGCAGTTAACAAAAACACTTCTCATTTATTTATTTAGACAGTTTTTTTTCTGGTGCAGATTTTGTATTGATCCTGCGTCTCCAGTGTTGAGAATTTGTGGGAAAATGAACTGCTAAAAAAAATAATAATATCACAATATGAAATATTTGGCACCAGGTTTCGTCTTCAGTGGACTAAAACAAACATAAATCAGTGCAGTAAATGTTTCATAAGTTGCATGACAGATTAGGCTCAGAGGTTTATGTGAGGTTAGGTTCTGTTGCTAAGCCCTGAATTTTCTGTATTTCTTCTTCCGCACACTTTTTTGTTGTCCCTTTGTCAGACTATAACTGCTGAGAAAAAATATATGCAAAAGTCATGTGAAACTGTGGGAGAGCATCAGTGATTTACTTGAGCCACTGGGATTTTGAGGTTTGGCTCTGATAAATGCCTCACCCTTGTTCAGGCAAAAGCAACTCTCTTTGGCTCCAGAGTTTGTGGGAATGAAAATAGACAACATATGCACAGCACATTGTATTTGAGATTCTTGAGTGGCCTGCAGTGTGCTGCTGGTGATGGGGTCATGACTTTAGGAACTGCCCACAGCTGTGCCCCTACCTTCGCTAAGCCTCTGACAAGTAAATCAATAAAAACAAAACTAAATACTAAATTTGTAGACATAACGTATTTGTAGCCATAACTAACAGCCTAAGTTTCAGTCCCAGAAGGTATTCTGAAACATAAATTAGATGAGAGAGACACGCAGAAAGATCGTGGTGTTTTAACCAAACATGTGGCATAACTTTTGTTGGTCAAAACAAATTATTCTATATTCTATGTTGTTTGGTAATATATACTTATATCATGATACATAACTGGAGCTAGTAAGCTAAATCTTCTAGGTAAGAACTATAGCAAAGGAAAATTTTATTCTTTCTACTGGAAAAAAGTTTTAAGACTCATCCAAGTTGCTTCTTCTGTAGCTAACTACACTGAAAACAAACGTGTTTATAGTAAGATATATCTGCTGTTAAGTCTATTGAACTACTCAAGGTGTGAACTGTCACCTGAGTCATATTTTGTAGAATCGTTCATGTCCCTAAGGGGTCATCCCCGCCATTAGCATACTCTATTGTTGTCCTATTGTTTCCTGTAGCTAAGACCTGTGGAGAAGGATCCAGGCTCTGTGGTCACACACTGCCCCAGTGCATTGAAGGATGGGACAGAATCTTCTTTACTTTTACAAATGTTTTCAATTCAAATTTTTGTTTGTCTCATAATATCAATCTTACCCCATTAACTTTTGGGACTTGATTTGTTGACACGTGTTTGTCTGTCTCATTCATTTATGCATTATTTAATTCATTGTCTCTTAATTCCCCAAAGAGTTTGATACTTTCATAAAACATGCTACAGTGATTTGACTTAACTTTAAGCACTTGTGTCATGTCAAATGTGTCCTTGTGGAGTGGTTGACTGGGATGTAGAGGGTGTATTTGATAAGTGAGGCCTGGTGAAGAGTGTCTTTGTGTGTTGATGTGGTGATAGGAGTGTTCAGCACTCTTCCCAGACTCTGGGAGGGATACGTGAGCTCAGGTGACGCTCGTATTGCCCTCCCGATCTGTCCCAGGCCAAACAGGAGCGAGTGTCCCATCAAACCCTAGAAGTTTCCCTGACCCTGAAGAGTGTAGCGTTACACCTTTTGATTGGAGCTCACATCCGAACAGAGCACCCATTGAGATAGGGATTCTGTTTGTCCTGAAATTCACACAACTGTCCCAACACACAATAATTACTTAAGGGAAAGATTGGGGGAAAATCTAGTTATGAATTATATCAGTGTTTTTGAATTTGAAGAACAAAGGCTCAATTTGTGCACCTTTGTGTAATACTGGTTTCATAGTACTATGCAAATGTCATGCACAATGATATGAATGTTGAAAGTTGAACCAATAAGCCTAAATTCCCATCAGAAATATAAGCTTTATTATGAATATATAGAGCCCTGACTCACACATGTGCAGAATGTTAATGAGAGATCTGAATTGGCTAAAACTCAAAAAGATTTGTTTTGTATATAACTTACATACATTATTTTACTAATTAAAGAAGCCTTCATCATAATCCTTCTGACGTGCTTACTTCTGGGTTCAAAATTGCATCAGTTTTGTGTTAAACTCAAAATACATCTTTGTATATTAGTTGTGTTGTGTAATGTATTATTTTTACCAAACTTTCTATGCCTCCCGCTGGCAAGACCCTTTGTTCTTCCTGAACCACAGCTTACTCAGGTGTGCACTCGCTCACTATTTTCTCTCTTTTCTCCACAGATGGTGAACCCTGCCCCTCTCTGTCCCGGGCCGTGCTGTGGGATCGGTACAACCAGAGTAGACTGTGAGGAGAAAGGCACACTTGCGGCTGAGTGGTAAAAGTGCTGCCGTATCACTGCGCTGCTCCTGAAGACCAAAGTGAAAGCTTTAGGGATCTTGTTTCACCCAAAGGTGCTCCACTTACATGCTGCAGACCCATAGGTGCTTCTCAGAGCTACGTTGGGACACAATCTAAGATGGATAAGAGCGCAGGAGGTCCAGTCATGTAATGGGTCTACCTCATGAGAACAGGGCAGAGCCATGCTTGGATAACCCTCGCTCTCCCCCTGTTGCAGATTTTCATTCTGTTCACCATTGGGATAGTGTGGTCCAGGGGAGCCACAATGGTCAAACCTCTTCTCAAAATACACCGTTACTTTTGTCGAAAACCAGTGCGCTTCTTCTCACTCATCCTGCTATATCTGACTGCGGGGAGCCTGGTCTTCCTCCACTCAGGCATTATGTGGGACAGTCCCGGCTCCAGCAGAAGAGAAGCCCGGGGCGACTCTGTGGTTGCTGCGGAGATGGCAGGCAGGACCACCGTGTTGCACGTCCGCGGACTGGGACTCATGAGCAGGGTATTTAATAAAGAGAACAGGAAGGCGGGGGGTCGCCGGTTTGGTCCTCCCTGGAAGAAGAACGGACAAGTCGAGGCGGAAGGGAAGGACTACACCAGCAACTGGAACAGAGCACTCAAAGGACGCAACGCCAAAGACATGGAGGATGGAAGAGGTCAGAAGCTGAATTATCCTAATGATAGAAAGACTATCATGTACTATGAGCTTCATAAGGTTATTGCATTGTTAATATAGTGTCATAGAAAAAGTGTAATTGTATTTTATGAGGAGATACAAAATCAAGATAAAGATGTATAATTAAGCATAGTGGTATAGCGCCATACTCACACTTTATGGCTTTAATTGTTGGAAAAACGTAAAAATATAAATCTCATTAAAAGTGAAACAATAATTTGCAAACGTCAGTCAGTTAATGTGAGCTATGCACCATGTCCCAATAGGTTTGTCCTAGTTAAACATAATATTACTTTATAATAATTTACTAAACATGCAAAATATCTATTTATTCATTCATAAATAGATGACCCACATTTTGATTATGTCTGAGGCTTGATTTCTTGTTAATATTAAATGCACATTCATTATAGATAGGCTTTCGCTGTTATTTTCATCAGATTATAGGGGCTATTAGTATAATTGCTACCAAAGTCACAAACACTTAATTACATGTATTAATAACTGCTCTAGATTTTGTCTGGGTGTGATAAGCTTCCATAATTTATGACATTTAAAATCTTTTAAGCGTAAATGAGTTGATGAGTGTGATTAAGTCCTTGTATTTGCTTCATGTTCTCCAGAGCACAACGCGTCATTCGTGCCACATGTTCACCCGCAACACAGCTTGACCATAACAGGATTTAGATATACTAAAGCCACAACCCGGTGTAATCCCTTCACAAATGTTTACATGTAAACATCTCATGACATTTGACTGAGGACATTTTCAAAACATTGACAGGGATATTACGACAACAACAAAAGCGCTGACTTATGGCCCCTCCATGAGAAACCTGAGCGAAGCTGTAGTATCATTTACTCCTGTGGGCTCCAGAGCACTTCCATGTCCCCGGCCTACACTGATCAACTATAAATAATTGAGATTAAGAGCAACTTTTCTACTACACCGGACTACTCTGGTGAATTAAATTAGACTGTCCCTTGAAAAATACACGTGAAAATGACAAACAACACTACTTTTGTAACCATGCATGTGTTCAAATGCGCTCTAGCTTGAGTTGATAAATTAGATCATATATAAAACATTGTATCCTCTAGAATAAACTGGAAGAAAAACCAAGCATAACATTTGGGAGTTTGAGATTTCAATTTAAATTGAATCCATGGACTATTTTCATTGAATGCCACTGTTTCTGCGCCAGGTGTCATGCAGTATAGCACGTAAAGTTAAAGGTGCACTATGTTACTTTTTTGGTGGAGTGTCCGCCTCCTGCTTGTTTCCATGGAGACAAGCAGGTGATGCTACCAGGCCAAGTTACAAGTCGGATGTGTGGAGAGGTAAACCCTCTAAGAATGCATATTTTTAAAGGTATTTTAAAGCAAAACAACTCAGAAACAGTTGAATAGTGCACTTTTAAGAAATCGGTGTGAAGGTGTGTTTTACAGGAGCACTGTGAGAACATTTTGATGCAAGCTTCGGTAAAAAAGATTCTTGGCTTGTCAGGTTGGCTTCAAAGACTTTACAGTAAGTCCCTTCAAATCAAGATAAATGTTGTGGGTGGTGGGTAGGGTTTTCAGCTCCCAATAAGGTCACAAAAGAATAGTATTTGTAAGAAAAGTAGGATGGTCAATAGTGATTGATTGATTGATTGATTGATTGATTGATGTATCCAGCAATAGTTCAAGAAAAGGTTTCAATGGTTGTCATCTGGACACTATTTTGAAATTGAGATGTTTCACCTGATGCCCGGAAGTAATTTTCAATCTGAAGGTACTAGTCTGAGGAGCAAGAGTATTGATACAGCTCTGTGCAACATTAGTCCTGTCCTGAACTCCTCTGCCTTTGTTTACCTGCTAGCCTCTTTATGGGTCGTTCTAACCCTATTTTGCTATGACCTGTCCCTCAAAGCTTTGCCTGCTTGCATCGTATCTTTTAACTGACTTTTATCTCATCCACAACAAATGTGGTTATATTGGTCCTCTATAATATTATGACTCAATGTTTTAACAGCTCAAAATAAATGTCAAATCCTATTTATAAAGTGCAGTTATTCGAGTTACAAAACACAGTGTTTCCCTGCTGTGGTTTATAAACCCTGGCTATTATCCAAGTTCACAGTCAGGGAAACGGTCATGTTTACATAGCAGACTGAAGCTCAGGATTATCTGATGTAGCCAAGGTCTCGTACATCTCCTCTCATCGTTTTCTTTCACGCTAACACCTTCCCGGACCGCAGTGGGACGTGGTCATAGAGTAAATAATAACTTCAAAGTGCCTCAGTACACTGCAGACCGGCTTATGATTCAGCTAAAGCAAATGCTTTCCCCTGTTTGGTTCCATTTTTCTCATAAGGTGTCTTAAATCTCGTTATATGGCAACAGTCCAGAAAAGATAAGAGTTAAACTGTGGGAAGAAAGCAACATGAGATGCTCGTACACATGCACGCGCACACACACACATGCACATGCAGATACATGCACGCGCACAAACACACGCACATGCACACACACGCAAGCACGCGCACACACACACACACACACACACACACAACAGAATAATACAAAACATCTGTATATTTGGACCTAAT
Organism: Chaenogobius annularis; assembly: GCA_015082035.1. Lineage (NCBI taxonomy): Eukaryota > Metazoa > Chordata > Actinopteri > Gobiiformes > Gobiidae > Chaenogobius > Chaenogobius annularis. The sequence continues at coordinate 484,256 of BJKM01000185.1, read as the reverse complement.
CACAGGAGGGACCCACCTCCCAAAGTCAGAACTAAACATGGACCTCAGGGACCGGCCTCCCGCTGGTCCCAGAGTCAGGACTAAACATGGACCTCAGGGACCGGCCTCCCGCTGGTCCCAGAGACAGGACTTAACATGGACCTCAGGGTCCGGCCTCCCGCTGGTCCAGAGACAGGACTAAACATGGACCTCAGGGTCCGGCCTCCCGCTGGTCCCAGAGACAGGACTAAACATGGACCTCAGGGACCGGCCTCCGCTGGTCCAGAGACAGGACTAAACATGGACCTCAGGGACCGGCCTCCCGCTGGTCCAGAGTCAGGACTAAACATGGACTCAGGGACGGCCTCCCGCTGGTCCAGAGTCAGACTAAAACTAGGACCTCAGGGACCGGCCTCCCGCTGGTCCCAGAGACAGGACTAAACATGGACCAGACAGGACTAACATGGACTCAGGTCTGGCCCCTCCCGCTGGTCCAGAGACAGGACTAAACATGGACCTCAGGGACCGGCTCCCGCTGGTCCAGAGTCAGGACTAAACGTGGACCTCAGGGACCGGCCTCCCGCTGGTCCCAGAGTCAGGACTAAACATGGACCTCAGGGACCGGCCTCCCGCTGGTCCCAGAGTCAGGACTAAACATGGACCTCAGGGACCGGCCTCCCACTGGTCCCAGAGTCAGGACTAAACATGGACCTCAGGGACCGGCCTCCCGCTGGTCCCAAAGTCAGGACTAAACATGGGGAATCTGCGTTTCAGTTTTATGCAGCTAAATCTCGACGTTTTTCTGAAGATGTGAGACAGGCCTCTACTCTGACAATGTTCAAATCTAGACTATCACAGTTCTGTTTGGTGGTGCATATGACCGAATAGATTTCATCTGCACTCTTCTCCTTTACACTGGATTTGTATTGATTATTTGTATTTTTAGCTGTCTATGTTGTGATTTTTGGGCATCTTTTTTCTGTTATGTAAAGCACTTAGAATGATTTATTTTTACGTATTTGCCTTCTTTGCCCCGAATGTTCCACTGTATAGCATTAAGCTTATCGGTCACCATGGAGATCAGAAAGGAACGCACCAGGCCTAATTGCAGGTCAGAAAGGAGCCTGCTCACAGTAAGAACGTAAGGTTTTCATGGCATTTTTTGTAATAAAACAACCAGTCATTAAACAAATGCGAGATGGAGGGGTTTAATACTGTGGAACATTCCAGGCAAAGCAGTAACATCTCCATGGAGACAAGCAGGTATAGCGTAACCCAAAAACACTATTCAGCTCCCATTCTGATTCGTTGTCATGTAGTCCTGGTTCATGCCACATTTCTGCTCACACTGAATTAATGTGGATCACTGTCTCATCTCTACTGTCATTTTATGTTGCTCATATCATCTTCTTATACACTTCAAATATTAAAAATCAGCATTTCCCTGCATCGTAAAGCAGATTATTTTCCAGTGCAGCAGTAGTTAGGAGGATTAGTGCGGCTCCAAATGCCCGCCTTTAGACAATGACAATTAAAGTGATGCAGGGCCAGTGGAACTCGATGCTGTGCACATGAAGCTATTAACGGAAACTCCCGGGGATAATGGCTGTACGCAGATGGCCAGAGGTTTGTTTGGCAAAGGCTGAAAGATGGACAGTGTTTTTAATGACTGGAAGCTGCTGCTATAATGTACATGCACATATATTTATATATATATATATATATATATATATATATATATATATATATTGTCTTCTCCAATATCCCATCCTTCTACTGAATGCAGAACAATGCCTGCCACTACAGAGATCCGCCACTAGAAGGAGATATGTGTCCTCGTGAATAAATAAGAACAGTGTGCCCCAGTTTGGACTTGCCTAGTTGCAGTACATTCAATTAATATTACACTACAAGAAATGGCTCCTATTATAGATTTTGTAATAGACATTTTAACAGTAGAGAGATAAAGATGAAATATATATAATATAATGTGGATCCTGGCCTCAGTTTTCACACAGAAATCTTTGTTGCATTTGGTACTTGAGCGATCTTGACTTCACTCACTCACATTGACATAGGATTTGTGGACAAAACATTGAACCCTGATTAGATTTTTCCACAGAATAGCATGTTTTGCAAAAGGTTAAAACATTTTCATATCACCTTTTTTCATTGTAATGTTTATATTTTAGCACTAAAGTCTTCTTTACCATATCAATGTGGCTACCTTTCCCCCTCTTGCTTCTGTATTGAATAGAAATGTTTTTACATTCCCACTGTTGTCTATTTTTGAATGCACAAAGCATTGACATAAACTATATCAACCTTGATTGTTTTTCAGCAAAGTACATCGGCTGCTTTGTGGACAACACACAGAAGAGAGCACTGCGAGGAGTTTCCTTTTTCGACTACAAAAAAATGACCGTGTTCCGTTGCCAGGACAACTGTGCAGAAAGGTAAAATAGAAATGATCATTTTCCTCTCTGTCTCCTGTCATACAGTTTCTAAAAGCTTGAAGTTCAAATTACGGCTCAGTCATGTGCTGACAATTACAGAAGAAACATGTGAACTTAATTGGTCTTCGGGCAGATGTAGGATTACAGTCATAAATCAATGTCATCGTAATGTTTTATTGTCAGCGCATGATAAGAATATGACTCTCCCTGAAGTATATATTCGATCATACCAGTGGTGGAAGAAGAAATATACTAAAATACTCAAGTAAAAGTAAAGTATCACATATAAAAATGTACTTAAGTTAAAGTATGAAGTACATGAAAATTTTTACTTTTAGAGTAAAACATTTTAGTATTTTGCGCAGATTTTAGATAACTATTGCCGCGTGAAATGTGGTGATCTTGATTTTAAAAATATATATATTTTTTAATGTTTCTATACTTTTTATACTGTATCTATAGGTTTGTTTGAACTCAAAAAAAGGTTAAAACTCAGAACCGTTTGTCAGAATGTCACCACAAATGTGCTAATCATAACTCTAACCTTACAGAAAGTACTTTTTAGTTTGTCAGTTCTTTTAAAAAAAAATTAGTGGAGTAGAAAGTAAAAAAGTATGTACTGTAATAACACATAACTAAACATAACTATTTGACTTAGGTACGGTACTTTTATTTATTTATTTCAGGGACACTGCATATTAATAATTTCTATAAATACGCCAGAATTAGCCAAAAGGCAATTTTTCATCTGTCGTAACTGCTGTTACAGTCAGCCTAAAACAGGGAATATAAAAACAAGCAAGGATTTTACATGAGAGTTAGAAATATATAGACTATTTACATTATAAGACACAGACACTTCAATCATCCAGGCACAGACATAATGAAGAGATACACACCCTATAGAAAACAAACACACAGACACATGGCCGGTGGCCTGCAGGGGGCAGTAGAGAGCAGGTGTAGTTCGTGTTGACAGCTCTGGTTTACAATGAGCCATTGTTTTAACTGCATTCTGAAGGTGTGATAGTTTGCATTTGTGATAGTTGTGGGTATGAGGTTCCAATCTGAGTCAGCGTGGACAGAAAAAGCAGTTTGACTGAAGGTACTTTTCCTGAAGGGGATAATGCAGTCCCCTCTCGCTGCTCCTGTGGTTCTGCTGTGGCTGCTGGTTCTGATGTTCATAAACTGACTGAGTGGTGGAGATGACAGACCATGGAATGACTCTGTACAATAGACAGAGATTTGAGTATTTGACCATGTTTTCTAAGCTGAGTAGACAGTGTTTGTGTACTATGGGGCAATGGTGAGTTGCAGTTTTACTTTAATCATTTACTTTCATAGTCAAAGGCAAAATAATGGCTTTAACTGAACTTATCACACTCATTCATCTAAAAAGATGACTTTAAATAAATATAGGTAATAATTTCCATTATATGTCAACTGAAATTCAAAAGTTTATATTTTAAGTAGCTTAACTTAAAATAATTACTTTCTACTACAACTACAAACATCAAAGAATTAAGTGGAAAAAGACTACATAATATATTTATTCATAGTCAACCTTTTATTTATTTTTCCATTTACCAGTACGTGTCTTTTGATGCCGATAGCAACAACTCTTAAAAATGGTTGCGCCTCAAGAAATCACAGTATGCTATTTCTAATCAATTATGTATATTGATCATCATGTGTTATTATGAAAATCACTGTGCACAAGGAGAGGATTTGTTTTAGTGACACAAGAAAGAATTCGAAATCCTCCATGTCTTCATTCTTCTGGTATATCGAAATGAGGAGCGTGTCATCTGTAAGCATTCCCTGTGCTTGTGGCCTGTTTTAGTCATTTTGTTCACGCTTCTCATCCCGACCTCCCACACGCTCCTCACCTTTACTCGTCCGGGTGGAATATAACGCTGTATGCCCCCTTTTAAATTACACACATCAGTGACTTGCCCGGGCCAGCGCTGGAGCTCAGAGATCTTGCATTTTTCTCATTCCCTCCCCTGTTTCCTCTCGCCTGTCACCTACACCCCACCTCCACTGGCAGGTTAATAAAAGCTGACAAGCAAACAGGAAGCACTGATACATTGCAGAAAATAGAGCGTTGCGTTTGATTGACAGCCCGAGGGATTTGCTCTGTGTAGGAGTACTTTTAGCTTTGTAAGAAAACCTCCACCGGCGCAGGTCACTGGTCAATCAATATGACAGGTGTATTTTGAATCAGGGCGTAATTGTAATGTAAGTTTCTTAAATAATTCACATATAAACTTGAAACATACATAACATACATTAATAAAAAATGTATCTAGGCCTGAAGCTTCTGATAATGATGACAACCAGCTTTAAATTATTGTTTGTCTCAAAGAAATGCATTTTTTACAATTCAGTTGGTTGGACTTTGAGAGATAGCCCAGGCTAAAATGTTGTAGTATGTGACAGGATCTCATGAAACATACTTGCCCCTATCAAAGAAACCTAAATAAATAAATAGTTATTGGCTTTGCTCAACTACTTTTCTTATTTATTTATTTCTCAAGGATTTTGGCCCTTAGGCTTTATTTAACAGGACAGTGCAACGTGAAATGTGTATAAAACCAGGGAAAGACCTGCAGTAAATTGTCGAGAGCCAGATTCATACTATCGTTCATCGGGCCTCGATGCCTCACAGAGCTGGGAAAATCAGCTTTTACATACTATGCTCCTTGGTCTTGGAATAGCTTACAAAAAGGCCTTAAATTGGAAGCTTTACTGTCATTTGATGATTTCAAGAAAATTGTAAATAGTGTGGTGATTAACAATTGTCTTTGTTTTTCTTGAGAGAGTTGTTTTTATAATGTGATATTTTGTGATTTTCTGTATTGTGTTGATTGTGTTGGCTGTCTTGCAAAAAGAAATTCTGAATCTCTGTGGGGGAAAAAACCTACCATAAGTGTTTGGCAATCAAGCATTAAGCTCAGGAAAAGTATCAGGCTAAGTTTCCCCTTTTTACATCTCTTAAATCTGCCTTGTAATGTCCAATTAGGTTTGCAAGATAAAACTATTGCAATTAATTATTCACATCATTCTCTTGTCTTTTGCATTGAGATCCTTTTGAACTAAAATGTGTTGTTACTTGTTTTTGCAGAGGTTACATGTTTGCGGGCTTAGAGTTTGGTGCAGAGTGTTATTGCGGTCACAAGATACAAGCAGCCAATGCCTCAGAGTCTGAATGCAACATGCAGTGTAAGGGCGAGAAGAGCAACCTCTGCGGAGGGGCCAACCGCCTGTCCATCTACCGGCTGGAGCTGAACCAGGAGTCTGCGCGGCGTTGTGAGTCTAACACTCCCCCTTGGGCCCAGACACACAGCAGGCTAAGAGCAGAACTGCACTAAATCATGTCATTGCTTAAAAACACATCACATGTGCTTTACAATGACATTTAAACACATAATACATGCACATTAGTCTAAAATGTCCTGTACGTCATCACTGAACTTTGGAACAAATCTCAGTCATTGAAACGACCGAGGTTTGTGGACACAAACAGGATATGTTGGGGTTCCACGCATTGACATACAATAATAATTTCCGGGAGTCTGGTCATAATGGGCCTAACCTTAACCTAAACCGTAACCTAAATGAACTCACATCCTAACTTTCACTATGTTGTTGATCTAATATTGAGGGGTTTACTTTATGTTGACCTGCCTTTGTCCCATAAACAAGCAGAGGTGAGTAGAGTACTCAATGAAGAGAGAAGTTGCATCAAAATAACATTGTTCAAGTAAAAATACTGTTGTGGTCCAAGAACGGTAATCTGATTCATAATTTGAATTTTATGTAACGTGAAAGACAAAATATAAAATTTTGTTTCAAAATCTGGTCTTTTCAAAGCTAAATCATATCTGATGTATTCTTCTGCAAGAAACACAAAAGTTCCAATCATTTCATATCATCAACATAAAGCTTTTGTCAGAAAGACTCACTCACGGTGGAAAGAGGAAACAAAACATTTACTCAAGAGTAACTAAATATGACTCAAGTAGCCGTAAAAAGTATAGTGGCAGAAATTTACTCTAAGAAGTACAATTTCTTGAAAAAATCACTGATGTAAAAGTAACTGAGTGAATGTAACTTGTGCGCTACCCACCTCTATAAGCGAGGGCTGTCCCCGTAAAGTAACTGTGAAAATAGTTTTTGTTAACTGCTTTAGATGGAAATAATCAAATGTTATTACTTAAATCTCTGCTCTGAAAACCTCCTATTTTTATTTTTATTTTTCAATTAACAGCTGACATAAGCTCTGACATGTTGAACACGTGAATTCTTGAATGACTAAAGAGGAAACCAAGTATATGTGTTGAGAAGGCACTTGTGGTTTTGCTATTTACTGTTGAGTTCAGCGATTTCCCCTGTCAGTAATCTTCCTTCATCTGTGAGTACAAAGGAATTCTCTGTGGGCAGGAAAGTATCAAATATGTGAGTTCAATCCAAGCATAAGGTCATAAATAAAATAAATAAAACATGGCCTAGCTAAAAAGCACATACTTTTCTGTCAGGTATTAAAGGATGGCTGAAAAAATGAGCCCCATATAGACCATTTGCATGTATTATTTAGGTAAAGCTGACACCATCAAATGCATTAAGTGTTTTTTGTTTCAATATTAAAAAGTATGGGCTCCACTGTTTCATCCCATAACGTTATTTATTGAACCCATTTAAACACACATTGACGGTGACGTTGGAGAAAGCATCTTTTGTTTAACATGTTTTATCATGCAACCCTAGCCTCTTGTCCACTGTTGTGTCTCTTTCACTGTTTTGGATTATGCTCTCTTCATCTGAGAGGAAGGAAGAGCGAAGGGTCAGAGCTCATCATAACAGAGCGACGCTATAGGCCGGGTCCAGCGGGTCAGGATACTATGGGACTGTAGCGTCGTCCCTCTTTACTCAGGGTCAATGGAAACAGGGCAAAGCCGCAGAGCTTAGTAACCGCATAAACAGAGTGTGATGCTTTCTTTCCTGAGTAACCCCTGTGTCCTGTGTGTGTTTTTTCAGACGGTAGCGCCATTTTAAAGGGCTGTTTCCACAGGCCAGACAATGTCACGATGGCCCTTCCGTTCAGCGCTGTCATTCAAAACATGTCCGTGGACAAGTGTGTGGACATGTGCACAGAGAGGGTAAATACATCGACTATATATAAATATATTATGTTACCTTTTCCCATGTAAATAATGTCTGTATATATTTATTTTTAATTGATCATTTTAAAATCGAATTATTTGTTTTGGATCGACATGAAATAATTAAATGGTGACATAAAGTATAAACTATAACTAACATTTTGTTCATTGTAAACTGCAATATTGATCGAAAACGTCTTAGTAATAGAAACGGGTCCAACTTCCTGTTCAAAACTGCTGAACAGAGGCCCAGCTCTTTATAGAGGCATTTCACAGAGAAAGCAGCTGATTTGTTGTGTTTTTATTGTTAAAGAAATTGCAATATGACATTTTCAACCCTACATATATGATGTCCAGTCTTGATTTGTTTTTTTGTTGTTGATTATCGTCAGTAAATACAGGGAAGGGAAAATAAATGTGATAAATCGTTTTGTCAGCCCAGCCACAGGTAATAAAATGGAATATCTGCTTGAACTTTCATCATTAGGAAATCAAAGTGCTGCTCCTTTTTATTATTATTGCCATTTTAATGATGTATTTTTTTTATAGGAGAAGACCCTGGCCGTGCTGGCTGGAGCTTTCTGTCACTGCGGCTTCCCCACTCCTCTCTTCCCTCTTCACGACATCGAGGAGGAGGACATGTGCCTCCATCGCTGCCAAGGCGAGGAGTTCGAGAGCTGCGGGAACGACGACTACTTTATGGTGTATCAGACACAGGTGCAAGGTAAAGTAAAACGACACCTGAGTGGAAGTGAACATTTACAAGCCTTGCACTTTTCCTTGACATGTTGCCCATAAAACACTGCTGCCACCTGCTTTGATGTTATTGACCTTATAAAAATGCTCATCAAAATGTTAAAAATTCCGCAATGGAGGTAACTGGAGGCAAAAGTGAAGTAGATGATAAAACATTTTCACTGTTTAACTGTTTTGGAGCTAAATGCTAATGGTTTTAAATGTTTATTATAAAAAATAAGCAACAATTTAGAATGTTCAGTGTGGAAAAGTCAGCCCGTTTGCCTTTCGATCATAAAGGAATGAACAACCACTGTTTTCTAGGCTGAAAATTGTAGAGCTGGTGGAGTATGTCATGTATATTAAATGAAAAACTATTGGTGGTCCTAACATTTCTGTAAGTATTTGTCAAGTAAAATATTAAATCAGGATTTTGGTTCATCACAAATGCTAAGCGTCTGTCATAATCTCCTATTAAATAAACCAGTAATGTAAAATCCAATAGTAAATGTGTCTGAATGGTTTTCATTTGACAAAACCACATAGATTTGTCATATTTAGTGATATCCTGAGTTTAATCCCAGTTCCTCTAAATCACATTATGTTCCACATCACTTTTGCCCCCATTCCAGAATTTAGAATGTCTTTGTTGACAATCTTTTTAAGGGTCTTTTGCTTTGACAGTTATGTTCCACAGTATGGCATTAAACCTGCTTGCCTCCATGGAGATACAGCGGTTGAATGCCTTGCTGTGTAACATTCTAGGCAAAGCAATAACATATCCATGGAGACAAGCAGGTGGCGGACCCTCCCACAGAACGGTAATAGCGCACCTTGAATTACATATTTTGCGTTCCTGTTTTTATCGATATCGCATTGTTGGGTGGCACAATAATTGACAGCGCAACAAACTAAATATATTGAAACAACACCAAGGTTCTCCATCCGACAGAAATCTACTGTTTTTAATGAAAATGTGTGTTATTAAGTGAAAAAGGCAGTTTTGATTTTTTTCCTAACATTTAATTTATTTAATCTGGGTTTTGTCAATGTTAAGCTTTTGTCTTGACAGTCCAGAACAGAGTATTCAATGATGGTGTGCACATTTTAGTTAATCCAATCCTTACTTGGATTGTTTTATATTAAGATGTTGTAATAATATCGAAATTGCAGTAATTGATTGCCACATTGCATTTTGCAGTATTTTCCACAATTATTTTATTGTGCAGCCTTATGGATTTTGAATAATTGATTGGACTTCGTGTCGCCACACAGACATGACGCACTTAGAGTCCTTTGAGGTGTGAACAGAGAATTGCTGAGCTGTGAAATGAGCGCAAACAAACAACACAACTTGTCACTTCCTTTTCCCAAAGGTTAGAGCGTGACTGCATGTGCAAGCAGTAAATATACGGAAACATTATTAGTTCTCTTAAGATATAGACTTTCACAAATAGACAGAAAGTAGCAAATCTAATATAGAATCAGTTTAAAGTTGTGTATCTATTTTCTGATGCAAAACTAAAACGGCTGTGTTTGCTAACCCTGTGTAAATAAAATGTATGACCTTTGTGAGTGCTAATAGAAATAGAAAATAGCTCGACTAATAATGATCAAGACCTAAAATGATGTGTTTTTCAGATAACCGCTGCATGGACCGTCACTTTCTGCCCACTCGCTCCAAGCAGCTGTTTGCTTTGAGCAGTTTCCCTGGAGCGGGCAACACTTGGGCGCGTCACCTGATCGAGCTCGCTACAGGCTTCTACACGGGCAGCTACTACTTTGACGGATCCCTTTATAACAAAGGTAACGCTGCATTCAAGGGGCGTAGTAAACGTCACGAGCCAGCATTTGAAAATATTGAAAAGTCGCTATTAAACATGATATTAATCAAAATATAGCTGTTGTGTTGTGTTGCTGGTGTGGCACAATACTGGCAGTTTATATACATTTAAAGACATGTAGTGTATTTAACTTGATTAAAAAGACAATATTTTGGACTAGTTAAATCATATTTTAAGGTCAAACAGATAGTTGTCACTCCACAGAAGTACCGTATTTTCCGGACTTTTAGCCGCTCCCCTATATAAGCCGCATTTGCTCTATTTTTAAAAAAACGATAATAAAACAATACATAGGCCGCACCTTTTGTATAGGCCGCAGAACTCTTTCCTTGACTCTTTGGCATGGCATGAGCTCGTCCCGCTGTCCCCTCCAGCGTCTCACCGTACATTCATTGATGTGTAAGCTTGCGTGCAGCGCGCGGTTTCCTAGCAAGATCAAATCGATGGCCTTCAGCTTAAAACTTGCTTCATACGAACTTCTTCGTTTGGGTTCCATAATGATGGGGCAAGAATTTGAAAATAATTTATAGGTGTTAATTTGTCGTCCGTGTTCTATTTGCTAGCTGAAAAAAAGCAACATCTGCTTCTTTGCTTAACTTTTCTGTAGTTTTGATTCTATTCCGGTTAGTTCGCCCCTAGCCGGTGAAAGAAAAAAACCACAGAAAAGCCGCAGCCTCTAAATAAGCCGCATGGCTCAAAACATCTGACAAAAGTAGCGGCTAATGGTCCGCAAAATACGGTAGGTTAATTTTTAATACAATCAATGTACCGGTACATGTTTCGGCTGGTTCAACAAGGTAATAACATCTCCTGAATTGATTGTCTTAAAAAAAGAACCTTAGTCTGTGGCTATATCTTAAGAAGACAAAATGAACATTGTTGTCACTGTTGGGTTCATATTCATTAAGGGACAAATAGTGAATATTATCTTGAATTAAAGGACATCCAGCGAGTGCCGCTAACTGAAGGCTGTTTGTAGGGTTCAAAGGTGAGCGCGACCATTGGAGAAGTGGACGGACAATCTGCATCAAGACTCATGAGAGCGGCAGGAAGGAGATCGAAGCCTTTGACGCCGGCATCCTCATGATACGCAGCCCCTATAAGGCACTCATGGCCGAGTTCAACCGCAAGTACGGAGGTCATATTGGGTTTGCCTCTCAGGCTCACTGGAAAGGGAAAGGTAAGAGTCACAGGATATTATATACTGTATTTATTGATTATTTAAATTGTAAACAATTCTTATGATTTGGAAAACAGTCCCCAAACCAATGAATGGTGAGCAGAAGTGATGTTTTTTTTTGTGGCTAAACACTTCTGTTGTTGTGGCTCAAATAAAAATGTATGAGAAATGAAACTAAAGACCCAACAGCACATTGCGTCATGATGGTTGTTCTGATCATGAGTCATGTTGCACCACAGAGATGGAGTTTGTTATTTGGATGTTATGGTTTCTTTGAGCAACACAGTTATACAGTGATAGTGAGTCATTTGGCATTTTGTAAGCCATTTATTTATATTTAAGTAGCCTACTATTTTTAAAATAGATTTTAAATCAAAAGCTTAAAAATAATGAAACCCTGTCAAGTTGAATCAGCAAATGTATTCTTACCAAGCACTGATATTAAGCACAAGGTTTAAGAAATGGTTATCAGACTAATTCATACAATTATTTCTATGTTTCTTTTATTTATAATCAAACTCACCAAATTGGTTACATTCATGTTCTGTTATTTTATTTTATTTATGTATGTATTTTATCGAGACAGTTCATATTAATGAACATTTACAACAATTACAGTGTAAATATGTCAGATTGTAGCAAAGAGTTTCCGTCCGTCATAATCTAACTTTATGACACATTTCAACTGTTGAATTATTTGTACAATTTGTTCCACAAATTTGACATATTAATCTCATGGTTTAAAATCCGTTCAATTTAATTTATTTTACTGTTGAATATAGGCACAACTTTCTGAAGCTATTCTGAGAACAAAAAATCTGTTTTGTTTATTTATGCTTACAAATATTCTCATACGCTTTGTGTCAGTTTTTATTTCATATAGACAAAGTTAAACAGCAGATTCTACCATATTTGTGATCTGTCTCCAGCTCAGTTTAAACTGTAGGATTCCTCAGTGTTGTAATTTACATGAACATGTAATGTACTTGGTGAAGACTAGTCTAGCCCTTGGGCAGGCTGATGTTGAAGTTCATAAAAAACATTCCAGGAAAATGGCACAGTCCAGTCCATCATAAAAGTGCTGTAACATTTTTCACATCCAGTCATTCTCCAGATTCAGAGCTCATGCACACAGACACATCGGTTCACTTTATGGAGCAAGTTAGGTTGAAAGGAGCCGTTGTTTCACCAGTCATGAAAATGTGCAATAGTCTATACTTACGATCAGCTCTGTTGGCAACATATTCCACTGATGAACGGCCACAAAAGAAAAGGACCGTACAAAGCGATTAGCGATTCAAAACGAAATATTATATCTTTTACATTGGCACCACGCAACTAACAGGAAGCTAAAACTCATGATTTTTTTGTCTTGGTTTAAAGCAAATACATAATATCAATGCAACAAATTTAAGTATTGAAAACAATCAGTACAGTGTATGTATGAATTTATTAAACTGTTCACACGTTGTAATGTTTATTTTCACATTGCCAGTCTTGGTTTGATCGGTTAATTTCAGTTTTTCTCTTGTGTTTGCTTCTTGTCATACAATACCACAATTGTGCAAACTCAGAATCTTTCTTTAACCTTTAAAGAGCCTCTCTGTGAACAGTGCACTTGTGTTAAGGAAGCTGCTGGTTTCTCGGACTCAATCAGTGGCACATACAACAGGAATAACAGTTTAACGCGACATTTACCTGCACCTTTGATGACAAGACCTGAAAACGTTTGGGCCAACTACAAATTGTGAAGTATAGGCACAAATTTCTGAACGTTTTCATTTTCAAGTGTCCGCCCATCTACCGGAAGGTCGCCAGTTCAAAGTTTGTCCAGTCACATACTGTTCTCGTGTCCCAGGAAAGACACTTCTCATGTAGGAATGTGTTACTGTGATTGTTTTGAGAGCCGCAGGTTGCAATTTTTTTAAAATCCTAAAATATGTGAATTTTAGCCTTTTCTTCAGGTTGTTTCACAATAATAGACTCAAAATGACTTAAATACAGTCTGTTAACAGATAATAGTTTTAAAGACTTTATTCATGTTAAATATACTTTTCAAACTATGTGCATCTAATTAGCGCTCTGTCAGCGTTGACACCCAATGTTTAACTAATTGCTTTATTTTGTGGGTTTGGGGTTGTTTGTCGTGGGTTTGGTTGCTTGTTCCTCTCTGAAAATCTGGCAACCCTGATTTGGAGGGGTAGTGGCCATCAGTCTTTCTCAGGACATCTCTAAAACTATGACTTTTTGTACAATAATGAAGATTTTTGGTGCGCACCTTAAAGCCCATATGGCAGGTTCTCATGTTTTTCTTATGTTTTGGTGGGATAATCCCTGTGGTAAATAATTATCAGTTTTTCATCAATCAATTTGCAGTTTGGGAAGAACATTTGACAAATAAAGTTGAAAATTACAGAAAGTATTTGTACAAGAGAATACCTCCACATCGAAGACGCCATTCCACCAAAGACGAAGAGAAAATGTACACGCACCTTACACCTTTTTTTGACCGTTTCATTTAACTAAATAAATGTGCTGTCAGGTGTAATTATTTGTCAAATCCTAACTATTGCATGAATTAAATGGATTTTGGCTTTTGTTTGCAATCTGGTTGCTAATTAACAGTTGTGGAATTACCCCCTAACGATGTCATATTTGCTAACCATACTGTAAACAAGGGCCAAAATCCATATAGTTTACACTATGATTTGACAATAATACCTATAATACCTTATAACACCTTTATTTTGTTGAAAGATTATTTAAACTGTCAGAAAAGTGTTTCAGTGTAAATTGTCTGTGTTTTGTCGTCTCAGCTCTGCTTCCTGTCATTTAAAACTTTTATTTTTCAAAATTCCTTCACAAACTGCGACTTAATGGAAGTAAAACTATGATAAATATTTACCACAGAGCTGTTCCACCAAACAAAGTCATAATTAGAAAAACAGGAGAATCTTTCATATAGACTTTAAAGATGATTTTATGATAATTGTGTACCTGTTGTTTTTTCCTCCAGAGTGGCCTGAGTTTGTAAAAAACTATGCGCCCTGGTGGGCATCGCACACCTTGGACTGGCTGCAGTTTGGACGACGCGTACATGTGGTTCACTTTGAGGAGCTGAAGAGGGACCTTTTTGCTCAGCTCAAAGGCATGGTGCAGTTTTTGGGCCTGGAGGTGTCAGAGGAGCGGCTGCTCTGTGTGGAGGGACAGAAGGACGGAAACTTCAAGCGCTCGGGACTTCGCAAACTGGAGTATGACCCATACACAACAGAGATGAGAGCGCACATCGATGAACTCATACGAACTGTGGACGCTGCGCTGAAGAAAAGGAACATGTCTGGGGTTCCTGAGGAGTACAGGCCCAGATGATACATGTAGTAACCTGTGTTTGATGCTTTAAATTATAGATGTGCTTAGTAGACAATATGTTTTACGGCAAGACACTGTATGATAAATTGGGTGTTGTTTAGTTTTGTGAAACAATACAAAAGTAGCGTCCAAAAACCTTAATATGAATTTATTTTGTATTGTACGCATGCTATTTAATTACAAATATCTGGGGAAAAGTTATGTAAAAGAACAAATATTGATACAATGGCCAAAGATAAAACTTTTTTTTTTTTTTTTTTTAAATCTATAAATCTACAATCTATAAAATCATTTTTTTAAATCTATAAATCTACAATCTATAAAATGTTGAAAAAATTTACAATTGAAATAATATACGATGTCGATTGGACAATTTATTACATTTAGTTACAGACAAAACTACTCAAAATGCTGAAAAGTGGGAATGAGCCCACCTTTTATCTGTAGTGTCTTGCCTTAATTGTGTCATGTTCCTGATCCCTATTTATACTGATTTGATTATTTGTTTTTGTAGAGTTTCTTTTTAGTTTTTCATGATGAAAAGCACTTCTATGCACATGTGCAATGTGGCCATGTGCCTTACGACAACGTACGCTACAGCTGTGAATACAGACTCATCAGTTCCACTAGTCTGCAAATAAAACCTAACCAGTCACTATCTAACAACAATAGAATGGCACATTCACATTTAGAATAAAGGCTTGACATATTTTCAAACACTAAACCAAATGTATATGTAAAATAAGTGCAACTTTTCCACAGTGTTTAAATAAGTGGCATGAGGCTGTCTAAACACCTGACAGTGCTCACCTTTGACGCCATGTAGAATTAAATATATTTTTAACCAACATTTTACCTGCTAGCTAGGCTATAACAGCCATGACCAAAACATGAGCAATATGCGCTGCAGTACCTGTGATTATATATTTATAAACTCTCAGATCAAAGACGTGCTATTCTTCTCAAAAGCACTGACTCAAGAGCCTCAATTCTGTGCTCAATTCTCAATAATGTGTGAAGCATTATTTTCAAACTGGACTGAAGCAGGACTTGCAAAATGGAAGACTCAATGATTAAAGTCAAATGGCTATTTCATTTAGTTTGCTTAATTAATAATATCAATACGAAATAATTACACTAGATGTGCTTATCTTTACACCAGTGATAATCCTTGTTAATAAAGTAAAAAAACATAATTCATTCCTTTTCTACCGCTTGCTCCCGTTAGGGGTCGCGGGCGACTGAAAACATAATCACATTTTAAAAGCAACTCAATAAAAATATGTATGTTTTTCCCTAATTCAACAAATTGAATAAGTATATGAATAATACCTATGAAAAACGGACTTCCATTTTCAATATAAAGCTACTTACTATAATTCTATTTTTATAGAATTGACAATTCTTTATATCGCAAAATGCAAAGAGTTTATATTTTTTGGACACGCTTTAAGATTTTAGGCTAAATACTACAACAATACACTGGCATGTTTTAACACCAAGTGCCACAAATGAATGTATTTTATATGGAATGAAAAATGTACTGTGAAGGCCTAATAAAAGATGAAAATGTATCACTTTGGGGGTTTTTTTCTAGTTGCAAGTTTGTAAAAACAACAATGTGAGTCAAACCCTTTAGCCTTTGATAAAACTTCTGTATTTTTGGCCATCCCCTGTATGCAATCCTGGTTTCCAAATTAACAGAAGCCCTAGATACTTGTTCCTGTTGTGTTTTTAAATTTTTAAATTACACAACAACAAGAAAATTAAACCTGCTTTAGAGGTCAGATTTATTACACCTAAATTATAAACAATGGTATAACAAACAAAACTATATCACATATATTACAAAGGAGAGATACAAAAAACTAAAACAACAATTTTAGTTAACTTGAACAAATTCAGTTTGATTGACCTTAATGACCAGTGTAAGTTACACCTCATTAAATGATTAAATGATGCATGAAATCGCACATATTTCTACACAAATGCTCAATCAACAGACTAACATTTATGTATTGCAATTGTGTTCAATACCATTGGTGGTGGAAGAAGTTTCTCTAAAAGTACCACATGTAAAAATATGTGTAGTAGCACGTGTTTAAAATGTAAAAAAGTAATAGTAAGAGTAAAAAGTAATAGTATTTTGCACCGATTTGGATAAATATTGAAAAAGAATTTCAATGATTGATTTTTAGTCAATCAATTTCTCTATGTTTGTCGACTATTTAGTTGTATATTTTTGGTAGCTCAAAGCCAAGACTTTCAGTCAAACATTTAGTCAGGATGTGCTGAGAAATAACCCCTCGAAACTTACAGAAAGCTTTTTTACATTTCCGTCTTTCAGTTTTCTAAAATGTAGTGAAACGATAATACAATTGCCTGATCTCAGATCAGTGGGAAGTATCCACTGTATAATTGACTTAAGTTCAAAGACCTAAAAATTTGACTTGAGCACTGTACTTTTACTTTTGTACTTTCCACCACTGTTCAATAGCTTCTAATTTACTGCCCACTGTCCCACTCTGCCTATATGTGAGTGGAGGCCCGGGTGTCCATGGAGCTGGAGCGGGACAGGTAACGGCTGGTGGTGCGGCCCTCTTCGCCCATTGCGTTCTCCATCTTCCTCAGCAGCGAGCTCCTGAACGATTGCCTGAAGTCGTTCCCCATGAACACATACAGCACTGGGTTGAGAAAACTGTTTGCTGCTGCTAATGACGTGCCCACTTGGAGCCCAGTTACCAACACCCTGTGGTTCAGAATGTGATGGTTCAACTCCAAGAGGACAAAGACATGATAGGGCAACCAGCAGGTGAAGAATGTAGCGACTAATGCTGTCATGACTTTAAACGGTTTGGACGATTTGGTCATATTGTTATTTTTCAGCTTGAAGATAATGACAGAATAGCATCCTATGATTATGACAAAAGGCCCAACAAAACCAGCAAGGAAGCGCGTGGCGGCCACAATCTGGTGACCATGAGGGGGGTACGAGTTGTAGCAAACGGTTTTACCAAAATGATAGCCCACTTGGCGGTATATAGCCGAAGGGACACTGAGAGCAATAGCCAAAACCCAAGCCACCCCGACTACAACAGAGGCCATTTTCACTGAGCGATGATTCTGTGCCCAAACAGGGAACACAACAGACACACAGCGATCTGCACTGATGATGACTAGTAAGAAGATACTGCCAAACATATTAACAAACATTACTGACGACGTCACTTTGCACATAAATAGGCCAAAAATCCAGTTATCCATGACAGTGTTGGCGATGCTTAAGGGCAGGCAAGTGCAGAAGATGAAGTCAGAGATGGCCAGGCTGAGGTACCATGTGGTGTTCACTGTCTTTTTCATTCTGAAGCCAGCGATCCAAATCACCAGGGCGTTCCCGAAGAAGCCAAGAAGAAAGATGAGCAGGTTGACGATGAGCAAATACACACACATGACTTCGCTCAAGCAAGTCGACTGGGGCTTGTGGACCGGTTCCTCGTCGATAAAGTCAAGATCGTCATCTGTGTAGCTGTAGTTGTAGTCATACGGGTAGCCCTCCATGTCCATGCTCTAGTAGAAATATGCAGAGGTGAGTAAACTGGCAGAAATATTCAAAATGCATAGTTAAATCATCTGTAGAAGTGTATTTGGTGGCGAGAAAAAAAGAAAAAGAGTTGGGATGTGGGAAAAAACTGGGTTATGGGGCAGTTATGAGTCGACTAATCGTGACAAGTCGACAATACAAAATAATCATCGTTGTATTTGTTTTCTTTTGTTTTCCGGACTACGCAGACTCTAAAACACATGCAAAAATGCCTTTTTGTTTCTAAATAAAGCCAGTGGCATTAACAAATTAAAATGTCTAAAAAGAATAAACAATTTCTGATTTTCAACAGTAATACGCTTTATCAGTAAATATTCTCCGTGTAGAAGCCTTCATTCACCATATTTTGCAGTTGTGTGTGTTAAGAAAGCTGCTAGTTTCTCTGACTCTTTTTTTCTTAAAATATCAATGTGCAATATATTTAAATAATGAAAATGTATCCCTGACTATTCTATTATTAAAATAATTGTAAAGCTAGTATAACTCCTGTTTTTTGATAACTACAACCAGACAGCCAAACAAAACATAAAAAACTATGTATTTTACAAAATGTTACATCTTTTTCACAGCATGAGCATTTCTAAACCAGCTCTTGGTTTACGAATCTATTGGTGCGGTTTTCTAGAACGTAATAAGTGAAGTCATATTAAACTTACCTTCAGTGCTGGTTCTTCAGTGAACTCCAGTTGAATGTGTTGAGTATCAATTCCTCAAACAAACACCTCTCTGCCTTTTGACCAACTTTCTCAACTATTCACTTCTGGTTTTATTTTCAGACTCATCTGCGGTCATTTCTAAAAAGTCTGAATCTATTTTTCCACACATTTTGGTTTGACTGGTAATGTATATGTACACAGAAATGCAAACACCCATGTGATACATATCAGGTCAACAAACTAAAATCATATAACATTCTGAATTAAAATGCTTTAAATGTTAGTTTGAGCTTTAGGGGGACAGAAATATAGAAATTGTATAATAAACATCACATTTATCTAAAGTTTTAGTCGTAGTGGCCAACGCAACATCCACAAAACTCTGAATAATGTATGTATATGTATATTTTTTTTAAACACACAAAAACTGGGCAGGGAGTTGTAATTTTAATTTTTATTTTTATTTTTATTTTTATTTTTATTTTTATTTTTATTTTTATTTTTATTTTTATTTTTATTTTTATTTTTATTTTTATTTTTTAAATTCTTCAAGTGAGCAGTAAGGTCCAACTTGAACATAATATTTGCTGCAGATGTGTCCAGTGATGCAAAGAAAGTGACATCTGGACAATTGCCATCATTGAAGTGATTGTTAATTGGGGTGTAAGTCCTTCTTCTACAACTTTCTTTCAAGTCTTACAGAGCCAGAACAGCTGCGGATACAAGCACAGATGGCAAAATCATTTAAAATGCATAATGTGAAATATATGAGTGTACACTTGATATCTCTGTGTCTCTTTCAATCAGAGAAAAATCTAAACTGTTTCTTGTATTCCTTATTGCTTCTGTTCCAGCGGTTCTGTCACCTGCTTTGCAAAAATAGTGTCATAATTACCGGGTATACCTGTGTGACCCACATAAACGTCTTTCAAATAACCTTCAACGTCAGGATGCTACTGGCATTCAATTTCTGATGCCCAGGTTTATAAATAATCAAAAGCAACACACACTGAAACAATAGCTGTAATCTTTCTGGGAAGAGAGCACAAAATCCTCTATGGAAATGCACACATCCCATAATCTCTTTGTGCATTTTCAGACATGATATAATGATTATTCCAAACTACAGCAAGACCATTAACTCCAACTAGATTTAGAGTTGCAAATCCGCACTGACTAAATACATACATATGCTGCAGCACCAATCTTTTTACTATCAATACCCAAAGTGCAGATTGAAACAGACAACAAAGGTTATATATATTTGGAAAAGATCTGCTCAACAGGCAAGTACGTTGTTGTACATCCTATTGCAACTACAATATAACAAATAATTATGAAACTTCACTCTTGGACAGGGCACCTATTATCTATTTCTTAACAAATCATCAGGCACTAGAATGTGGTGAAATAAAAATATTAGTGCGAAAAATATAGGTAAATATTAAAATTAGGTATATATCAGGTGTAGTCCTTGTTGATATACTGTTTTGTTGTCAGTGGGTCAGTTTGTCTCACTTCAGGTAGTTGTACTCACAGATCTTTTGGGTTCATGTTGAGCCCTGGCTACGGGACAGCATAATCCCACGTTTTAAGCCATAAAGTAAGGTAATCAAATTAAATAATATTGTTAAGCTGTCCCTTTACAAAAAGCAGTAATTTTTGTCTACACAATGTATTAACCAGTCATTCATTGGGTTTTCTGAATTAAAAAAACTAAATTTCGTTGTGTGATTGCAGTGCACAGATTTGTTATTGCAGGAATCAGTTGATTTGAAGTAGCTTTCACTCCCACTCCTTTGGACATGATTGGTGAGATAGTAATAAGTGAGGAGCCCCAGGGAGGTCTCTACTCAGTGGAGACAGAAGAGTCTCCTGCCCATTTCTCCACCTGAGGTCTGCAACAACAGAGCCCCGAATTAGAACAACCAGGGGGAACAACATAAGGTTGTGAAGAAAACAATTATTTAAATGAGAAATTGTTTTCCCTTATGTCATGTTTTTAGAACAGAAATGTAATGACTTAAAAGGTCAGGCAGCATATTTGTATCTCAGCATCTCTTGACAAAGAGCTCTTGCTCTGTATCCAGTGCAAAGACAATTGTTTGGTTTTATGTTTTGCCTGTGCACTAAAGGGTTCAGAAACAGCTTTAATTTGAATTGGAGCTCATTTAAGACAGGCGTTTTAGAGAAAATAGCTCCTCTTGATAAGGGATGCTAGTTTATTCATTTACTCTGCCCCAGGGCAGATGTGGCTTTTTTATAGTAATTGTGTGAGTCTAAAGAAAAGTGTGCGAGTGGGCTTTGAGAGTCAGTCAGGCCCATCTGGCTTTGGCATTCTGCCCTGACTTTTATAACCACACCTTTTTCAACTGGTGGTCATTTGAGTCTGTGCCTCAACTATAAAATACAGCTTAAGTCTCTAGTTTGTGACTGGCTGCCCACAACACTTTAAAATATAAAAAACACAATTCTATATGGTATGTCGCTTGCGTGTAACACTATGCTGTTTTAAAACAATAGCGCCATCTTGTGTTTCAAAACAGGCTGGACGCCACAGACCGAAAATATCTCGCCACGGGCAGGCAGCGCACACACAGAATATAGAAGAAAGCATCTCATCTCATGTTTATTCAATATCAAAGGGAAACGTCATAACCATGGTCATAACTGCATGTCTGAGATCCATGGTTTAACCCAGTGCCTGTATATACCAGAGGTTTAACCCATTGCCTGTATATACCAGAGGTTTAACCCATTGCCTAACAGTGCCGGTATATACCAAGAGGTTTAACCCATTGCCTGTATATACCAGAGGTTTAACCATTGCCTGATAATGCCAGAGTTTAACCCATTGTCTGTATATGCCAGAGGTTTAACCCATTGCCTGTTATATCCCAGAGGTTTAACCCATTGCCTGTATATACCAGAGGTTTAACCCATTGCCTGTATAACCCAGAGGTTTAACCCATTGCCTGTATATGCCAGAGGTTTAACCATTGCCTGTATATGCCAGAGGTTTAACCCATTGCCTGTATATGCCAGAGGTTTAACCCATGCCTGTATATGCCAGAGGTTTAACCCATTGCCTGTATATGCAAGAGGTTTAACCCATTGCCTGTATATGCCAGAGGTTTAACCCATTGCCTGTATATGCCAGAGGTTTAACCCATTGCTGTATATGCCAGAGGTTTTTAACCCATTGCCTGTATATGCCTGAGGTTTAACCCATTGCCTGTATATGCCAGAGGTTTAACCATTGCTGTATATGCTGAGGTTTAACCCATTGCCTGTATATGCCAGAGGTTTAAACCCATTTGCCTGTATAGTATGCCAGAGGTTTAACCCATTGCCTGTATATGCCAGAGGTTTAACCCATTGCCTGTATATGCCAGAGGTTTAACCCATTGCCTGTATATGCCAGAGGTTTAACCCATTGCCTGTATATGGCAGAGGTTTAACCCACTGCCTGTATATGCCAGAGGTTTAACCCATTGCCTGTACATGCCAGAGGTTTAACCCATTGCCTGTACATACCAGAGGTTTAACCCATTGCCTGTACATACCAGAGGTTTAACCCATTGCCTGTATATACCAGAGGTTTAACCCATTGCCTGCATATGCCTGAGGTTTAACCCATTGCCTGTATATGCCTGAGGTTTCGCCTGTCAGACCAAAAACAGGGTTTAAGTCAAATATCCAATCAAAGACCGCTCCGTGTATCACTTTCCGTGTAGCCAATAGAAATGCGTCTTAATTTTTGCTTGGACCAATCACGTTTCATTATGTTGTCACGTCCTTCTGACCAGGGAAAGTTGATGTTATTTAGCTAAACGCTGCTACCGCGGAGGAGGGGAAACGAAACACTTTGATATCTTAGTATTTTTCGACCTCCTCCCAAACATTTTAAGAGCAGTGAACAGAAACTATTAGCTGAACTATTATTCGTCAGCACAAAGCCAACGCTGCCATGTCGTCTGTCCTGTGGCGGTGCCAGCAGGTGAGATGAGAGTGTATTAGCCGAGGATGGAGGCTTTAACCCGGGACCACCATGTCAGCTCTGACCGTGTGGCGTCACACCAGCGGCCGTGTCCTGGGGGGCTGGGGGCCGCTGTTGTGTGTTTTGATCGGTTCTCTTGTGGGCCTTCTGATGCCTATGGTGGGAGTGGACGACAAGTGCTGCGCTGCACTAAAAGGCATTGCTCACCTGCGCTGTCAGCTCTGGGGGAGACCACCACCGCCTGCTGCTGTCCAGTCCACGAGCCTGACGGTCCCTTTCACCGCCCTGGACCTGCTGCCTCAGAGGAGCAAACCCAGCAAAGGTGACCTGCTTCTGTGATTCTTTTTACTGCAGGATTATTATAGAGCTATAGAAGTGTAGGGCACAGTTTGGATAGAATTTCATGCTGACGTTTGTATTTTATTTTGCAGAGATGGTGTTTGAGGCCAAAGCAGCTCTCCAACAGGCTCAGGAGATGAAAAAGGCTGGGAAAAGGGAAAAGGCTCATAAACTCCTTGCGCATGCTTTAAGTATGAATCCAGATTTTGTGGAAGCCCTGACAGAGCTTGGGACAATACTTGAAGAGGAAAAGGATGTCATCCAGGCAGACCATCTCTACTCGAAAGCGCTGGCAATTTCTCCATGTAATGAGAGAGCTCTGATCAGCCGCGACCGAACTCTTCCTTTGGTGGAGGAGATCGACCAGCGTCACTTCAGCATTATTGACAGTAAAGTTCGCAGGCTCATGTCCATCCCTAAAGGCAATTCTGCTCTGAGACGTGTAATGGAGGAAACCTACTACCATCATATCTACCACACTGTAGCCATAGAAGGAAGCACTCTCACTTTGTCTGAAATCCGTCACATAATCGAGACTCGATATGCTGTGCCGGGGAAGAGCCTCCAGGAGCAGAATGAGGCTATTGGTGTTGATGTAGCCATGAAGTACATCAACACAACACTGTTGTCCAGGACAGGACCCATCACAGTACATGACATTCTAGAGATTCACCGGCGCGTGCTGGGCTTTGTGGACCCTGTAGAGGGAGGTCGGCTGCGCACCAGTCAGGTGTTTGTTGGACATCACATCCCACCCCATCCACAGGACCTACAGAGACACATGCAGGAGCTGGTGCAGTGGCTCAACTCTGAGGAGGCTCTGCAGTTGCACCCGGTGGAGTTTTCTGCCCTCGCACACTACAAACTTGTGTATGTACACCCATTTGTGGATGGCAATGGACGCTCATCTCGACTACTTATGAATCTAGTTCTCATGAAAGCCAGATACCCACCTATTACCATTCGCAAAGAGCAAAGAGCTGAATACTATGCAGCTTTGGATACTGCAAATGAAGGGGATGTCCGGCCTTTCATTCGCTTCATAGCCAAATGCACAGAGATAACATTGGACACACTTTTGATTTCTACAACAGAACATGCCGTTGGGCTACCAGGAACCAGCCAGCACCCGGTCTGTCTGGACTGCAAGCAAACCATTCCTGTCCATTGAGTTTTTTTCACAATGCATGCACATTTGTTTTTAGAGATGTAAAAAAAAAAATCTAATATATTTTTTGAATTTCTATTTTATCTTGGGGACTTTTTATAATTCCCAAACCCTTGGGATTATAAATAGGGTCAAGCCAATATTGTCAATTAAGATTTATAGATTATCTGGCAAACGTTTGCTGATATAGATGCTATTCTGCTCCAACTTTATTATACCTCATTTCATTTGAAAGCTTGATCTTTCCAAAGTGCAATTGTTTTTGAGGGTCTGCACTCCAAATACTTGGCTACTAATGATAACATAATCATGAAAAAATACCTTGTCTTTTAAATGGACTGCCTGGAAAAGGGGGCTGTTAATGTAGTCTAAATAAACCCAACTTCAAAATTAAATCGCACCTACAAAAAAAAATCTGCTGTGACTATATATATACAATTAATGATTTTATTGCAAAACATGGAAAACATCTATTGGCCTTTCCAGCCCTTGTGTTATTGGTCTGTCCCTAATTTAAACAGCTGAATTTGGTTTAGTTTATTTGAATAAAGATTTAATATCTTCTGTTCTGGTAATAATTTAAGTTGTTTATGAAGTGATTTTAAGCAGTTTTGTCCTCTGCACTCTCAACGATGCTTAGAAATGACCATATCTTAGGGATCACACAGATGGCCAACTCGTGTAGATACAATTTATTTTTTTGTACAGTTGTTTCATTTTAGGTTATTAGAGCTGAAACAAGGTAATACATAAAATAATTGAAATATTGTCTGTAGAGAACATCTATAACATTTCAGAGGCCACTGTGGTGGTAGCAAATATACAATTACCATTTATTAGAATCCCGAAATTTTTGAGATGTTTTTAAACCACCTTTTTTCTTTTTAGAATGTGTGATTTATGCTTGTGAGACAGGTGCATATAAGTTTTATGTAATCTATTATAGGACTCGCTGCATGGAGCTAGAACTCCATTGTTTTTTCCTTGATGGTGGTTGTGGAAAGGCAGGTCTTTTTTAATTGAACCAAATAACATGAGTTGAATTGTCCCCGAAATTGTAACGTAGACACAAAGCGTATTGAAACAGGTAATCCATAAAGCATTTCATGGAAATTGCATAAAATATTCAGATAGTTGATAGATTAATAGTAATAAATAATTGTGCTAAAAATTGATCTAGGGTCCTCTAAAAACATCACTATGGTAACACGGTGTGACAACAATTGCATATATAATTTCAAGAATCAATCACACGGTTGAAGGTTTAAAAATATACTGAACAGTTTCTGACAATTCTTTCACATCACAGAAAAAAGACCGCATTTTAGTTACAATATTATTTACACTGGAAATATAATACACTTAAAATGTTCACAGCAATCACACAAAAAACTTGACACGGCGTTGTAATCTAGAGGATACTCTCAGCAATTAAGGCAATTTGCAGTAGATGATAATCTACTATTGTATTAAAGGGTATTAAAGATCGCCAATTACAGAAGTACTACAGTTCTAATCTAAGGACACAGGATGGCTTCCAAGATGACTAATCTCATTTATTGAGAAGCATTTTAGCAAAGTCTGCATTTGACAAAGGTTTTGTATCGCTTGCAGAGTTTGTTGCTGCAACAGACGGCGCTGAAGTCCCATTCTCCACTTTGCTCTCAGATCCGCTTTGTCGATGTAGGGAACGAGGAAGTAACGAAAGCTGAGTCCGTCCTTTCCCCCGTCTTTGAGAAACAGTAATTCAGTTAGTGCATAGAAAAACATAATAATTTCACATCTGAACTTACGATCCATGGAACTGACGAGGCGTCACGTCTGTGGACTGACGACTGAAACCAGGCTTGTCCGCAGCGTTTCTGCGAGGAGGGTTACTGATGGCAACTGAAATTTTGTTGCCTTCTACTTCCATGCCATCCAACTTTATAACTGCCTGGGAAGCCTGGGTTTCATTTTCAAACTCAACATATGCTAGTCCCTGTGAGAAAATGCAACTTTAATATATAGAAACAAAAGCAGATTTATTGAGATGCTTTAAATTGACATAATATGTCACACATACCTTGGGTTTTCCTGAGCGATATGTAACTAGCCGCACTTCTTTGAGACTCCCGTGATGTTGGCAGATTTCCTTCAGTTGCTCTTTAGTACAAGAGAATGGCAGTCCGGAAATAAAAATTTTGTGTTTTTCCATGGATGTGTTATATTTGAAGACCTGTCAAAACATATCAGAGATTCTTAAAATGGTATCAATGACACACTACAAATAAAACATGCCTAAGTGTAAACTATTGTTTACCTTAAAGTCTGGGTTTTTACTTTTGTCAACACAAGGGGATACGAACATAGGTCGGCCTTCCACTTCCCTCCTATCCAGTTTAAGAGCTTCAGGCACAGATATGCGAGATTCAAACTGTACATAGCCATATCCTTTGAAGCCCCCTTTATTGTTGAAGACTGGACGTATTTGTTTAATGGGACCACAGGAGTCAAACAGTGTCCTGAGTTTTGTCTCTGGCTCCTCCAGTGTATATGCCAAGTTACTGATGAAGATACTGCAGTTGTCATTGCGCAACTCGGGCTGGTTCTCCCGAGGAGCCATAGACACAGCGCCGTCCATTTTGGTGCTGCGTTGCTTAAAACCAGGAGGCGCAGTCTTCCCAAACAGTCCCGTCTCAGTTTCCATTAACTCTTCACTCATCTGGTCACCATTTCCCTTGTGCCTTTTGGATCCTTGTTCTAGTTAAAACAAAGTGGTGATTAAATGCGATGTTCAACAGACTCTTACAACAAACTACAGTATAGTGTATACCCAAATCATCATTCCATTCATCAGCATAATTGTCTTGCTCAGCCTTTCGCTTCTCTCCCTTTTGTATTTTTTTCTGTGGCTTCTTTTCAAATTTTGCTTTCCGTCGCTGCTGTGCTCGCTCGTCTTCCTGTCGAGCAGAGTTGGCTTCTTTTTCAGCCACCTAAATGTTAGTAACAAAAAAAGTGAGCAAAGTGAGTCCACTTCATTGAAATTTAATCGGGCAAATCAAACACCTGTAAAAAAAATAAAAAAAATAATAATAATAATAAAAAAATTAACAGAAAAGCAGTGCCCTAACCTTTGCACGTTGCTCATTTATCCTATTGAGCTTGGTCTCAGTCTTTTGTACAGCTACATCCCAGTCCTCCAAAGAGCCTGTAAACAGAAAACGTATGGACTGGAACATATGATAGTGAGGTTCTACTATAGGTCTTAAAATGCACCCTTACCTTCAACCCGTTCAAATGTGAGCAGCACTTCACATACGTGCTCGGGGTAGTCTGACGTGCATTGGACAGCTCTGTGAAGGGCCTTGCGGCAATGGACAGTATCGCCATAAGATCTGAGAACAGAAAGAGTTATACCTTTTCAGAATGGAAGACGAGTCATATTTTGGCCTGGTTAAACCAATACAGACCTTTCAAGGTTGTAGTACTCCAGCCACATGTTGGCATATTTGGCATTCCCTTTTGTCATAATATTATCCCAAAGCTCTCTGGCTTTTTGCATATTATTGCAATGCAGGGCCTGAGGAAGAAATGCTGATTATGTGGAGTTTTCACAGTTAAATTGTCATATAATTAACACACTACACTTACTTCTATCCGGGCCCAAATTTGCATTATAATGCAGGAGGGATCCCCACTTTCACCAAACCCTTCAGTTATACATTTGAATAAATAAATGGCTCGTTAATGGAGGAAATTGCAGATATTGTAGCAAACAAATGTAATTTTGCCTACTTTCTTCAACATCTTGTTTCATGTAGTCAAGCGATCTTGAAAAGGTTGACCGTAACTCTTCCAACTCTTTGCTAGATTCTGAAATCCCGAATAAGAGATAGTTAAACACTAGTTTTACAAAGATATTTATGAAGAAAAAGCTACCTTTCTTGAAATCGACACGTCTTCTCAAATAGTCAAGATATGCCTGCCAAATCTCCACATAATCTGTAGCTTGTATAAATCCTGCATTCAGGGCCTTCTCAAAAACATCTGGAAAGAATATAATTAATATTATATTAATGGATAAGTAGTTTTCAAAACACTCAAATGTCAGTGTACGAGTACAAAGAGAACAATATATATAGAACAACAATATTAAGCTCAGTAATGTTACCTAACACAGTTTGGTGATCAGCGCAATGCCTCTCCAAAGCCAAGATATAACCTTTCCATAAACCCATTGTCCAAGGGCAATTTCGAACTGCACGCTCATGAGCAGAAAGAACCAAGTCTTTGATTTTCAATTGACGGTCCTGATAACAAAGAAACTCACTCACTCACTGATACAAGAACAAGACAAAGGCAGCAGTCTTGTACTCACCAAGTAAGAGGTGTATTTTGCCCACATGTCTGGAACCAGGCAGTTCTCTGCCAAAGCACGTTCAAAAATCATTTGGATGCGTGCTGGGTCCCCCTCCTTCAGTTCATAGTCTATGTAAGCTTGATACTCTGCCAGTTTAGGTGGTTCAGCTAGCAGCTGCGATGGACAGACATAGAACGTATGCTTAACTTGGTAATAAAGCAAACACAAAACTATGGTTGCAATAGATTAAGACTTGATAGTTACCAGTGCCTCTTCAGAGGCTTTACATTTCTCCATCAGCTGCAAAGCCTTCTTGTATTGATGCGGAACAGTTTCAGGCACACCATCTGCCCATTCTTCATATTCAGCAAAGGCGGCTTCCATGTCTAAATTTAACAGCATAATAAGAAACAGACAAACTATGTAATGTGCATCCGATTTCTAATGTAAAATGACAATTTTCTGCAGAACAAACTAAAAGAATTAGTTCAACATTTAATGTTGGCAATTTGTCATAGACAAAAAACCTGTCTGTTAAATAAGAGTGAAGTCTCACACATTAAAGGCACAGCCAGCTGACGACGAAATAGTGTGTGGATGCGCTGAAGCTGAGCATTTAGTAACTCCTGTTCCTGATGGCTGGGTATTTTTCCTGGAGGAGGCTGATGGCACAGGAAACAGAAAATAAAAATCATGAAACATTTAGTTATGTTTCTAAAAGATGCAAAGAGAATCAGACACAAACCTGTACAGTTGTCAGAATGACATTCTCAAACTCTCTGTACGCCTCCCACACCATATGTCCCTTGGTCACATGAAGCCCAACCGCTGTCAAGGCCCTTTCAAAAATTGCCCTCACTTTGTCGATCCCTCCAGGTAAGGCCATACCACCAATAGAGTACTGAGCATATTCAAGCCAAATATCTGGGCCTATGTTGGAACAAAAACACACAAGTTTGTCTAACAAAGCAAAGTTATGTAAAAATATTTTTTTCTGATAAATATACATACATAAATAATCCTTAACAGCCCTCTCAAAAAGCTCATACACTTTCTCTCTGTTGGATTCCTCTTCTGTTAGACGGATCTCATCCTTAAGCCAATCAAGCCAGATCTCTGCAGGCATGTTGAAAAATAAGATGAGCGAGTCTGTATTGCATTGAACTGATTATGTCCCTAACACACTGATACCAACCTTCAGTGAGAGGGAAAAGTTCACTCATCTTCTGCCTTGCTTTCCTCAACCGGGTGAGTTCTCCTTCTTGCTTCAAGAGTTTGATCAAATCTACATGGCAGTTGTAGTCAAATGCATTGATTGACAGCTGGACACAAGAAACATAATAATTACAATGGTTTATAATGTTTTTTTAAGCAAGACCACAAATGTATCAAAACTACAAGACATGTAAAATTAAAGCTAAACATTTTTATTAATAAAACAAGTTCTTGTGAAATTAGTTAAGCTATATGTTTCTAAACCTTGTGTTTAGGTACAGTATCCTTGCCTTACAAGATCAAAAACACAGTTAAGACTAAATGACGCCATGTCGACTGCTAACTACAACATCATTAACGTTAACATATCATTGTTGGTTCAAATCATGGACTTATTTCTTACTACGCAAAACAGCAATTGTTGCTATTGTTGCCATGTTTCATAGTGCGTTGAGAGAAAACTTAAATGTACAAATATAAACTAACTAGAAAAAGGGTGCTTGACGCTGTTTAAGACTCATTCATTCCTGTTAGCATCTGAGCTAGCTAACCCAGGATAACACAACGATGCTTGCTTATTGTAGCTAATAACCTGCTCCTCCAGGCGCTGTATTTCGGCCTCGTTTTCTTTCTCGTCATCAGATGAATCCGCTTCCTCATCTGAATTTTCCTCTGCCATGGCTTCTTCTCCTTCTTCATCAGAATCCATGTCTCTCTCATCAGTTCCCACATCTTCTCCCTCCATGTCCTGCGCTAAGTACGTTTGTGCTGCGCTTCTTGACGCAGCCATGTTGAAACTGTCTGCCTGGTAACACGAGCAGCAGCGCCCCTAGAGACGGAGCGTGGAAACGTCACTGTCCGTTACACCGCTAGAGGAGCTACACAGAAACTTCTTTCACTTTGTCAACAAAAGATCTGCGCCTTTTCTCCATCCAATGTCTTTCTTCTTGTAACACATTATTACATTCCTGTTTAAAGTATAGATATGTCGGCGTTTTGGTTACGAAATATTAAGTCCTTGCAGGTGTTCAGTCCCAAGCGCAGTGCTGAGTGTTCATAACACAAGGTAAGGTAGGAGAACGTAAGTGCATTTTTATTCTTTTATTCTTTTTAACATTAAGATAAGTAAAATCTTACGAATAACGACATTACGTTATGAATCCCTGTTTGTTTCGCTCGTACACGGATTATGTCTGTTTCTTGAGTCACTGTAAACTGCATGCAAAATCAAAAGGTTGTTACTTTTAATGGCAGTTGGCGGCCAACTAGAAAGGTGCATTTACCGCCACCTACTGTCGTTGTACGTCTTCAAAGTATGTGTTTTACGCTATATCGTTAAAAAAAAAAAAAAAGGAGGATAGTAAGGAAGAGAGAAAGAGAGGAAAACGGAGAATAGTCTAAAGCAGGGCTACTCAACATAAGGCCCAGGGGCCAAATCAGGAGCTCGGAGTGATGAATCCGGCCCTTGAACCATCTTCCAATATAAAAAAAAATAATTTATATATATATATATATATATATATATATATATATATATATTATATATATATATATATATATATACATATATACATATACATATACACTGTAATTATTTTTTTTATAAAAAAATTATATAATTTTATAAATGTTATAATTATTTATAAAAAAAATAATTTATATATATATATATATATTATATATATATATATATACATACATATACACTGTAATTATTTTTTTTATATTGGAAGATGGTTCAAGGGCCGGATTCATCACTCCGAGCTCCTGATTTGGCCCCTGGGCCTTATGTTGAGTAGCCACTAACTATATATATATATATATATATATATATATATATATATATATAATAGTTAGTTTTACTGGTTTAATCCTGGGTTAGTACTAGTTTTAGACCTGGTTTGTCCTTGGTTCCGCCTTGTTTGATTCTGGGTTAGTCCTGGTTCAGAACTGGTTGGTTCTAGTCTAATCCTAGTTTAATTCTAGTTCAGTATTTACTGGATTTGCAAAGCAATGTTGGTAAAGCATTTTGGATGTTATTTCTTACAAACATCTAATCTATCAGTAGTTTGTTTATTCTAATAATTACATTTATTGAGACAATGTTGGGGATATTTTTTGCGACCCAAAATATTGTTACAGTAGCATGTTGTGCACCTCCGGCCTAGAGGCGTTGGCCCTCGGGAAAATCTGTCCCACAAAAAAAAAAAAGTTGAATAGCCCTGGCCTAAAGAATGTTTGCTTTCATTTGACCATAGCTGGTTGACCACTGTGAGAATGAGAATGCCCATAATGTGAAGCGCCAGCCTGTGGCAATGTAATGACTATCACAAAGCTATTCTATCAGTTCTACTTGAATCGAGTTGTTTAGCTTCAAATGGATGAAAATGGCAAGATAGTGGAAGCAAAATTCCAGAAGCACTTTAAGCAGAAAATAGTGCCTACATGTATTTTTAATATGTTACAACACTTACTGTTTCCCAAGATGGATGAAGCCTTCACGACTAAGGATACAGACATTGCTAAAGAACTCTGTCTGTCTGCAGTCAAACTTCATTGCTCTAGTAAGTTAGTTGTACAGCGTTTTCAGAACAGATGGGCTTGCATGTTTACACGGCCGTTGTTGTGTTTGCCTAATATTACTTCCTTTTGCTTTCTTTCGGTGCTTGCAGAAGGTGCCATTAAAGTAGAACTGTCAGACTATACACTAAAAACAACAGGACAAGAAGTAGTAATAAAATAATATGGCTTATGACACAACAATACAATACCTGACACTTACTGAAGCGCCCCCTGTGTCCACTACGTATTATTATTATTATTATTATTATTATTAGTTGTACAGCATTTGGAAGAGAAACTTCTGGAGATTTATTCCTGTATTTCAGTGTCAAGATATGTATTTATGTAATTAAGGCTTTATTTGTGAGGCTTAACAATCATTTAATTTAAAATAACAGTGGAAACTGTTTATTTGAAGAAATGCACTTCTTTAATTATATATTTATATATATATATATATATATATATATATATATATATATATATATACCTATAGTAAACCTAGTAAAGTTAAGCACAGGGAATGATAAATATATTGTGTGAGTTTCTCTGTTCAAATTAAATTCACACATTTCAAAGCATAGCAATTTTAAAAGTTAGTTTTAATTATTAATGACCATCTCATCTG
Source organism: Chaenogobius annularis (assembly GCA_015082035.1). Classification (NCBI taxonomy): domain Eukaryota; kingdom Metazoa; phylum Chordata; class Actinopteri; order Gobiiformes; family Gobiidae; genus Chaenogobius; species Chaenogobius annularis. Next base: position 451,017 of record BJKM01000185.1, on the reverse strand, counting down.
CCAGTTTCAAGTGGTGCCACTCTTTGACGATGAAGGAGTATTTTTTTCAGGACTACAAGCACTGCTAGTATTAACATAGCCACAAGCATGCACAACAAAGTGAGGAGAGCAATGATCACAGCTGAGTCCTTTAGGGTGGGTGGTTGTGGCTCAGCTGTGGGCCAAGCAGACACTTTGTTTGTAGACAGAAGAGCTCGGGTCTCTTCAGTTGAGGTTTGATTGTTCACTGAGGGCCGACCTGTCATGTTGTCTCGACACAACTGCTCCTTATCAGTGTGAATTGTAGTGGGTTCTGAATAGAACAGACTCACAGAAGGAGTTGTATCTAGCAACATGCAGTCCTCATAGCTCAGCGTCTCTAAAGAGAAATGTCCAGGGTGTATTCTAGTCTTAGTCACAGATGGAAAAGAATCATTAACCAAAACTCTAGTAGCAACATTGTCTTTGAGATGCTGAGCGTTTTTTAAAACTGAATCAGACATTGTGGGGACTATTGAAGTTTTTGTGTCATCTTGTGCACTTGTTTTTGGTATTAGGACATGAGGACATATAGCCATGACTGAGAGGTCTAAAAGCAGACGGTGAGCAAAATGAACAGGCTCCGTACAAAACAGGTCTGTGGCCATTTTGATGTGTCCACTTAGCAGCCATCGGTAAAGATACAAAATGTCACACTCACACACCCACAAGTTGTTTGTCAGATTCACAGATCTCAGACGTGGTAAGGTGTCAAATGCGCTGTCCGGGACCGAGCGAAGGCAGTTACTGTTGATCTTCAAGACCTGCAGGTTGACTAGACTGGACAGGGACACCAGGTCAAGAGCAGAAATGCAGTTGGCGGACACATCCAGGTGCATCAAAGAAGCTGGCAGGTTTGGAGGTAAGATTGTTAGTTTATTTCCTTTTAAAGTTAAGACCTCCAGCTTACTGAGGCCCTGAAAAGCTCCTGGCTGGATGGCGCTGATTTGGTTGTACTCGAGATCTAAGTGGGTGAGGTTTCCTAAGTATCTGAGGGCCCCTGATGTGATGTATGTGATGCGGTTTTCTTGTAGTAATAGAGCCTCCAGGCTGGGAGGTAGTCCTCGAGGGAAACGAGACAACTGATTGTGACTCAGGCTAAGCTCATGTAGGCTCTGGAACGGCCTGAGCAAGCCGTCTATGTTACAGAGCTGGTTCCGGGCCACTGAAAGGGCTGAAGTGCTCAGAGGGACCGATCGAGGAAGGGATCGAAGACCAAGAGACTCACACAAAACTAAGAATCCTGATTGAGGGCAGCAACATCCAGTGGGACAGAGGGACACAACAAGGCAGGCTAAAGGACTGATGCAGAGAACTAATAAAACGCCACATCTACACCAAGGCATGGCTCACTGTAAATAAGAAAAAAAACTCAAAGAAACACCAATACTCGAACAAATAACATAAATATAAGAAACACTAAAATGCCCTTACCATTTTTTGTTTTAGTCTCATCTCCACCTCCATAGTGATGGGAAGGCTTCTTTCCACGTGGCTCGTGAATTTGAGAGTCCTCATAAGAAAACCACCAATGTTGAGAATGCTAGGCAGGTTATCAAAGTTTAATAGTCTTGAGGTGCATTCTTACCATGGCCCGTCCTGGGTTTTCTTCAGCTTTCAAAAGAACAAACTTCACAAAATGGCTAATTATTGACTAAGATGATAAGCCTTACTCTTTGTTTACGCTGCATGAAAGCAACTGTCCACTCATCCCTTGTGATGTCTTGTCACTGACCAGGAAGAATGAAAGTGAAGGGGTTGTATTTTCTCGAATTATTCAGCACCTCTTTGACAGAGAGCAGGGAATCTGACCCCAGCACCACACTCCTCAGGCTTCATGTTTCAGACGTCACAGGCTTTCACTGGCTCCATGCTATTATGGCATCCTTCATGACTTCTGATTCACTGAGTCATTTGACTTAGATTCATTATGTGGGGGAGTAGCGGTTACTTTCTAATGTAAATTAGGTTATTTCAATTTTACTGTTATATATTTATTAAATTAGTAACCAATTGGTTAGAGTAAGTAAACGTTTCTTGTATAAAACGTTTGATTGCCTTTCAGACAGAAAAATAAATCTGCAAATCTCAAATAATATCTTAAATAAAAGTTAAATATAAAACTATAAAACTCCCCCAAGACAAGAGGTCAGGAAAGTCCGAGACACAGAAGAGATAGAGTGTTAAATGACACTATTAGACAATATTAAATGGGTGGTTAAATCAGCAGTCACACTGTTGAAATTAGAATATTTTAAATTATTTTACAACAACAATAAACCATTTCTTTCAATAGATTAATAGTTTATTAAACAAATGTGTTTTGAGAATACAAAGTTGTCATTTACAGTGGAGGCATTTGTGAGGACACTTGCCTGAGGTTTTAATGTCACTAAATTAAAAAGGATTAAGCATTCTTTACATCATTTGCATGTAAAAGGGAAAAAAAGAAACATTTTATACATCAAACATTTTATGCAAAGCAACCAATAATGGATAAAATATGTATATGTAAGTAAAGTTTCTATAAGTGTCTACAATTTATTAGTATAAATTATGAAAAGGGCTTATGCCAAGCAAAACTAATACTGGCAAAAAGTAAAACAGCAGGTCAGTAAAAAAGGATTTCACACTTCAGTTGCAGTTGTTTAGTTTTGAGCACTCTCTACAACTGTGTCTATGATTCACAGATAGTGCAGTGAAATGGGGTTCTCACTTGTCTATTGTTGAAACACTATTTACTGTTGCAGTTTAGTTTGGTTCATTCAAAATGTAGACCCACACAATATTTGCCTTTTTAGCCTCTTCACAAAACTATTTGATTAGACTCAGAACGGGTCACTGTACCTTCTTTTATTTCTCTTTGATTGATTGTTGTTATACTTATTACTACAGTGGCTCAAGTGATGGCGGTTGTGCTCTAGTGGTAGGTCTTCCTGAGGTGGCAGGTGCAGACAGGGTGACTGGAGGCAGAGCTGGGGCTGGCTCTGTCGTAAGCCAGGTCCTGCCTGTACTTCCTCTCCTCTCTGGGGCTGCTCTCTGGGCTGCTCTCTCTGGGCTGCTCTCTGGGCTGCTCCCTGGGCTGCTCCCTGGCTGCTCCCTGCTCCCTGGGCTGCTCCCTGGGCTGCTCCCTGGGCTGCTCCCTGGGCTGCTCCCTGGGCTGCTCCCTGGGCTGCTCCCTGGGCCGAGGTTCTTCCCGGCGTCTCTCCATCTCTTCTGTGTCTCGGACTTTCCTGACCTCTTGTCTTGGGGAAGATGGGACATCCCTGCCCCTCTCACCCACCAGAGCCTTGGAAGGAACACGCAGGGTTTTGGGGGAGGCCAGGCCCTGAGAGTGAACTTTCTTGACATGATCAACAACAAAAGGCCTTTCCTGAAAATCACTTGAATTCTTTCGCCCTGCCTTTTTATCCGCAGTGTACTTTTTGGGGGGACTGGGAAGGGGCTTGTAGGACTCTAGCTTCCGTTTGTGACTCATGGCGGAGGCGCAGCAGATGATGAAAACCATAACGATGAGCACAGAGGTGACTACAATGATGATGAGCAGGTTCTCCTGTAGGAAGTCGACCACTCGACTCAGGACAAAGTCTTTGAGGCGGACCATGGTGGTGGTGAGAGTGTTGGTGATGGTTTCAGTGAAGGATGGCATCTTTGTGCTGGCGCTGACTTCAACAGGCGCTCGAGTGGAGAGGGACGTAGGGAAAATTAGTTCCAGTGCATCGTCTCCACTGCCATCCATGGAAATGTTGTAGAACATTGGGGTGGCATGGCTCTTGTCGAATGACAGCAGTGCCACAAAAAATATGTGGAAAGCCATGTTGGTCATTTTCAGCTATGCTGCATCAGAAATGTAAAAAAAGGTTTAAATTAGAAAGAAATTCCAATACAGCTCCCAAAAGAACCTCTGATATCAAGTACAGTCCACAACTCCATCTGTTATATTGGTTTACAATGTTTCTCCATTTTGTATGAGACCTTTTTTAGCCACAGTATTTAGTGTAGCCATTACTTATTTGGGGTGGAGACAGTGAATCTGGTACTGGGGGACATATAATTTGTGAACCCGTACCAGGCCACCCATCCGCCACACCAAAGCCCAAAGAGGGAGTATACACAGAAGCGTGGGAGAGGCTTCTATATTTACACTAGGCACACGCAGCACAGCCCACAGCATCAGGTCTACAGACAGGCAGATGTTCTGAGGACTTTTAGTACACATTAATGGATAACCTTTCAGCTATCATTCAGTATCTAATCATCATTTGTGCTTGTTAAAACATTTCTTTAAAATATAAGTTAATAAGTGCTTAAAGTATTGAGTGATTACACAGCAGCAAAACATAGCGTGGTGAAACTTCTCTGTCTGAGATTGTTTACCTCTGTCTCTCTGTAGAGATGAAAAAGGCACCTTCTCCAACTGGGTGCATTCAATTTATATATCTGCTCAAGATAATATTTTTTTATATATATAATTATTGACAGTAACAACAACACAGTGTTGAGCAGAATGGAAATGTACATATGCCAATGAATGTCAGCTTACCCACATTAAAACATTCCTTTAAAATCTTCCCATTCTCTCATGTCCTGTTTTTATAATAAACCAAAAAGCTAAATAAAGACTCCTTCAGTGTGCACATCAAGTACTAAAACCTCTAAACACAGATTGAACAGATGAAAATGTAATACTTACATAAGTCTTCAGCCTGAAGCAGAGCTAAAATGATGATGAGACAAGTGCGCCTCTAAATGTGAGGACAGTTTGAGCTTGTACTGCCTGAGGAGTTTTAGCTCTCACTGCAAGTTTATGGCCACCCCTCAATTTGCTTCCTCTCCTCCCTCTTTACATTACATCTCATCCTCCTTTTTCTACAGCCATTAATTTGGGTTGTTTAACCCTTTCACAGCTTAATCTACTTGACCTCCTAGAGATACAGTCTATACATGTTTATGTGTGTGCAGTAGCTTCATGAAATTGGCTAAATCCAATCCACGTTGGAATCCACATTGACTTTTTTTTTTTAAAGTTTGAAACTACAAAACCCTTCTTGAATGTTGTGTTAAGAGAAAATATATTTCTGTACTTGGAAGGGCGAGTCCCAAGATTTTTGCCTCCCACTTAGTCCTCTGTAATTACATGCCCTTGATTACAGCGTGTCTACAAAGCACAAGACCAATGGGGCACAGGCTTTTCATCCAAAAACACATGTACAAAGTTTGAGAAGAACCCGTCTCTATGTTAGGCTCTAAATATGTAGGGTGTCTATTTAAAGAGGCGTATACCTACAGTTCTGATTTTATTCGGTTATTATGACAGCTGCCTTTTTTTTGCCCGTGGACCAATTGATGAAAGTGATCATTTACATCTGGATGGTGCTATTTCAATGCAAAATACAATTCATTCAGAATAAATAATTCAACTTCAACAAAATTCTTTATCAATTTATTTTTATTTCTGAAGCAACAATATCAAAATGATAACCCAGCTCCCAAACGGACTACAAAACAAAAATACAGATTATTTTAACACAGCATTTGCTCCATTTCCCAGACCCCAGTACAAATCAAACTCCTCACAACCTACAAAGTCCCTTTGGATTTCTCCTCATTGAAATGGACCATCGGTGCAACAGACTCCTGAGAGCACAAGTCTGATGAACATGACCGGTACAAAACTGAAGCTATCTATAGATCTCATTGAAGTAAACTGCTGACTTTGAGAAATGCAGCCATGATGGCTCAAGAAACTGTCAACAGCTTTCTGATTGTCTCTGCATTACCCGTACAACTTCACAAATTAATATAAAGTGAGGCAAACTCTAGCAGGCTTGTTGGGATTACTCTACAGAAAATTGCCCCTCAAATGTACAGCTGGTCAGCACGCAACCTTCAACCCAATAAACACATTTGTTCACACAGCCATCTAAAACACTTCCATGGCCACCGTGATGGCACTCTTTGGTCTTTACAGCAGTCTCATGAAGTAAAGGCAAATAAGACTGAACCAAGCCAGTCCCCCCCCCCCCCCCCCCACCCCCCCCCCCCCCCCCCCCCCCCCCCCCCCCCCCCCCCCGGAACAAGTCTATAATAAAATGGATCAGAGTTAATATGTGCCAACTTAACACAGGAGCTCAGACTGAATAGACCTATCTACAACCACTAAGCGGGAATGATTTAGGCAAAGTATAACATTTAAATGGTATTAAAATAAGGATAACCAATTCACTGCAAAAGCAGAAGAAACAGTTCATATAAAACCACAAAAGAGTATAATTGGATAAGACATGAGGCACATGATTAAACAATTGAGGTCTCCATGTCAAGTCATATTAAGACTTTTAAACCTGATATTGTATCTTTAAGACATTTATGGCATTTTGTGATAAAACAAGACCGTGACTGTGAGAGAAGCTTTGAAAGGTTCTACATTAATGTTTTGGAACGTGAGTTCCAAAGAGCCAAGTGAGAAAAGGAATGGAAAGTAAAGATCACCAAGTGATTACTGTACACATTAAATGTACACGTTCCTATCTTCTTTTAAAACAATAGTTGAGTTGGCTTCAAGTATAACTGTAGTATTTGTGTGTTTTAAAGGAATGGCAACATTTGATACTGAAATATTTTTGGTCATATGACTCAACGAGAAAGGTGCAAGACATGGTTGTACAAAAATATGTAATACAAAAACATTGTCTTGGCAAATAAAAGCATGAGCGCAACAACTGCATGGTTTATTTTGTGATTTCAGCCATTTTCTCTTCAAGCTGGCTGATTCGCTTCTCCTGACTGCTGACCAGATCTGTGAGGGACTTGATTTCCTTCAGAATCTCGTCCAGCTTGGCTTCAGAAGGCTGTAAGGGAGAAAATCTAATTAAAACTGTACTAGTGCAAACATGTTCAAATCAAGATGATTACCTTACTCAATAATAACCATTATTTTTCAGGTCACAGGTTTTTTCAGGTTTTTATAACAAAAAATAAACGACATGTCAACTTTCAATTCAATTTAAAAACATAAACCTAAATAAACAATATAAAGTGCTTTTATATCTTGCATTTATGTCCATACTTCCATAAAGCTGGTCACATACTTAAGGAAGGGTAATGTATTTAAATATGGGAATGAAAAATAAATGTGGCTGTTTATGGTCATGATGTCAATAATTTCTTCTCACAATTGTGCCATCCCGAATGACTGTATTCCTATATTTCACTCTTTTAGGTAGATACAAAGGTTGAAGTTTAAATCTCCTGAAGTGGCGGAACAGCAGAAAATTAATTCAAGGGGGCGTAAAGAACTTACCCCCGACGAATCTGGAGAGACATTATTTTTGGCAGTGCTCGAGTGCTCGGTTTTCTTTGTCACCCTGTTGGCCAAAATGGTCTTCTTCAACCCTTTCACTTCCTGATTCTTTGTTGGGACACTTTCAGGCTTAAGCGAGATGAAAATGGGATCTGCATTTTTGCCCTCAAACCACTCGGCAGCTTCGAGAGCAGGTTCAGGTCCAGCTGTGTCTGGATACAAGTCCTCCTGGAAAAGGTCAGACTAAAAAAGAAACAAAGGTCACTCTAAACAGCACATTTATTGCATGGTTACAACAAGACTGAAGGGACTTGCCTTTCTTGGAACCGTCATTATAACAGGTTCACACTTTCTTTCACTGAGTTTATAAAACCTGGGGGGAAAAACAACAATTGAATTAACATTGCCCTCTAGTGGCAATTCAGTGGTATTCATTACAGAACATTTAAAAAGCTCACCGGGCAATTTCACATTTGGTGACATTGAGCCCTCTTTTTGGCATACAGCCCATGCCTCTCTGAGTGGAACCTGATGAGAAAGTGCTGATATAATGAACATATGGGTCCTCATTGGTATATTCATAGTAGCGAAGCACGGTATCGCCCTGTAAGGTTAATACAAATAATAGTAAATCTGTAATATTTTTTATTGTCTGTCAGTGAGTCAACACTACAACTTACCTTTCCGTAAAGGTAAATAATGTTACTGTCTGGGTCATAAAAGGGCAAGAGCACTCCACTAGCCACATCCAACTCCAGCGTGGACAAAGGCTCTTCCATGTTTTCCTGAAAATCAATTTCAGTCAATGACTCATTGTTTCCCTTGAATCCTTATGTTTAATAGATATCTCAAAATAATAAAATAACATAAGTCTATGAACCACTATGTTAAAAATGTATCTATAATTTTGATTTTAAGTTTATTATAAACTTAAAATCAAGCTCCCAGAGTTCATTCCTCCAGGAGCCACCAGCAAAGCAGCGGCAGCTAAACTCAGGGGTCTACGGGGCTCGTGTACGATTAGAAGGTCAGATAAAAATACTTGTTAAGACCTTGACTATTTAAAGACTTAATTCTGCAAGTGATGAAGTAAATTAAAAGATCTTATTACAGGCATAATATGGGGTTTTAGTTCTGACTGCAGCCTGTATTTAATTAACTTTACCAGTAATATTACTAATATACCAAAGAGGTGAAATGGCTACCTTGTCCCATAGAGCCACATGTCTTTCACTCATGCGACTGAAGCCAGTGGTGAGTACTTTATCATCTTTCAGGAAAATGGCCCGCATCGGCCGAACTCCTTCGTGTGCCTTCTCTTTTTCCTGAGGAGGGTAAATGTATGTCAACAGGAGCAAATTTTCGACAATAATAATGATATTAAATGTACTAAATGAAACAAAAAAATAATTCAAACAGTTCATAAATGCATGTTACAAACATTTCCAAAACACATTATACTTACAGCAATGATCTTGTTTTCGCGAGGGTCAATGACACGGACAGTCTTATCTTTGCAGGCAGTGCAAATAAGGCTACCATTGAAGTTCCAGCAAACGTTGTATATAAGATCAGGGTGCATGTCCAATTCAATCTGAGCCTCTTGTGTGTCCAAGTTCCAGATAACAATGATGTTGTCACAACCTGTGGAAATAGCACTTCCTGGTCAACACTGTAAGGAGTTTATCCTTAATCTTCAGCTGTAGAGTTGCATGTGCACATGTCATTTTATTAAGTCCATACAAAAAGAGACTCCTACCTGCACTCAGAAGAATGTTGCTTGCTACCGGGTGCCATGAGATGATGCCCACTTTCTTAGAGTGGTACTCCAGATCCAGAAGAGGTTCTTCAATAGGTGAGTGCAAACCATTTTCTGGAATTTCCCATATCTACAATAAACAAAATATGTACATCTAGAACTTGTATAATCATGGTTAATTACCAGCTAAGAAAACATTTTGCTTTCCGAGAACCACTAGATTTAAACCAAGTCTAAACTAGGACTAATAGGACTACAACATGACTACAACATGACTACAGAGGCCTGAGAGTAACACACTCCACCACAGCTCTGGCCCAGGGTAAGAGTTAGAAAAAACAATATGGACCAATCAGCTGTGAGCACAGATCACCTTTGGATTTGGAATGTCAAATAATTAATTTATTATAGATCTTAGTAAGAGGTGATGATACATTTATGCTAAATACATGTAGGGCCATATTTTGCCCCCAGAGGTAGTGTTAACATTAGCCTTTTTCAGGGTGCGAGGAGGGGCCAGGGCGCCATTTCGCAATCTTGCCGACCTTAGCGCTGGCATTAAGAGGCTTGACTTGGCCGCTGGAGGCTGGAGGCGGGATTGGGATGGTGATAGTGTTTGATCCAATGACAGAACTGTGGCATTCAAAAGCACCACCTGTGTGGTAGATGTTTGTCATGGCCTCATATCCAGGCAATGACAGCAGTGAGCAATAAAACAGGTTGATTTCCCGTTTTTCAATGAGTTCCCAAAATTAAATTAAATTTGAAATGCATTCGGAGCGTTTCTTTAATTTAATTCACCTTAATTTGTATTGCACAACGCGGAGTATGTTCTCAAGATGGGCTTGTGCCAATTTAACCGGACCTGAGTGCTCGATGAAATGCTACGGGCCGGAGGGCACTGTGGTCAGCTCATCTGATGTGCGGATCTCGTGTGGTGCCATCAGTTTGTGCCAGTTTTACGCAGACTAAGACAAAGATTGTGGTTGAATGTGATGTGACGGTGAGGATTTCTTAAAAATTTTCCAAATAGATGTTCCTCTCGAAGCTGAACACACGAGTCTGCAGGTCCAGTCTGGCCCAGATCGCGCAGTAACAGGTCCAACGAAGTGCAAAGAGCTTTAGAGGCCAATTCATACTTCATAAGAAGCAATAAGTTTGTTCATTTACCTATAGAGCTGCGAGAACAAGAACAAAGTTCGTTTCGGCGCTGGCATTCATGCTTCAAAGAAGCGCTGCAGCTAGACCCCGCCCCCCGTGATCCCCAACAGCTGTTTTCACGCCGTTGCTATGGAGATTATTATCACAGACAGCTCAATTGAGAGATTGTAATAAAACACAAATCATTATGTAGCTTACTACACTCCTCTCCACAATCAGTCACATATTCCCAGAGAAACTAGCCAAACGAGGAAGTGAATTCAGATGCAGCAAAACGCAATGTTACAGGTGGAGCGCGAACGTACGAAATGCGGTCAGCCGTTTCTAACCGTCCAAACCTGCCCCGCAATGAAATGAGAATTTCTTGTCCTGGCCCAACCCAACCTGTGCGTCAAAACACAACCGCGCATCACTAGTGTTCCGGAGCGCTGTGTGTGTGTGTGTGTGTGTGTGTGTGTGTGTGTCCTGTATCAGGCGAGACGTTTCCCCTCATCTGCAAAGCTCTCTTCTCAAATATAACACCCTCTCAGGTTAATATTGGTAATTTATGCTTGAGGCAAATATCTAAAACTCATAAGCATCCCCAAGCTATTATTAACGCTAGTTTTGAAGTTTATTAGTTACGATTCTGGCTATTCACAGAATGCAGACCATGCCCTCAAGTTGCTTTACTCCACCTCATACATTGGCATAATCACACCTCTCGTTTAGAATTCCACGCCCTGCGAGGTGTGACGCAATGAGCTCTGCTGCGCCCACGTTAACGCTACCTCTGGGGGCAAAATGCAGCCTGTAATGTGCATCTGCAACTTTTTTTCCACATTTTGTTATGTTACAGCATTATTCCAAAATGGATTCAATTCATTATTTGTCTCAAAATTCTACAAATAATACTCCATAATGACAATGTAAAAGAAGGTTTTTTGAATTCTTATCAAATGTATTAAAAATGTAAAAATATATGTACATAATTATTACTTTGTTGAAGCTCCTTTGGCATTATTTACAGCCTCAAGTATTTTTGGGTACAATATAATTTCTTCCATTCTTCTTTGCAGAACCTGCCAACCCTATAAGTTTGGTTGGTGAGCGTCGGTTCACAGCCATTTTCAGATCTCTCCAGAAATGTTCAATTAGGTTCAAGTCTGGGCTCTGGCTGGGCTAATCAAGGACATTCAGAGTATTCCTGTACCCACTCCTGTTATCCTGGCTGTGTGCTTAGGGTTGTTGTCTTGTTGGAGATAAACCTTCACCCCAGTCTGAGGACCAGGGCGCTCTGGAGCAGGTTTTCATCAAGGTTGTCTATGTACATGGCTGCATTCTTCTTTCTGCTGATCCTGACTAGTCTCCCACTTGCTGCCACCATCATGCTTCACTGTCGCGATGGTACTGACCAGTTGCTATTCAAGCCAAAGAATTCAATCTTTGATTAATCAGGCCAGAGAATTTTGTTTCTCCTTTAGGTACCTTTTTGGAAAACATGTGCCTTTTACTGAGGAGGGGCTTCCACATGGCCACTCTACTACAGGCCTGATTGGTGGAGTGCTGCAGAGATGGCTGTTCTTCTAGAAGGGTCTCCTCTCTCCAGAGACAACCTGGAGGTCTGTCGATCGGGTTCTTGGTCACCTCCCTGACTAAGGCGACCTCCCCCGATTGCTCAGTTTGGCCGGATGGCCAGAGCCATGGTGGTTCCAAATTATTTCCATTTACGGATGATGGAGACCACTGTGCTCATAGGAACCTTCAATGCTGCAGAAATGTTTCTGTATTCTTCCCTAGATCTGTGCCTTGATACAATCCTGTCTCGGAGATCTACAGACAGTTCCTTGGACTTCATGGCTTGGTTTGTGCTCTGACATGTTGTTAACTGTGGGCCCTTGTACAGACAGGCGTGTGCTTTTCCAAATCATGTACAATCAACTGAATTGACCACAAATGGACTCCAATCAATTTGTAGAAGCATCTCAAGGATGATCAGTGGAAAAACGATGTACCTGAGCTCAATTTTGAGTGCCATGGCAAACACTGTGAATCCTAATGTACATGTGCTTTAAAAAAAAAAAAAAAAAAAAAGATATATATATATTATATATATATATATATATATATATATATATATATAAATAAATTTGCACTGTACATGCATTTGATACATTTGAACCCCATACATCCCGTGTATATATATGAAAGAATGCATCATAATTATGATATTCAAATATTGGAAATTAAATAATTGAGATTTAATTTTAGTTTTAACTTTTCATCTCTAACCTGGGGCAGAAACAGAAATTTCAGGTATTTAAAAAAAATAAATTAATTGGTGCGTGTGTGCGCATACTTCTTTTTAAACAAAAAAAGGGAAGCTACATTCTTTTCCCTCTGCTGCTGTTATCACCTCCACCTGAGATAGGCCCTCCCCCCTTCCCTCGAGCCTGACTCCTATTTGCTGAGCAGTGCCAGTGTCTGCCTGATCTGTCGGCTTGTTCAAGATAAGCTAGACCTGCACAGATCCGATCGGTTTCTGCGTAGATCTGAACTGCACGGTAAGATTTGTGTCCAACTTTACCCCAACTTGCTCTGATGTCACCAGTGGAAAGCTTGTGAGATCAAAACAGGATCAACTGGCTGTTTGGCCCCATGGATGACTGGAGAACAGCCACCGGTCAGCGGTAAAGGCACCGATCAGCTGTGATCAGAAATATGCGTTCTCCTCCCACTTCCTCACGGCAGTGATCTACTTTAAATCTGGACAAATGCCTCGTATGTGAGATCATGAAAGTAATGCAAGATGCTTCTTAAAAGGAGGGCATTAATAATACATAGCTCTGTGTGTGATTTGAGGAAGACCTCGCGGTTCATGGCTTGTGCAGTGTCAGGTTTATCAGGTTATTTATGCAGAAGTTTTTTCAAGCTCTCTGCCAAAAGTGTGCCACACAAGAGTTTCAACTCTTCTGCTACACCAACAAAAGCTCAAAAACTAAGCTCAGACAAGACTGAAATCATAGTCTTTGGCCCACAGAAACAAAGTTAGCAGTCACCTCCTGAGTCTCACTTTGAAACCTGCAAATCAAGTAAGAAATCTGAGGGTAATAATGGACTCAGACTTTAACAGCCAAGTAAAATCAATAACATCAGCAGCTTTTTAACATCTAAAAACATTGCCAAATTAAAAATATAGTGTCCAAACCAGACTTGGAGAGATTTATCCATGCATTTGTCTCCACTAGATTAGACTACTGTAATGGCCTGCTCACTGGCCAACAAGCTGTAAAACAGCTGAAGTACATCCAGAACGCTGCTGTTTTAAAGCATTTGCTCATTGTATTATTAATGTTGTAATCACAATAGCCACAGCAAACCTAAGATGCGTTCAGTAATTGTACTAATCAAACCAGTAGATGGCAGCAATGGTCAAAAAACAATATGATGTCAGGTCAGCGTTTGCGACACATACATTTTCTGGGAGTTCCTGTACGTAAATGCTTTTAAACCAAGTTAAAAGCAATGGAGACAGCATCAAATATGTGCAAATATTTTTCTTAAGTTATTTTAATGGTAATGTTGTTTTGTTGTAACTGTGTAACTGCTGCTTCTTGCCCAGGACTCCCTAGTAATAGAGGGTTTTAATACCAATGGAACTCTCCTGGTTAAATTAAAAGGGGGGAAAAAAATAAGATAGTGACACTGTCTTGTCTAGAAAACACAGTGGGACTGTATAGCACCGTTTCTATGGCAGTTGTACAGAGAAGTGAGTTCATACATTTGGGTTCATGCAAGGCCTCATCTCATCCCTAACATTTGCACATTATTTAGAATTACAGATGTACATAATTAAAATAAATGACATGGCAAATTTGAATATTTATAGCTTGTTGGAGGACGTACCTTGATGCTGCAGTCATCAGAGCCACTTGCAATAATGTTATCATTGTGGGGACACCATGCAATGTCTAACACAGGCCCTTTGTGTCCACACACCGTGGGATGTGAAGGGTCAATTCGTCCGGTCTGGAATTTAACAGAATACAGAATTAATGTCATAATAGAATTATAAATGTTAATATTTACATTAATTTAGTCTTTTCCTTGACCAAAATGACACCCAAGTTCCTATTAATAAAATCTTCAAGTGGGAGACCTACTTTTTTCACATGGACACATTTTTTGAAAAATTTGCAGAAATTCACATTCTCACCACTCAACCACATTTTCAATGAATTTCCCTAATATTGTCTGAAGATTGTCAAAATAATCCCAAATGTGTTGAGATAATACACACCCCTAGTTTACAATCTATAATATGTCAAAACAAAAAAATTAAAATAAGTAATGGGACCAAAAGAGAGCAGAAGTACAAATGAAAAACCCCTAAAAGCTGACATTTGAACACCATTTAGCTCTGCACATCTAAGAAAGGGGGTTTTGGGAAAGATACCCCACGGCTTATTTTGTTCATGACGTGTCCGCTCAGGTCCAGTTATGTAGTAAGACTGTCAAGTGGGTGACGTTTGGTATTTTCTGTGTTCTGAATTCTGAGCTGTATTCATTAAAGCAAGCAGAATGTTTTGTGAATGAAGGGCATCTAAATGCATAGGCGATAGTTCAAAAAGAGCATTAAAATAAAGTGTCACAAAAATCTCTCAATAAGCAATTTGTTATCCAACAATTCAAGAGCTGGGACTTGTGTTTGTAAGAATGAATCGCAGTGTAGACGACTCATCACAAACACTAAAACCCTTGTGTGCTCCCTGGAAGTGGCATACTTTTCACACTTTTTTCTTTGCAGCCAAACATGTGATCCACACATGTATTCCACCCAAATGTCTGAGATTGCTGTGCTAGAGTAACACACAGAACAGAAAAACAAGAAACCTGCTAAATGCCTTACAGCAAACATAACTTGATATTACTGTAACCAATGAAGAGTCCGATACATATGTAAAGGTATTACAGTGAAATCAAGATGGCATATATGACCCACAAAGACAAAGCACAATATAACACAGTTCTAACAAATATTGTGGTTGCAATGACATTTGGGATTTATCTTCCCAGTACAAAGTACATATTACCTGAATAATGGTAAACTAAATAGCAATGTTTGTGATTATGATTCAACTGCAAATTTGCGGTTCATCGGTGTTCTTGCATAATCCTCTCGTCTTGGCCGCTCTCAGGATCCAAGCCTATCCTAGTATTCAGACATGTACTGAGTCGTCATAGAGAGCCAATGGCAAAGCAGGAAAGAAATGGTCTGGAGCCCTGTCAGACAGGGAGCTCTACATGACCATATAAGGTAAAATCTGCAGTCAGCAGGACTGAGCGGCAGAAGCGACAATGCAGCGTTAACCAGGCAGAGAAAAGATCCTTTGACCAAAGTGGCCAAAGTTTGGAAAGATGGTTTCCAACTTCCAGACCTTACACACTGGCAGTACTAGAGTTACTGCATAACACTACAGCAGCAGAGCCCCAACACGAATGAGTAATGAAATTAATAGCAGAGTTTGAAACATTGCCATATGATTTTTTCACAGAAACAGTTCTTACGCTAGAATCGTTTGTTTTCTATACATACTTTGAAGTGTGTTGCAAGAGCAGATATAAATATTCATATTATTGTCTATAATAATTTCATGTACTAAACAAAGGCATTTACTTGTTTTCTTAAAAACAACTAATCTGCACCTCAAACTAATTGTTTTAGGGAAAGGTAACCATTCATCTCAAAGTACATTATAGTTAGTATTAACCAATTAATTAAACAAATATTTTAACTGATGATGAAGCACCAGCAACTAATTGCCAACAGTAATTGTTGATATATTAATACTGACAGACATTTAATTACATCATGCATACATGTTTCCACGGTGCTTAAGAATTGTAGTTGTAGTTAATGGAGTCAATGATGTGTTGACAGGGAAGGTCCAAGCCACGTGCCAACAGCATCTCCAATGACACTGCGGGCACTTGTTTACACTAATTACAGGCTCGGGTTAGAGCTGTCAACAGTGAAACTGTATTTCAAGTCACCAAGTGTGACGTGAGGCAATGTGCCAAAGAGTCCAACACAAACGCCAGCATTAGTCCCAAACAATCACCAAGCTGAAGGATGTTACACAACGCAGCAGCAGTATAATTTATACACAATACTAAACTTCAAATGCTATACTACTTGAATTACTAAAAAAGTATATAGTAATGCCGTTTCTACAAAAAGGTATAAAGCCTAAACACAATTGGTGATTCATATTGGGCTTACCTTGTGCAGAGGAAGAACAAGAAAGGCTCCACCACCACTAGCCTCAATAATTATAGCGACAAATTTAGGGTTGACAGCACAAAAATGACTGTCCCATGTGACCCTGGATACTCGGACATCATCATAGCATTGGTCATTCTTCGCAGTCTGGCCAAAGACATGACGATATTTGCTCACTCGCACAAAACTCATATCTGAAAAACATCATGCACATACAAAATCAGAAAACATGTACAGAGAATATGAACATGCATCACAGTAGTCTATAGTATGTCATATTTTAGGCTAAATCAAACTATCGGTTCTATACCGGCCAATGGTTTGTGGTCAACTTTTACCAGGACAAACCGAAAGACAACTGTGCCAAAAAACTAAAGCCAAGTCTGTCCTGTAGTAGACAATACCAGCAGGAAGTTCTTCCTGTTGAGTATGCCCCAACAAGCCACAGGAAGAACACCTACAAAACCAAACCCCTAATGTTCCTGCTTAGATGTTAGCGTTTGAGTGTTTCTGTCCTGTCAATAATCCCAGTGTGCTGAATTTTTCTTTTATAGATTTTGGAGATTACAACTCTTTACATTTCTGGTCAGCATGTTACGACATTATATTATTATCTACTATTAGCTATAAACAAACTGCTCAATACAAGTTCCCATTTCATTCCTAAGATCACATCGTTTTCCCAATACAGCGCTCAAGAAATATCGGCATTGCTTGTAAAAATTACAAAAAGAATAAAGTAGAGTGAAAATGCCTGTGTCAACCATCAGGACAACTAGACAACTAGGAATGTTATGAATCAACCTGGAAGAGGTGTGTCTAACTAGACTCAATGCCCTGAGGAGGTTTGAGGTCCAGGGCCTGGCTGGACAAACAAATAAAACAATAATATTTTTGCAATTCATTACAAATGTACTAAAATGTACCTGTAAATGTCAGGTTATAACACAAAAAGGGAATGGACTGTAAATGTACACAAATATGCAGAAATATCACCTTAATCCCTTGTTAGGAAGATTATATAGCAAGTTTTCTTATTATAGACGATAATAAGGTTGAACCATATATTTATATTTTTCTGATAAACAGTGCAATTAGATTTGAGAGTTAATTAATTTGTAATTTATGCTTAAATAATAAGATTACGTTCAAAGTTCACATTTTGAACATGCCCTGGACATTTGAGAGACAACTTTGAAATATAAACTACAAGAATCACATGCATTTCAGAGATTAGCAGCTTTAAATTATAAATATAAAATGTATTTATATTTTATTATTTTATTTCAATACCATTTCAAATTGTGAATTTGATCCAATTGTAATACATCTTGTAGCCCTAGGCAATACACCCAATATTCCCATTTTGTGTTCAAAACCAGAATTATTTTATGGATGAGATATGGCCCATCTCTACTTGCTTCTCAGTGGTGTCTCTAAAGCTAAAGTTTGCTACAACACCTTAATTAATCTGACAGAGTTATCAGAAGCAAGGCCCTACGCTCATCCAAACACAAACTGCAGTGTTGTTGCCAGATCTGGAATATTAAATGGGACAGTATGCAGTAAGATGATAAAACTAGAACGCCCTGGCACCAGAACTGGATTTGGCGTACAATGGGCAATTCTTGGGGGAAAGAAATAAATCTCATCATGCCCAGTCAAATATCAGGGTGAAGTGTTAATACTTTAGGGCACTTAAAAATTGCCTGATGTAAAAAATAAATAAATAAAAGGTTCTCCTCCAGACCTGGCCATTCCCTGATCTGAGCCTACTTTAAGAGAGACGAGTTTATCATATGCGTCGCACTGATGTGAGTACTCAGAGGACCATGATTTTGCTGTTTACATATCATTTTAATAATCCTCTAACTAAAAAAAAAAATCTGTTTATAAATAGGTTTAGATAATTAATTAAAATAGATTAATAGATTCAGATTCAGCTCATGTTTAATTGTTCAATTCAATTGTTTGGGTGGAATTTGACCTGTTATCTGCTATATTAGTGTTTCTGCCACTATTTGAGACATTTTCCCCGCACGTCATTCTTGTCCCATATTTTCCCATTAGGGCATTATCTATTCTCTTTCCCCCTCCTTTTCTCAAATAAGCAAAATGGCAGTGCTGCTGCGTCTGCCACAATTTAGATTTGTGGACATGGAAGACAAAAAACTCAAAGCCTGATTCATCCCATCATAAATGTCTTTTGTAAGGAAACTGCTATACGTGTTTACCGTGTATGTTGTAGATTATGGGACAGATTACAGGTATAAAACGAACTCAGGTGTGTCACTGTCCAACTTCCTGTTTCACACCGCGTGACTCAAGTCGAAGCTACTCCCTGGGTTAGGTTCGCTGACGGGGCATTATGCTCCACGTAGACAAGCAAACCATTTACAAATAAACCAAACATCTGTTCTAACATGCAGACACATGTCTCGTTTCTTGTCATATTCAAAGGCCAACAGTGAGTTTTTTGTGTATCTGTCGGTCGTACAATGCCCCCACCCTGTGGTGCAATCAGCCCAGTCTGGCTCGCTTTGACAAGTCATCCCACCTCACTGGTCATTATTCACAAAACATACCAGGATCACATGAAAACTGACGGGCCAATGTGAGACTAAGTGCAGCTGAAGCTTCGCTCAAGTAGTTGAAAAGTACTCAAGCAAGTAATGTTGCGCCCCGATTGATTTGGGCGAAGCGAGCGCCTGCACTTCCCTTCTTCCTGATCCCTCCAAACATGCAGACGGGGGGAAATAACAGGCCTAATATCTAATGATGATTTCGGGATTCGTCTTGAACCTACCTCTTGAAAGTTTAACAAATCGCTTGCCTCGGCAGTGTTAGGACAGAGGGAAGTATCCGCATAGATTCCTGCAGGAGAAGCCGCGCGCCGCTGAGCAAAGGAGTGCTGACACAAGTATGCGCTTTACCCTGAAGGTTCCGCCCCTGCACTGACATGGCCCAGCACTGTGGAGCCACGCACCGCTGTAAGGGGGCCACGCACCGCTGTATGGGAGCCACGCACCGCTGTAAGGGGGCCACGCACCGCTGTATGGGGGCCACGCACCGCTGTAAGGGGGCCACGCACCGCTTTATGGGGCCACGCACCAATTCAGAGAGCCCTTTACAACACTCAGGGTGACCAAAGTGCTTTTTAATGTATAAAACCATAGTACAATACAATTAACAGTGCAGACCATAAAACAAACTGTACAAAATAAGTGGAACTACATCACTGAGTGTTAAAAGCCAGTCTGAATAAATTAATAAATAACGTTTTTTGTGGATCATGTTTTTCTTCTCACATTCATTTTATTTATTCAAAACAAATAGTGTTCATGTTCCCTCATGTCCCTCATGTGGCATAGAAACAATTTAATTGAGTCAATTAGAGCATGGAATACAATATAGCCCACTATTTATATTCATGTGTAAGCTGAAGTCGGCATTCCTGTTTATTAAGATAAGATAAGAAAACCTTTCTTTAAGATAAATAACTAGAAAAATAGACTTGACTCTAACTAATCTAGAATATTAGAAATACTTTGAATAAAGTTAAGATACAAAAGGGTGTAACAAGAATTAAATACAACATATGCAAGTGGAGTAAAAATGTAAGACAACTTATAGGCAAGATTATTAAGAAAGTATATCGCTATTTTTTATTTCACAAAAGATCATTTCTGTACGGTTTCATTGACCTACCTTTTCTCATAGACGGCTTCCTCTCAATGGTTTTCTCTGGAGATTTCTGTGCAGAGTCAAAGGCTGCCTTGATCTGAGCCACTTTGACCGACTGTCCGTGCTCACTGGCCTTGAGCTCGGCTGGGCTGGACCTCTCCTGCTGCACCAGTTTTTCATGGATTTGGATGCTCTCTTTTATGAGTTCCGAAACGGGCCGAGGCTTAAGGGCACTTTGGGGTTTGTCCCTGACTATCACAGAGTCATCTTTCGCCTTTTGTGACTGGTATGATTGTACTTTCACTCTTTTTACAGTTGGAGATCTGCTTTCGAGCACAACATTAACAACATTCACACTGCGTCCCTTTTTCTCATGTGACTTAGGTATTGTTTTGGTATTATCGAAAGCACATGACGGCATAGTGTTGAGCCTTGGGGTAAAATCATTGTGGTGTGATTTAAGGCTGTCAGGAGCGTTTTGACTCACTGGCTGACCATAGTGTCCACCTGGAGAATTGTATTCCCCTGTATACATCTGGTGTATGTTCAGATGTTGCTCTGTTGAATCATTTGTTTTGCTGGGTTCGTCACTGAAGTGGTGAGCAGCAGGGGAGTAATCTGTATTGTCCAATGCATGGCTGTTGTCTGTAGTAATGTCTTTAATTTTTGAAAGAGATGATGTTGCTTCTATCTTGTTTCTTTTCAAAAGTTTCTCCAAAATAGAGCCTGGTTCATCTGCTTTATCCAGACACAGGGAATCTTGCTTTGCAGGCGCTGTGCCAATGTGTGACCTCAGTGACCCAGTGTGACAGCCATTTCCAATGTTTCTTTTGAGAGAGTAGTTCATTTCCTCACCTAAATCATTGCCTTCATCAAATAGGACTGTTTTGCCTTTTGTAGTGGATGCGGTGCCCTCTTTTGGATGGTTAGAGCGAACGGTAAGGCTCATGTCTGATAGAGGCCCTTTCTGTGCACTGTTTTTCAAAGGATGTTGGGGTTTAGCTGGAGCCGGTTCTTTCCTGCCTCTGAAGTGGCATACTGTTCCTCCTGAACTTTTGATATCGTCTGCCTCTCCGGCCACAACCTCCATGATGTGCATTTGATCTGGATGATGGGAGAGTGATAGTTTGCCAATTGCTGCCGAAGGTCCTCTTCTTTTCATCTTCATAACACCAGAATCCTCTTCAGAGTCTCCATCCACAGGAATAACAGAGAGGCCACAGGAAGCTCCTGCTCTAGAGAAATCCTCCTCATTTGTGACTCTTCCCTCAGTCTGCTGCTCCATCTCAGTGTCCGGTGATGGTTGACCTTGTTTGGTCTTCTTGATCTGATTCAAATGTGTGGAAGTTCTGTTCATATGGCTCTTTTGGTTCTGGTTTGTCTCATGGATATGCAGGACCCTGCGTCCTCCTCGCTCTGTCTTAGCCACTCCCGCTCTCACCTCTTCATAAGTGGAAGGATTCTCCCACAAGTTTGTGGAATTATCAGTATCAGTATCAGATGTTGTTGACTCCTGACCTGGTCCAAAATCCAGAGCGTCTGTCTCACCTAACTTTTCCTCTGTGTTAGCAGTGTCCTCATCACTGGAGCTTCCTCCTTCCATGGGATCACTTGTGTGATGACCTCCTTTTCTAAACTCATTGACTCGTCCCACCAGCTCTTCAACTGGCATGTGCTCTCCATCTTCAAGTTTCTCTTGATTTTGTCCCATGTTGTGGCTGTGAAGGAAAACATGTTAGTGCCAACAACCAAATTAAACCATATCTTTAACATAGGTCACCCTCTGTCTGGGGTGTTACATCGTTCATCATTATTATGTGTTTATTTGGACTGCAGTATTTACGTTTAATTCTGTTTTCTGGCAGATTATAATTTTTGTATAAGAGATGGGAGTGTGACAAATTTTCCCTCACTAAACTGCGCATCTGCAGAAAAACAATTAGACACAATGCACAATAACAGTGAGTGTGTGTCTGGGTTCTGTCTGCAGCCAACATATGACTGTTGTTTTCATATCATCTGACACACAACCCTGCTAGACACATTCTATATCTACTGTGGAGACTATGTTTCATGCTGTGATAGTGAGTGACAATTATAAAAAATAACGCAAATACCAACTATTTGATGACAAGGGAAACATGTTTGGATTGTATATCTTTCAACACTCCTACTCTTATTAAAAAAAACACTTTTCCTTAAGGCAGAATGTGCTTGTTAACAATAAAGTCTACTATGCGATCTCAAGCATGAACGCCTGCTGCTGATCACTTGATCGGCATGTGTTTCTCAGCCTCAACATACTTTAGACCCAACAGAAATTCCAGTAACCCAAAAAACTTACCACAGAGATGTACCTTTTTGGCACCAAATAACCTGCACATGTGCGATAACCACAGGACACCTGTATAATGTCTCTGTCCTAACAACCTCTTATATTTAAATTTTAATGATGGATATTTTGTCAGATATACTCACCGGGGCGAGGTAGTCCAAGCTGCTGGTCTTCTCCCTGAATGGACAGAGTGCTCTTTGTTAGTTGTTTGGTGATGTTCAGTCCTCCTTCAAATGCACAAGCAATGGGAGCCTTATATTACATCCATGTGATGTCACAGCACATTTGACTAATACAATCAAGAGAAAATTCACACATGCTTGAATGCTAATGCTGTGTTTTAGTGCAGATTGTGTCCTCAACCATAGTAGCTTGTGGATGTTGTAAAATGAGTTAGAAACAGACAAAACAAAAATATTATTATAAAAAAATATTGATAGACTGGGAGTGTATGTTTCCACAGTGGTGAAAATGTATACTCAAGTAAAAGTACGTGGCTAAAAATGTACTTTCAACCTCTGAATTATCAATTTGCAATTCTCCTTCACTGCAGCAACTATATGGGACTATATGGGATAAATGATGGTTCATTAATTTCACGTCTGGGTTTAGAAAATTAATTACGCTAACCAGAAGGAAATCCAGGAATGTGGGACATTCTCTAACCAACATAAACCACAGACATTGTCCATTTGTTTCTCCTGGTCTCTATGGTAACTTTCACAACAGGATACATATGCTGATAATGAGTGCAAAGTCCATGCACCAGAAA
Source organism: Chaenogobius annularis (assembly GCA_015082035.1). NCBI lineage: Eukaryota > Metazoa > Chordata > Actinopteri > Gobiiformes > Gobiidae > Chaenogobius > Chaenogobius annularis. The sequence continues at coordinate 427,723 of BJKM01000185.1, read as the reverse complement.
GAGTAGAGCCCCATAGAAAAACTGTATGGTTTCAAATAAATAGTTTGCTGATAATGAGTGCAAAGTCCATGCACCAGAAAGAGTAGAGCCCCATAGAAAAACTGTATGGGTTTCAAATAAATAGTTTGATCTCAAAAGGGAAATAACAGATTTGAGTGTTTCAGGATAAGCACTTCTGACTTGAATATGAACTCATTTGATCTGAGCCTGAGATATTGGCAAAAAAAAAAGTGTTTATAGTCCCAAGTAAAAAAAAAAAAAGAATATGCAATATTTTGTTGTAAATTTCCAATACATTTAAATGATGTATAAGTTGCACATTTCAAATATTTTATATAAATAAGTATAACTTTCTTGTAAACTTGTAAACATGGATCATTTACTTTAATCTGATCAGTTTACAACAAGTGCAGATGGGGTTTGTGACAAGTTATCACATTTTATAAAATGATCAAACAAATCACTATTAATTTACACAATAATTAAAGTGGATTTTAGTGACACTGACTAAATGTTACAACTATGTGGTCACTAAAACACAGTTTATAGGATTTATTCAGAATGGTTCTTTTGTGGCTCTGACCCAAAACAGGGGTCAGCTTACCCTGGTATGGGGTATGCTGCAACAGCCCTCTCACCTTGTGGTTGACCTTTTATAACTGGGTGTGTACATGAAAGGAGTGAAAAGACCTATAATAGCTAAGATGCTGCCCTTGCATTTGGTATACATTTCTTTAGTTTCTGATGATATTTGGTTGAGTTCACGTTCCACAATTTTATGTTGTCATAATTTCAAATGGCAGGGACTATTATAAATAATTTTATTCTATTTACTTTTGCTGACATAGAAGATGTTGAACTTTGAACTTAGCGCCAGTGTTTGGTTCACTTTGATACTTCCAGTAATGACAGATCTAATAAACCATAAACCAGCTCAACAAATCTGCAATCTGAGACAGGGCTGGGCAATTAATCAAAAGATTGATAGATCGAGATCAGTCGAACCTCTGTCACTAAAACATTGGGTTTTGAGCAGAGGTCAAACTTTGGATATTATATATATATATACATATACATATGCATATATATATATATATATATATATATATATATATATATATATATATATATATATATATATATATATATATATATATATATATATATATATATATATATATATATATATATATATATATATAATGTTGTTAAATGGCACAAAGTCCGTCTAGTTTATGTGCATGAAATCAATACTAAAAGCCATTTTTACTTTGTATTTGGTAAGAACAAATCAAATTTGAGATCGATCAATATGAGAAAAAAAAACCTGGATAATTTTTTTCCACATTTCCCAGTCCTAATCATTAAAATGGTTGTCCCTTGGCTTGGATGTATGAAATAAATACAGTGAATGACATCTTCGGCCCATGCATTTCTGACTACCTTCCTATACCTTTACACCACATTTATCCACTAAAATACAATATGAAATGTTGATCCAATTTTAATTATCTAATGATCTGGTTCAATCACAAGGTCCTCCTCAGTCTCAGCTGCTCCTGACTACATTTAAAGCTGCACTGTGAATATAAGGTTTCAGGTGGAGGGTCCGCCATCTGCTTGTCTCCATGGAGATTGCTTTGCCTAGAATCTTCCACAGTTTGGCATTAAACCTTGCTGTCTCTATGGAGACAAGTTTTGTTGCCACAAGGCCGAGATACAGGTGAGATCTGTGGAGACGAGCCAGCTCACAGAATGACAGCACACATTGTTGAGCAATGAAACACATGTATTTGAATAAATCTGCAGGTGGCAGACCTCCAACAAAGTGCTACAAATACATTTGACAATGGCATAAAACATAGTTCTGTCTGTCTGGATCTTTCCGGTCTCTTGCTGAAATGTCAATACTGGACATCAGAGTAGAACCAATTCAAACATCACTGGACACACGTTTGAGGCTTTGTCTTATTGTGCTTGCATACAACACAAGCTTTCTATTCATCTCGACTAAAGGCAAAATGAGCTATGTAAATTATTAAGAACTCAATGAGGTTCTAAAATAAGTATAAAGACAAGAAAGTATAATGTGATAGATGATATGATAAAATGATGAATACCATTTAAATCAAATATTTCAGGTAAAAGATTTGTTTATTCTCAGAATGAATACATACAGTACTTTTTGCTCAACTTAAAAAGTGCATTATGCATTTGACAACAGCAAGATACAGTACAAAAGTTACTGCAAATCTAAAAAAAAAAAGGTTAGACTGATGTAACCTATAGTGATCATTGTCAACATTTCATTGATATACAAGCTACAAGCTCAACAGTGATGAGCACAATAACAAATCGAGTCTTTTCTTTACATGTATTTGAAGGATCAGGGGTTTACATTTTTTTACAATTTACTATTGTGTTTCTGGTTTAGAGGGTTGGCAAAATAACTTTGGTACTTTACACAAATTTAGCTACAATGTTTTTGTTTCATATTTCTAAATTGGAATACCGCATGGGGAATAAACACTCTTCAAATAAACCATGCAGCTATTTTTTTATTTTTTATTATTATTATTATTATTATTAATAAATTACAAAATTATAAAATATAATAATATTCATGTACTATTTACATAAAAAAAAAAACAGTGCAGAGTAAAAACAAACAAATTTTGCCTTTATAAGAAACAGCAAGTTTGCCTCAGGCAAAAAGTCAACCTTTCTGGTTTCAGTTTATTCCATCTGAACAGTGTTCCCACTGTAGAAAGAGCACATGAGGTAACCTTTTAATCGTACTTTTTATCTGAAGTATGTTGTAAACAACTGAATATATTCACTTAACTTGCAGTCATGTTCATGGTTCATTAGGTGAAAAGAGGCAACCAAGTAAGATGATAGTATGAGGTTTCAACAAATGTATACAGCAATACACATAACAGCTGTGTAATAAATCTGAAGATTCTTAATCCTCCCATTCATGGTGTGTGCCTCTGGCATCAGGGGTAAGGCACTTGTTTGTTGAATCAGTACTGACTGCATTGCACATTTGTCAGATACAGCAATATGACCACTGAAGCACTTTGACAGACTTGACATATAAAAAATTAAAAAACAGGGTGGTATACAGTTTGACTTACAAGGCTTTATTTGACGTCTCATTTTGATGTTCTTGTCTTACAAAGTCTACAAAAGCTGGATTGAGTGTGTCCATTGGCTTCTGTCAGCTGTGTGGCTCCCAAGCTAGTCTTCTCTCTGGACTTTGATACTCCTTGTACAGTTCAGAGAAAGCAGAGGCAGGACTCGAGTGCCACTGCAGACCAGAGTCTTGTTCAGGAGACAGAGAGAGTAGCAACAGTGTCCCTGCCTCAGATGAACAACCTGAACATAGGTCCTCAGAGGAGAAGTTAAGGCTTCCCAACTTAGCCAGAGAATTGGAGCGCTTCAGCCTTGAGGGCAGCGTCAGGCCAGCAAGGCGCATACGGGTCTCTATCTCCTGTGCTCTCTGGCGCACAAGACCAGGCCTGCCCTTGACGCTGCGCAGACTCTCACTGCTGGAGCTGCGTGTAAGTGTGGAACCACGAGGAGAGGAGGCTGGTGTGAGCAAACCAGAGTCCACTACCCCTATCAAGGCCTCGTTGGTCAATGGCAACACCAATGGCTCTAAATGCACTTGGCGGTGCAGTGGTGTTGAGGACTTGGCTAAATCTCCTGCAACGCAAGAAAACTCTTCTTCACCAGTGTAAAAGGAGATCTTTTTGGACATTTGGCATGTGTGCAAAGGCTTCAGAGGTGACAAGTGTTCTTGGGTTAACCCAGAAAGTCTCTCTAGTCTTTCAGCGTGGCGGCGAACTAAGCCAGACTTTCTAAGCTGTACAAGAGTTTCCTGTTGTTGTTGTCCTGGATAGGCCAGTGCAAGCTTTTCTTGAGAATCCAGCTTCATCAGTTTGGGCAGAGTCTCAGAAAGGTCTTCAGCTGTATGTTTCATCTTATTCTCAGTCTTTTGAGTTTTAACCTTTTGGTCACTTTGAGTTCCAGGCGAGAGAGCACAGTTGGCACATTTACACCAGGGCTCAATCTGACCCGCTGCAGACACAAGGTCCTCAGGGGTAGACTGGGCAGAAGAGACTGAAGTACTTAGGATCCTGCTAGGACTCCAGTTAAGGCAAAGAGTAGCGAGAGAAGGAGATACCTTTTCCATGGATTCACAACAATCAACAGCTTCAACCAGTTTATGTGAAATACAGTCCTAAATGAAAACAATGACAAAGTCTTAAATGTGTTATTTTAAAACAGTCGATTGTAAAATGACAACAGTGTACTCACTGTGGGATTGGGCGGAGTGTTCAAAAAGTTGTTGTTGTTTGAGTTGTCATTCATTGCTGCTAGGTCCATCCCATTACCGTCATTGTCTCCTTCTGCTCGTTCACCTTCTCCTTTGTCTGGCTGCATAAGCACCTCCATTTCTGCTTCTTTTTGTACTTCTTCTTCATCCTCCTCTTCCACCGTACTACACTCCAGCCTCTTCCGCAGTTCCTCCAGCGGCTCAGCTCCACGGCTGCCTGTTTGAGCAGAGGTGCACTCAGCTGAGGGCCCAAAATGTGAAAGGGGCAGATCTTCTCGTCCGACAAAACCCTCATCGTCCAGTAATGCGTCCCGCTCCACATCTTCAATCTCTATGAACACTCTTTCCATGCCCAGAAGAGGAGGTCCACGCACTGGGGTTGAGGGTTCACTATCAAGTGCCGAGTCTGAGAGTCGGCGAAAATAATAACTGTTATAGGCTGGGTCAATCTGTAGAGAGACAGTGGGGCGTGGCATACAGGCTGCGCCTTTATCTGACAGAGCTTCTTCACAGCAAGGAGACATGGACGGCTCCGGCATCACATGGTCTCCCTCGTCTGCACCACACTGACCTGTCGCCGGCATCCCTTCGACCATCTCACAGTCCAAGTCTGGCTGCCACAACTTATTGTGTCGCTGTTTACTAAACAAATGTAATCAATGTGAGTGGCACCTTTTCAAACATATTATTAGAAGAAAAAGCAGATTTACCTGGCATCCAAAATACCCTCATACTCTGCTAGCTGTTTCATAAAACCAGCATTGGGACGTGTAATACTTCGTTTTTGCTTAACAAAATTGTAAGATTTCTCTAGTGACCAGCCATATTCCTTCATTGCATAAGCAATGACAGTGGATGCGGATCGGCTTACACCCATCTTACAATGGACAAGACATTTTGAGTGATTCTTTCTGTAAAGAAGAATTGAGAATTAGGAACATTTCACTTCTCTAAAAAAAGAAAAAAAAGAACCAAATGATTTGAGAGATATTTCCAGTGTGGAAAGGTTACTTACTTTGCTTTGACAATGAAGTTGTAAGTATCATTCCAATGAGCCAAGAGGTCAGTGGAGTCTTCATCATAGACTCTTATATTGTGATAATTAAATGTCCCTGGAAAGAAGTTGTCAATCTCCCTAGTGACATTGAGAATATATCCCACCCTAAATAAAACAAAACAAAATATGTGTAATCACGACTACTGAACAAAATAATCATGCCTATGAGGTTATCTTCCCAAATGATCAAAAAACCAACTCTGTTTCTTTAAGCTCCTCCAAATTAGATGCATTCCATTCAGAGCCCTATAAACAAACAGATATAAGTTGAGAGACTTTAGTATCAATAATTACGTCATTAGTCCAGTTCCTACCAGGTAAACGTGATCAAAGATGAGACTGGCTTTGTCCATCTGACCCAGGATCAGCAGCATTTCATTGTCAATAAACTCTTTGTATTCTTTGAGATTACAGTTCATGTGTTGCTCCAGCTCTGTGCGGATCTATTGGAAAGACACATTTAACATACGCTGTTAAATTGGCAAAATGTATTTTGTAGTGTCAAGATGTTGATTTTTCACCTGTTTACAAGTCACGTTCTCCAGATCCTGGCATGTCATAACACTTCTGAGTTTGGATTTAATAAGACACTCTGTTCTTTCCCTCTGTGTAGGCCTACCAAAGGAAAGGTATACAAGTCTCATACAGAAGTTGTGTTGGTGTCTCAGCTAAAGTGTTAAAGTTAAAACGTGGTGTATAAAGTGCAGTGCTGCATTTACTTGTCGTCAAATATAATTGGCGAATCGGGTCTTGTCGTCTCCAAATCCTTCATGGCATTCCACTCGTTGATGCAGCTCTGTTCGGATGAAATGCAACTGTCATAGTAGCCCGTCCATGTGAGTGCCATTCCTCCAGGGAAGTAGTTGAACCTCCGTGACACCTCGCATGCCTTGTGCAACACCTGGAGCGCAGACCTACATTTGGAAATATTTGGAAAAGCAGAATTCACACCATAAAGTATTTCAATCTATATTTCAGACTCCAGGTCCATAAAAAAACGATTAAAAAGCACACATAATACAAATCAAAGCATTATAAGAGATATTTGTATATAGTTTTATATTTGGTTATTCATTTTCTGTCTGATAAAGGTGTATGCCAAACGTTTGTACACACCACCTTGAACCTGCAGATGGCAGAAATACCCATTTTTGAACATCTCCACAAATATTACTCACCACATCGCCTGCACGGACACAGGTTTGAAGACATGAGTCCTATTTGCTGTGCTCACTGTGAAGCCCCTGTGGAGAATGGTAAAAAATGATGCATTTCATTTAAAACTATTCAACAAGTACTGTTGAAGTAAATGTTAAGTGAGAAACATACCCATCTCCATCCAGATGAATCTTGGCATCGCTCCACAAAGGCAGTACCATGCCAACTGAACAGCTTTTACTGTCAGACACAGAAAGGTGAATTAACATTGTCTTGCTTTTAAAACTCACAGAAACAACTTCATTTCAATACCAGTCTCTGTTGGTAAAGTCGATTCCCAGTAAGATGTTTTCCTCCGTGTCCTGTCGGCCACTGGTGTAAACGACAACCATGTACCTCACTCGGTCAGACCATGCGCTCTCCAGACGCACCGCCTACACACATTCAGTTGTAAACCTTTGTCTGGTTCCATTTCTTCTTCATTAGTGCATTAACAACAGCATAGTCTGTTACATCAATACAGTACTTAAGACATTTTCTGAAGACATTTTGCACTCATTAATTTGGCACAAACTTGAACTGATTCAATAACTAATAACTGTTTCAGTGCAGAGTAAAATCAATGGCAGGGCTCAGCTGAAATGACCACCATGACAAAACAAGTCTCTTTCTCCCAAGGTTGATCAGCCGTTTTTACTGTTAAAGAAATTTAGAAAGTTACACTTAAAATGTAAAGACCAAAGACATGTTTAAATTTCAATACCATGTGAATACATTTTAGGACATTTCAAAAATGGCAATTTAAAAAATAACCAAATCTATTGAGTAATAAATGCAATATCTTAAATATTTGTGATAACATTAAGCAGTTATAACAAATGAGTCAACGCCCACCAAATGGACACATTTAATAATGGTATTTTCAGGCCGGTTTTTTCCATCCTTGAAATACTTAAAAGGGGAAGAGTGGTTTTCAAATGGTGCGCGACAGCCCTAACATGTCCCATCTTTTTCAAACACCTTCATATAAACAGACTTTCGTATTTGAGCAGTGACTGAGTGGAGATATTGTTGGTTTGGCCCACCACAACAAGCCCAGCCTCCATTATAGCGCTTGGAAAAAGATATTGACCACTCTTGTTCAAACTGTACTGTATATTTTTTCTTTCTCACCAGTTTGATTCTGTCCTCTGAGCGGAGAATATTTATCATCACCTGCAGGTGCTGGGGAAGATCACCTGTTGAGAGACACAAAGCATAGTTACAAAAGAAAACATGCCCACACCAACCTGACCTTTTGCATATTCCTTCACAATGGATAAACTAACAATAATGTCTGGCATAAATTTAAGTACAGTATTACCAAAGCCGAGGTTGTTACTGTGTACTAGATCACGGCCTTAATCTGCCTAATCTACGTATACGTCTGGAACATGCTTACCAATGAGGGACGGCCTCATTCATCTGCTTCACCTCAGATAGTAACATCTGCCGTCGTGTTGACATTGTTCAATTTATCTAATTTCTAAGATAAAACATTTAAACACAGGATATTGACAAAATTACCTGCATGCTTGTACTGAGGATGAGTTTTCTGGTTTGGATGACTGCTGCCCTGCTGCAAGAAAAGAGCAGCCCCCTTCACCATGAAGAAGCTCTCACTTAGACTGCCAAACAAATAAAAGGGACAAAATATGCAAACGTGGTTAGTAGGGATATTACATTTTAATGTTACAATTATTGTGAGAAAAAACATCACGATTTAACATTATTCACGATTATTGAGACTGTGACCAAACAAAAGTAACATTTTAATTTTCTTCCATTCCTGTTACATGTTCTTGTTCCTCAAGTTTGGGAGCAGTTTAACAAAATGTTACCGTGATGGTAACACAAAATGACACAAAATAAAGTTAAATGTGACAAAAAAAGCCAGATAAAATAAAGTTCTTTATATTTAGGTCCACTTTTTGGGCTATATATTAAACAATAATACTTAATTTTGCTCCTAAAATGGTCAGATTGTTTATTTTGGTTCTTCCGATTATATTGTGACCTGAATAATCACGAATATTTCTTAACCTAATAATCTTGACATCCCTAGTGGTTAGTAATCAGAACCATGAAAATTTTCCTTATGCGTTTTTATACTTTAGACAAAATTTCAAACCAAATTGTAATGTAGGATGATAAATGTAAGCAGGAAATGCTGGATAACCACAGAGGTCACACATCTGTCTTGTTTATGCTGTGTGCAATGCTTCTATTTGACTTGGCAGATTAAATAAATCTAAATAACCCTAAATAATTAACCTGAAATGTTTGCAATGTTCCACACCAAAAAAGCAGTGATAAGCATTTAAAATCTGAATAATAGATTTCCAGCTGGTGACATAACATGACCAAGATACTTCCAGTAATATTTTTTGCCTTCTAATTTTCAAACGTTAGGAACAAAGACTTGCTTTTTTCTAGTGGCCAAATAACTATCATATTACAAAGAAAACTCCTGTTTTCCCACTTGTGCAAAAAATAGGTACAGATAATAAATATTGTTCCATCTCTCATATATTGAATGTTGATATAGTCATAATTGTGACAGGCATATCCACATAGTAACACTTCTAACACTAACACATAGTATAATCTACAGGTTGAATGTAATGTTTCATTTTAGATTAAATGAATTGCTAAAACTAGACTTACATACGATGAATCTCGCGCTGGGTAAGTACAGCATTTTCTACAAAATATGGTAACATCTTCATTATGCCTCCCTGGATGGGTTCAACAACCAAATGCATCCTGTGTATGGAAACTAAGATGCTCTTCCTCAACAAAAACAGTAACTCCTCTGTATCATCCAGGTCACCGGAAGAAAAGTGGAGACAGGGGATACATCTGTGTGTCAGACTTCAGACTGACAAGCTGCTTGTTCTCATTAGTGCTGCTCAGTGGATCAGAGCGGTCAGATGGCACTGCTTTTCCGCTAACGTTTGAGCCTCCACCTGCTGCCTCTGGCTCACAAACGCCACAAGCTTATTCAGCTGCAGCTTTATTTTGTTTTGCTTTTTAAATATAGTTTTGCAACGCAAATATACTGACTTTATACAGAGTGTGTTTCTCATCTTTCTCAGCTGACATGATTTCAAAGGCACTGAAGACGGTTTTAAAAGGCATGTCTACCATGAACCACTCCGGAACGAAGGAGGGATTACATCAATGTTGTATCAATTTGATATAATTAATCATAGGCCTAAAATTGATACTTGGGCTCAGCACTTCATACACACGTTCAATCGTGAAGAAGACCCCATATATTTACAATTTATATAAATTCAATTGGGCATAATCTAAAACACAGTAGCATCCACTTGTATGCAGATGATGCAATTCTGTATGCTAAGGCTTGTTACTTGTGCCCAAGTAATTCAAAATATTCAAGAGGATTTTCACTCCATCCAACACAATGTTAATTTAAACTTATTAATGAATTCAAATAAAACAAAATGTATGCTGTTCTCCAAAAGACACTCTATTGACCCAAAAAATATATCTATTCTCACGCTTGATGGTAATATGATAGAACAGGTACCCCATTACACATACTTGGGCATCTGGATCGATGATAAACTCTCCTTCAACAAATACGTACAAGAGCTGACAAATAATCTTAAAGCCATTATATATATACATTCTACAGCAACAGAGTTAAAACCTCTGAACTCGGTTTTTCATTCAGCTCTTAGGTTTATTACAGGAGAAGGATACAGAACTCACCACTGTGAATTATATTCTAAAGTAGAATGGCAATCATTGGATGCACGAAGAGAACAGCACTGCCTTTTGTTTGTGTATAAAGCTCTAGTTGGCATTTTGCCTGATTATTTATCAAGTTTATTGCACATCAGATCAGGTATTCACAGTTTGAGGTCTTAGGACATTTTTATCTTACAGACCCATCTTTTTAACACAGAGACAGGAAAAAAGGCTTTCAGCAACTTTGCTCCCTCCCTGTGAAACAAAACAGAGACTTTTTTTTTTAAATTAAATCATTTTATGCCTTTTAATGATTTTAAGGCATTGGTCAAGGACTACCCGCAGTGCCGATGCACTTGTTTTATATAATTTTATCTCGTATTGTATGTATAAATGTGTTTTTATGTATTGGTTAATTTTATTGAATGTTTTATTTGTCTTTTAGTATCCTATGTTTGTGGTCTATTTTGTGTTGTGTTTTAACAGGGTACCCAAGAAAAAGAGAAATTTTCTTATTGGGTTTTCCCTGTATAAATAAAATAAATAAAAAGAATAAAATACTTGAACTCTCCACAAAACAAGAGTGAAAGTCCCTCTTTGAGAGAGCTATGGCATTTGTTTGGCTCTAGCTACGTCAGCTTGACTGCAAACCTCCCCAGCACATGCTAGCTCAAGAAGGCAATCTGCAATGAAGCAGAGATGTGATCCTGTACATCTTGCACTGGAAAGCCAACACAGCTCCTGCTCTGGGCACACAAGCCCTGTCTGCACTTACCAAAGGGCCCAGGACTCATTTCGCTCGCACCCCCCACTGGAAACATGCAGATCCACAGAACACAGGACAGTGGACAAACTCCCAAAAAGAAGTACTACAGGCTTTATAGTTGGCTTACCTCTGGTTGGCTCGCCTTTCATCGTCACTCCCAAAGTCCTGGAAAAGATAATATACAGATTAATTGCCTTTATTATTATTGGCTATAAATAAAATGTGTATCTGAACACAAACACAATCAAAAGTACCTAATTCACCTGCTGTTTGTAAAAATGTGCCATTACATGTTTGTTTCGTGCAATACATGCCAATATAACAGCAACAATACACTTTACTTATAGTGCTTTTCAAGACACTCAAACAAAAACAAAAAAGAAAAACTGTACAAAGGTTAAATATATTAAAATTGTAGGCAATCCCTTCTTTCATACAATACATGCCTGTTAGTTCAAAATTAGGATCAGTCAATTAGCTCACTTCATTGTAATTCAAGTTTGTTTTCAATTTAGCTATAAATACCATACGATTTGTCTGAAGTATTATGAGCAAGATGTGGCGATCCTCTTTGTATAGAGTTGGCAGATAGCGCCCCCACCTGGTAATAAGAACGGGGCATCACTAAACCAAATAAATATGTTAACATTAGGCCTATTGTTTTGGCTGTTGGTTGTGTAAATACCAGTCTTCTTTACATATTGTACCACAGGGCCATGTAATCAGTCATTCTCAGAGCTCTCCTAAGCTAAAAGATAAACCAGTTTCTCCATTCCTTGCCTGTGTTGTACCTTCCGTGACGAAGATTAAAGTTGTATTAGGGCAAAAATAGACAATACACGTAAAAATCAATACATGAATACGTAGCATTAATAATCTACCATTCTGAGCGCATAGTATCGAGTAGGCTAGCACTAGCATAACACGTTAACTAACGATGCTAACGGTGATTTAGCTTATGTCAGCGGGCCCTAAAAGCAGCATCTTCCACTGCGACCACCTCTCCGGTTAAACCGGGCTTCTCCTCGGTGTAAAGTAGACGTACTGACCTCCCCCGCGGCCGTGGTGGCAGTGCTGGCCGAGGATGCAGCACTGGGAGTCGGCGACCGCTGCAGAGTAACCAGCGCCATGGCGGAAGCTGAGGATGCGCCGCCAAACACCGGTGCACAGCGCCCAGAAGCGAGCTGCAAGTGCAGGGCTAAACCATGTACAGTCTGTGGGCAAAACCAATGATACAGTGCGGCCACTACGGCGCCACGGGTGAGCTCATACCCCAGGTTGTATGTGTCATACCCCAATGGGCATACCCAAAGCGCTCATTCTTGCGGGACAGCATAGGGACAGGCACAGGGACAGCACAAGGACAGGCGCAGGACAGAGACAGCACAGGGACAGCAGAAGGACAGGGACAGCACAGGGAAAGGGACAGGACAGGGACAGCAGAAGGACAGGGACAGCACAGGGAAAGGGACAGGACAGGGACAGGCAGAGGACAGGGACAGCACAAGGACAGGGACAGCACAGGGAAAGGGACAGGACAGGGACAGGCAGAGGACAGGGACAGCACAAGGACAGGGACAGCACAGGGACAGGGACAGCACAGGGAAAGGGACAGTACAAGGACAGGCAGAGGACAGGGACAGCACAGGGAAAGGGACAGTACAAGGACAGCACAGGGACAGCACAGGGACAGGACAAGGACAGGGACATTTTGGATCACACAAAATATCCCCAACACTTTTTCAATAAATGTAGTTAATACAATGAAATAACTACTGATAGATTAGATTTTTGTGAAAATTAACATACACACAATGCTTTACCAATATTGCTGTGCAAAATTGTCCATCCAGTACTGAAACAGAACCAGGACTAACCCAGAATAAAAACAGGTCTAATGCAGAATCAAACAAGGACTAAGAACAACATTCACAAGCTTGGAACTTGCTTTGTTGATTCTTCACGATATACAAACTAATGCTAACCCAGAATTAAACCAGTAAACAATATATACATATATTTTTTAAAAATATTTGGAAGGTGGGTTGTGTGCCGGATTAAATCACTTGGGGCTTTATGTTGAATAGCCCTGCTTTATAATATTCCACAGTATGGAATAACGTAGTTGATGAATGTTCCAAAATAAGGGTTTGACTTCTATCGCTATGAAATCAATGATGCAGATAATTGTCCACCTCCAGAAAGTTGTATGGTGTCAGTTAAAGATAATGTATAAAGTCATAATAAATTAGATACAGTACTTTTACGGTTCTTCTTCTTCTTTGGTGGAGTTTTATGGCGGTTGGTATCCATAGTGTTACATTACCGCCATTCTTTAGACTTTATTCTTTAGACTCCGTTCTTATGACTACTGGTCACGTGGTTGCAGTTGCAGCTCAGACTCCGCCTTCTTTCTCACTGAACTCACGAAGGGCTGTTAGTGACAACTTCTGCTGAAAAGTTGCGGTTCTTTTAGGTAAGTGGTAAGAGTGAACTCAATTTTACTTAACTTAAATGTAAATGCAACATTGTTTGTTTGAGTTGGGTGTTTTGAAAAGTCGTCGTAGCTCTTGGCGCGCTCATGTTTTTCTTGGTACCGCCACCTGTTAAAAAAAGCCTATCAAACAAACATTTATGGAGGCCATGTTTTGCATTAGGAATTATGTCTTTGAAGTACATTTCTTTTTGAAGTATCGGCCATAATTTTGTGTTCCACAGAAATCCAGTATGCATGTGGCCATAATCGGAGCGGGAGTCATTGGGCTGTCCACGGCTCAGAGCATTTATGAACATTATCACTCTGTCATTCAGCCACTGACAATTGAGGTTTATGCTGACTGTTTCACTCCACTGACCACCAGTGATGGAGCGGCGGGCTTCTGGCAGCCGTACCTCTATGATGAAGGGAAAGTGGAAGAAACGTAAGCTGGCCTAAACGTGTTACATTTGTAGATGTTTCACTGTGTTGATTAAATAAATCATATGAACGTAATTTAATATCTCATTTTATGAGGGTCACATTTCATCTTTTTTATTCTATATTCTTCAGTAAGTGGAATAAAGAGACATTCGACTACTTGCTGAGTTTCATCAAGTCCCCAGACAGTGTAAAGATGGGCCTTTTTCTTCAATCTGGCTACAATGTGTGCTTTGAGCCATCACCTGTGAGTAGTGTGTAAAATATTAATCCATTTGAACTACTGAGAGATTACTTTATCTTGCACAACAATGAACTGATGCAGTATTGTAAAAAATACACAACCCAAGTTTCAGTTAAACATTTAACAGCAAGCAGATCTTTGTGATGTGCCCCTCTCCTCAACTATTTTAACTTCACTGCTAAACTTACCACAACAACAGACCTTCCACAAAGGATATTTTGTATATTGTTCTTGTTTGCAGGAGCCTTCTTTTAAAGATATCGTTTTGGGTTTTAGAGAGCTCAGCAAGCGCGAGATGCAGATGTTTCCTGGATACAAGTATGTAGACAAATAAACTTGCTACTGCGTGCTGTTGATGTGTCTTTAGGCAAGACCCTTCAGTATAGTAGTATGAATGTGGCATGTGTGAATGATTGGTGTTGGTCGTATGGTGCAGTTTGGCAGCCTTGTTTCCGTCAGCCTACCAAAGGGCAACTGTGGCTACAACATAGCTTATCACCACAGAGTGAATCAATAATGCAATGTAAAGTGTACCTAAAACCACTCTATAACAGTGTTTTTTACAATTATTATTGTTTACATTAGTATGATAAGTATGATTTTAAATATGTAATATACAAATGTGCATGTTTGGTGGGTTTTCTTACACATTTTAGACATGGCTGGTTCAACACTGCGATGATGATTGAGGGCAAAACCTACCTACCTTGGCTAATGGACTGGTGAATACCTTTTTATTATTTTGTGGACAATAATATGAATGTTATAAAACATATTCCCATAATATATTTGTTTGCTTTTTTAGGCTCGAACAGAGAGGTGTGAAATTTCACCACAGAAAAATTGAATCATTTAAAGATGTTAGTATTATTTGACCTTTGTTGGCACTATAGTTATTGATATGTCATACATTTAGGTCCTCATGAACACATTTCTTTCCTTAGTTACACCAGGAACTTCTATGGCACACATCAGAAACACTGTGATAAACACTACTGTTCATGTAAACTGTGTGTTAGTGGTTAACAGGATCTTAGTGCCATACTTTGAAACATTCCAAAAAATTAACATTTTCTTAAGACAAGCGGGCAAGGACCCTTCCCCGAAAAGTTACATAGTGCATATTTCAAATTAATAAACTGTATTTTTATGTTTTGGAACCTTTCCCATATATTTCTTGTAATACAAAAGCTACATCCAAATCTAAATTTAAATAAATCCGTGAAGATCCTCAGTCATTCAGACAAATTGTGTATTCATTTTGTCGATTAATTCAGGACAATTCAAGATCAATTCAATATTGATGAATACTGATCATTTGATTGTGTTAGAATCCAGGTAATGTCTCTCTTTATGGAAATATTGCCCATTTTCACTAATTGTGTTATTTGAGCAGCATGACCTTTTTACTGCATAGGTGTTAACTTATCTTGTGTTTATAAAATGTTTAAAAACCTGCATCCTTACAGTGAGTGGGCTTACATTTCCACAAAAGCAAATTTAAAACTTCTATTTGGCCTAGATGCGCCTCCACTTGCTTTTTTTTGATGGAAGTGTTGCTACAATACTCCACAGTATGGCATAAAACAGATCAACATTTAGAATGTTCCTGAGTATGATTTTAATTTATTGATGGAACCGTGGTTACTTTCCACCACCAGAACACTGTCACATTTTAAGTTGAGGTATAACATCATATTGAGTATCGTGTTATGTTCCCATCAATAGATGGCAGAAACTGGAGTAGACGTCATTATCAATTGCACTGGAGTGAGATCTGGAGAACTTCAGCCAGACCCTGAACTTAAACCTGGTCGTGGGCAGATTATAAAGGTAAATACAAAATGGTCTTTGTAATAACGTTACGTTAACGTTTATGGAGACCTAAAGACAGCAGTGTATGTGACTGTAGGTTGACGTGTGCTCTCTTAAAGGTAGATGCTCCATGGCTTAAGCACTGGGTTATCACCCATAACTTTAACAAAGGAACATACAACTCACCCTACATAATCCCAGGGTAAGAACACAGTATACACAACAACGAGACAAGACTGTGAAACAAACACAAAACACATGATTTTGCTGTTGAGTTGAGTTTTGTGCTGTTGTTTAATTAGATTTTTTCTGCAGATGTCGACTTGTCACTGTGGGTGGTGTGTTTCAATTGGGAAACTGGAACAAGGCAAATAATTCCATTGATCACAAGAACATTTGGGAAGCAGCATGCCGGCTCGAACCTAGTCTCAAAGTATGACAATCATGTTTATTTTTTATTGTATTTTATGGGCATTTATTTAGAGGCTCATTATTGGGAAAATGGAAATATTGCTGAAGCATTCTTTATTCACAATCCACTTTCTTGCAGCATGCAAAAATAGTTGAGGATTGGTCTGGCCTTAGACCTTACCGCAGCAAGGTGAGGCTGGAGAGAGAGTCTGTGCAGTGTGGTCCATCTAAATTAGAGGTAAATTATAATACAAAAATATTTTTGACAAATGTTTGAGGAATACTTGACATGTTATTTATAATGTAGGTGATACACAATTATGGGCATGGAGGTTTTGGATTGACCATTCACCGGGGTTGTGCTGAGGAGGCTGCCAGGCTTTTTGGACAGATTGTTGAAGAAAAAGGAAAGGGCCTGAAAGCTCGTCTATAACTGTTTTACATGGCAACATATGACAATTGGTTAATGATTAACCCTAAGTAAACTAATAAATATCATTGTAGAAAATGCCAGTCCACACAGAGAATGAAGAATGAGCAATTGTATTGATTTTAATATATTGTTTAGTGTCATTGTACACAATATGTACATAAACAGTTTTGACAAAAATGTGTGCACACTACTTAGACTTTTACGCAACTCTAACAAAAATATCATGGTTCACTTTACAGTCAAATGACAAAGCTAGGCTTTGTTAGAATTGTTGCGCATTTATGTATGCATGTATTATAATACTTTATTCGGTTGTAACAGGTAACTTACAAAATGTTGAAATTAATTATTATGACTGTAAACAAATCTACACAAAGTCAATGAAAACACTAATACACAGTTTAACGTAAAACTAACATAGCTCTCAATTTTACAAGACTCTGATATAACAACTTTATTATTCCAATAAATAATGATTAAAATGAAATGTGCTTTAACATTTTGAGGTATGGATATTTCCTGTGTACATCTTTCACAACAACAATTTATCATTGGCTTAAAATAAAGACAAACTACAGTACATATTAAGGCCCATACAAGATAATTTGCCTGAAACATTTATCCTATCTCTTTTTTTACATCAGCGTAAAATTCATAGATACTTCAAGTAGAGATAAGAAAGTGCTGAAGGTTACATCATAGACCTCTGTTCACCCAATGTGCAATCAGACAGATTATATAAAAGCCACAATTGCAGCTCTGAATGGAAGTGAAATCTTTCAGAAGGTTTTTATTTTTTTCTATATTGTCCTTGCCAATCATTGAACACATAGTACATGGGAGACTTATTGTGGGTAGTCGGAGCTGGGGGGAGGTACAGTTTCTGGACTGTGGGGCGCAGCACAACCTGTCATCTCCTGTCCCCACTCGCGTTGGCTGGATTCTTGAAGGCCCCTGCCAGTCGTCTCGATCGGCAAAGCACAGGAGGCTATTGCAGCAAAAAGACAGCAGCAGCAGTATACTGATAAAGCTAGGTACACGGAGGACTCTAACATCACCTGGAAGATAGAAGTTTAAAAAAAATATATTTTATGGGATAGTGAAAACAGAAAACATGTGCAGTTGTTACCTGAGCAACAAAGGGTGTAATGAGAGCACCAACTCTAGCCATTCCACTGCTTGTTCCTAGTCCCAAGGCCCTGGTTGCTGTGGGGTACACCTACAGAGTGAATCTTGTTATTTTTATTGTTAAAATTAATGATTAGCAAGGCATTGACTTAGAATCCACCTCTGGAGTATACACATAAGCAGCCTGGAACCCCCCAGAGATAAATGCTCTGGCAATGAAGATCAAGACAGTCATGGCTGTCCTATAACAGAAAAAGCAACGTAAACGAGAGCAGAAGCTCTACTTTCAACTTTGTATTTATTATGTTTGTCTTTACCTCCCTACACATCCATAAAGAGGAATTATACAAAGAATGAATATGAAAAAGCACAGTGCCATAGTTTTTCTTCTTCCCAGTCGATCAATAGCCCATAGTGTCACCAGCAATCCTGCCCAACAGATAATTAAGTCAAAATATGTATACAATATCTGTTTAAATATGTAAGATATGTAAGGAATTCATGTTTTAAATGTTATATAACATGTTCACATAACAACATTTCCCAATGCAATGTGTAATATTTACCTGGGAATTCAGAAAGTGTTGTCCACAAAAGGTCTTTATAGTCATCTGAATTAAGATATTTACACTCCAGGTTGCACCTTAGCTCCCTTTTATTACTTTTTGACACTAGAGGGAGACACACAACAAGAAGAGAATTTTACAGTCATATTTAATGTGATTTACAGGTATAGTTTCCAGTAATATATTTGCACAAACAACCACTGCCTATACTTAAAAAAATGTCACATTACTTCCGCATACTCCGCCCTCCTGAAACAGTTCTGTGGTGAGCAGCACTAGTCCATAGTAGGAGAAGGCATTGGCAAACCTTAATGATTTGAAACACAAACAACATAATAAATTAGAGTATGTTGTGTGAAAGTCATATGGTGAGTTTTTTTTATACCAAATAAACCAAAGCAGAACTGTGGTCCAGCGAAAGTGTGTTGAAAATAGATCAACAAATTTCCCTCGATGCTCCTATATTGGAGGAAAGAATCTAGTAATTATCATGAACATCACCATTGTACAAGGAACGTAAAGACTAGCAGTACCTGTCTGGCAGCTATTAATTTTCCCAGTGGCATTGGTACTTTATTCTCTGTGGCAATGCGTTTTAGAGTGGCTAGGGCCTTTTCTTGATTCCCTGTCAAGACATCATATCGAGCACTTTCGGGTAACCACTGTCAATCCAAAAGAAAAAGATAAGGAACATCGATTCATATGCAGCATCTAGAAGCTAAACTATTATTTTCCATACTCACAAAACTAAAAACAGCAAAAATGAAGAGGGGAATGGTAGAAAAGCCAAGGAGCCAGCGCCAGCCAAGAGTGGGCATTACCAAGATTGCCAAAAGCACTTCAAATACAGTTCCTAATGCCCAAAATATCTGTAAAATTATATGATGTATGTAATGAAATGCATAGTCATATGGGCTACATATCAAGACAAAAATGTTGCACCTCAATTAATAGAATGCATGTGGCTCGTGACCTCATTGGCAGGAATTCAGCGTATAGAGTCACCCTATTAAAAATGAAGAAACAACATTAAACTCAGCCAAACTGAGTTTTTGAAAAGGTTAGTGTAAATTGCTTACGACTGTGGGGCGCCTCCAATGCCAAAACCCACCAAAGCCCGTAGGAATATAATCCAGGCATAAACTGGTGCAAATGCACTGATCAAACCATAAAACAAAGTCCACAAAACACTCATTGTCAGACCCTGTGTAAGCATTATTCAATTAGAGTTAGTATGAATTTATAATACACTTGTCACTCGTCATGTGCACTTACTGTCTTTCTGCCATATTTGTCAGATATGTTTCCCCAAAGAGAAGAGCTTATCATCATTCCGATAAAGACAGCCTGTTTCAATTTTTTTAAATTTCAAATTTTAAAATCTACTTTCAGGAACATAAATTGATAGAGAGAACTCTGGAGGGCCATTACCGATGTGAGTAATGCCACTTCAAGACTTGGAAGCCTCCACTCACAGTGAAGTTGTGGGGCCAAGATACTAAGAATCATCATCTCCATAGCATCAGCCATCTGATGAATGAAAGACCAATGGAGTTACATTGGTAATGCATTCCTGTACATAACCATAATGTCTTACCCATGATAGGCCGGTCAAAATAGAAAGTTTCCATTGAAATGTCCCAAACCCAATGGCCTCTACTGCATCTTCTACCATGAATGTATCTGTAAGGAAAAATATAACATGTGCCCATTTGATTCCAAAAAAAGAGTAATATGTTAAAACTGTACCATCAGTTGGGTTGGCAAACTCGCGTGGAACCGGCGGTCCATCTGCACATGCCACCAACTCCGAAGTGGTTTGGCCAGCAATCTGAATCTGCTCCTGCGGCTCAGCCCCATCTTCAGAGCGTGTGCTGTCCCCCGTGTGACGAAATCGAACAACTCTACAGAAAGTAGTAATTTTTGCTTGCCTGAGGTAATCTGAGTAAACTCCATGGTGGTCCCTGGCATTATTTCTTACTTCTGGATGCTTAGTAGTAGGAAGTAAGTGTCAAGTTATTTAGAGAAGCCTATAATTTCTTGCCTGGGGTTAGATTACACAGTGTGAGAAGTCTTGGTATCCTCACTTTAATTATAGTAATTATAAGGAAGAACTAGACATTCAAAATCGGTTTGTTTTATATATCAAAGATAAAGCAGAGATAATTGGTCACAAAATACCACATTTAGTGCAATGTTTTTGGATTTGGATTGCATTAGTTAAGCTTTCAGTCACGATCATGTCAACTTGATTACAGCCCAGATAAAATCAATCAAGTCGAGAAGAGCTTTGTTCGATCTATATTTAATTAAGTTGTCTCTCTTCACTCAAACAATAATTTCAGAACACTGGTCATACTTCTCAAACGTATAGATATACATTACTATGTACTATTACTATAATGTAATAACCCATATATTGTTCGAGCTGGTCAAACACGCAGACTGCTAAGTAGCTGTGGAGGCTTTCGTTTCGATCACTGCTGAACATTAAAAACATAACCATGCACATAAATATGCTTACGGTAGTTGACGCAGCTGGAAAAGATCATCGTCCATTTTACTGTTTATTTATAGACAGTTTGGGCACCATCGTTGTTTTGTTAGACGAAGAGATTTTAGCTTTCAGCACCGAGGAGAGCTCCGCGTGCGCGGTGACAGCCAATCACAAACAAGCGTCACGAGCCAGCGCACAGTCCACGCACTCACTGGAATGCACTCATGAACAACACCAGTGGATCAGGGTGGACCTTATACTCTTTCATTGACAATTTTATTATGTCTAATAGGACTACGTATTTTATACGGCATATATCCCAACAAAGATGATTCATGAAAACATATATATGTAGAAATACTTTTTGGGCTAAAACAAATTGGATGTGATTTGTTTTGGAAATTGTACAGCATAGTATGGACTGTTTGTACACTGCACAAAATAGTGGGTGGCGTTTTATGACGTTTTATTTACAAATATACAGTGGGTCCGTCACTCAATTGTTCCGCCTGGAAACACGTCGCTGTAAAAGAGTTCCGCTATGAAAGTAGGATGTCGTGGTGTAGACCCAAGAGTACAGATAAGCTCATTGTCCAGTTTCTTGGCACTGGATACTCGGTCAGGTAAATTCTGTCCTTGGCAGACACTGTTCAAAGCTGATTGAAAGTACTTGGGTTAAAGGGTCACGAGGCCGATGTGCTACAGTCTGTTGACTCAAACAACCGCGCAGTCTCCGGTTTGCGTTAAACACCCTATGCTTAATGATTGACATTTGTTAGCGATTTTTGTACACTTGCTAAACACTTGTTTTGATTTGCTCTGAGGCTAGTTATATATTTTAAAGAATGATCGAGTCTGCCAGTAAGTTTGTCCAATCCGCTAACAATGGCTAGGGCTTCTGCTAGCATGTGTGTGTTATGGATCCATTGACCTTTTTGTTTTGTGAAGGGTGGTAGCAGCTGTTAAGTAATCGATAAAACGACAACAGCCTACACGTAAGGACTCATTTAGGACAACACTTTGATTTGTTTCAGAAACAACATGATCAAACATTGGGGCGTTATCGGAGGAATTGCTGCTGCAATTGCAGCTGGAGTTTATGTGCTGTGGGGTCCAATAACTCTGAAAAAGAAGCGAAAGAGAGGTAAGCTAAACATTTTAAACGCACTATTTTCGAGCACTTGTCAATTCAGGCACATTTCAATGGCTTGTCCCTTTTCTTTCCTCGTAGGAATGGTTCCAGGTCTCTTGAATTTAGGAAACACATGCTTTTTGAATTCTTTGCTTCAAGGTTTAGCAGCATGTCCCTCCTTTGTCATATGGCTTGAGAAGTTTTCCCAGTCAACTTTGACATCCAGTGAAACGCAGCTTTCTAAAACTCTTCTCAAACTTCTCAAAGGTATTTCATTATAATAAAGGTGCACTGCGTAACTTTTCTGGTCCTGCCAGAAGCAATGGGCTGCTCCACATCTCCAGACCTTGAGCAAGGCTTGGTTATGCAGCTACTGTAAGCAGACTTTCATCTCTATAGATTTGACCAGAAAAGTTACATAGTGCACCTCTAAAGTGTTGTAAATGTAAGTTCAATTTTACCAATGTTGCATATGCACTGCAGCTCTGTCCAGTGATGAGCTTAGCGAGGAAGACATACTTGATGCTGGATGTCTCCTGGATGTACTTAGATTGTATCGTTGGCACATCAGTTCATGTGAAGAGCAGGTGATCTAAAGTATATATTGTGTGTGAATATTTATCAAAGTGTGACTTCAAAAAACTCCTTCAATTCCTGTGGTTTTAGGATGCCCATGAACTTTTTCATGTTCTTACATCATCCCTGGAGGAGGAGCAGGATTGTGAACCCAAAGTTACACACTTGTTTGATATGCAGTCCCTTGAGGTAAGTTACCTTTCAACTGCATACATATTTCTTGGCATTTTAGACAACATATTTCTTGGTTTCTCTTGACAACAAACGTACCTGTCTTTCTCCACCTTGTTTGTTTTCATGTTGTTTCTATTCCAAGGTTCATTGTACATTTTCTTTAGCTTTATTGTACAGACCAGCCTTTCTCAAAGTTTGGAGTGACACACACCTTGATCCAAAGATCCCACAGACGTTATTTTAGATTTACATTAAGTGAAGGCTTAAAACTGATTTTAAGTTAAAGCCCCTGTAGATGTTTGTACCACAGTGGCTTTGTGAGGACAGTAGTGGGTTGATGAAGATATGCAAAATTGCATTTTTTCAAAATGCAGCAAAAAGGGATGGAAAAACCTATGCAAATAACAGTATCTAGTGATATTTCTGCACTTTGGTGGGTAATGGTGTCGTTATTTTACCATACTGATGCCTAAACCTCAAGAAACACATGAAAATACATGTTTTACATTTGTGTTGGATTGACATAATATCGTCTGAATATTATTGTTATACTAAGGTGTGTATATATAGAGAAATCTATTTTTGTCAGTATCAGTGAAATTAAGATTTAATTGTATTTCTTTTGTTTTAGTCTTTATCTCAAGAGGAAGAAAAAAGGATGGCGTGTAAAAGTCGAGGTAAAAGACTATTTAAAGTTTATTTATAGTAACGATAAAGAACAAATTCTACTAGCAGTAATGTTTATTTTCCTTCCCACAGCTCCGTTACATCCAATACCCAGTTCTTGGAAAAATCACCATCCTTTTCACGGACGTTTAACAAGCAACATGTCATGCAAGCGATGTGAACACCAAGTATGTTTGAGTGAAAGTCTTGCTTGTTTGTTTGTTGCTCTACGTAATGCTTGTCGTTTTTTGTAAGAGCCCTGTGCGTTATGACTCATTTGACAGCCTTTCCCTGTCCATACCTTTACCTCAGTGGGTAAGTGTCTATAACTTCAGTATATATCCATATGGGGCATGGTTAAGTTGTAAATTGAGTGTGCTTTATCCTTAGGGCCGGCCAGTTTCTTTAGATCAGTGTCTTCAACACTTTATATCCTCAGAAACCATCAAAGAGGTGGAATGTGAAAACTGCACAAAGGTGCCATCTCGTATTGTCCGTATTATTTGATTGTATGGGTCAAAACTCATCACTAACTTTTATTTTTACAGATTCAACAAGGAACATTAGAGGTTCTACATAGTCAAAGAACAACATTTGTCAAACAGCTTAAGCTTGGAAAGGTGAGAAATATTAAAACATACATACATTAGTTCATGCATTAGTTCCTGCTGCCTGGGTGACTGGTGTTCTTTTTGCATGTCTTTCCATGTCGCATCTGTCATCAAATCAAGTTCCTATGTTGTGAATTTTGTTCACTGACGATGGCAATAAATATATCCTGATCCTGATGCGAGCATAATTAGATTTTCTTATTTTTTCCAGTTGCCCCAGTGCCTCTGTATCCATTTACAAAGACTTACATGGTCAAGTGAAGGCAGCCCTATCAAGAGGCAGGAGCATGTCCAGTTTTCTGAGTACTTATGTATGGACCGCTATAAGCACAGTACATCAACGCAGAGGGCCCTGCCGAGCAAATGTGCTCCAAAACGTTTGAAAACATCTAGTTTAGAAGAAGATTTGATGGTTAAACCCACTGTCAATGGCACTGGTATGTACAGTATGCCTATAAGATTATGTACATGGTATTTTAGTGACCATTCTCTGTGTAAATAACCTGTCCTTGATTTATTTTTATTTTTTTTAGAAAAAGAGCATCATAACAACAATAAACCCTTTTCAAATGGGAACTATTCTTCTTTGTTTCACTATTCTGGTGTGAGACCGCATCTTAACCTTACATGTGATTTAGGGTAAAATATTGTATTTTTGGATCATTTTTATTTTATGAAAATCTATTTATGATGTATAATTTTTGTTCAGTTCTGCAGAGTATTTATTCCAGCTCACGGCTGTGTTGGTTCACCATGGAGACATGCATTCAGGACATTTCATCACTTATCGCCGCAGCCCGGCCTCAGTGCGCACTTCCTCACCCTTCAGCTCTCAGTGGCTCTGGATTTCTGATGACTCTGTACGCAAAGCAAGTCTACATGAGGTTCTGTCTTCAAATGCGTACATGCTTTTCTATGAAAGAGTACAAAGACATTCATAGGTGTAAACTTCCACTGGCAAACCATTTTTACCATTCTGGTCTTGGCATGTCATTTTTACATTGAATTGGTGAATTGTGATTGTAAAACCAGGATGAAAGCCATTATTGAGACCAGTTCTTGCACCTTATGAACACTAATACTTTTCACAAATGGACATCTATTCCAAAGATTATGTACAATGCAGGAACATTTTAACATAATTGTTGTAGTATCTCACATGAGTGGTAATATTCTGGTTTGGTAATATAGAGCTTTCAGATTTTATACTTATTTTGTTGTAGAGACCTTTCAACCCTGATATTTTGGTGGCAAAAATGTAGTAGTGTAGTTTGTGCAAATGATTTAATACCCAAAGGAACTGTATGTTGCCTGTGTTCTTAAGGTTAGGTAACCCTAACAGTTAAAAAAAGAAACGAGGACGAGGACACGTTTCATATCTCAATATGGACAGGCTATGCCTCATGCGAAAGCTGCGCTGAACTTTAGATAGTGACCATTCAGATCAGAGGACTTTTAGGTTTTAACCGAATGGATTTCAGCTTTGAAACAGGCTATCCAAAAAAATCATCATGCCCAATGTAATTAAGAATAAATCATTACAATTGTTATGAGTAAAAGCTGTCGTTTATTTGTCACAACTGAGGACACAAAGTCATGTAATTTAAAATCCAAGTACTTTGCAAGTTAAACAGGATATTGTTGACGTATGTGTTTTTTTTTTTTTTAAATAAAAAGTATAAAGCTAATGCCACATTAAATGTTAATTGCCCAAAATTGTGCCTGTCAAATGACTGTTCATTTAGGTACAGCAGCCTATTGCTTTGAAAATAAAGGATGACCTAAACAAGAGGAATCAGTTGGCCAGTATCGAGCTGATATTTGCACTAAAGAGTTGTACATATAAAATAATGATAAAGTGAAGGTTGTTTTCAGGCAATAAAAATGACTCCATAATAGGTCTCGTTTGCAAAGACCCTTTCAAATTTGCTCATGTCGAAACCAAACTCAAGTTCCAGTGCCCCTCTGTTCACAAAGCGTCAAACCATTGATCCATCAGTTATTTGTTCCTTACAATGTACACGTTTTCATTTAGTTTAGGCGATGCACTGTTTCCCACTCATCACAATCCGTCTGAATGTAAGATTAATGCGTGGCGTGGTCTCTTTCTTGCGAATGGGTAAGCTGTGATACCAAAACGTGTTTGTTGGCGGGTTCATGAGGAGTAAGCTGCCGTGGGCAAGCTCCAACTTCACTGGTTCAATGTTTCGGCGGCTGCGTTTTCCTCTCGAGTCTCTGTGCCTGAAAATGAAGTCCCGAGCAGCTCCCAAAGACACAGAGGCAATTGGACAGAGCGGATCCAACTCCTTCTCATCATCCCTGTGCGCACCCATGTGGTCCAAACCGTCTTTATACCTGCGTGACAGAAAACGGCATGTAAAAAATATGTGGACAGTTTTTGATTTGCCTGGCTTACCTGTTGACCAAGACGAAGTTGAAAGTGTGTCCTGTCGCTTTAGTGACCGCTTCCCTGATGCGTTCCAAAGCTGGGGTCCATGGACAGGCAAAACGTTTGACCCCGGAGTAAGTGTAGGTAAGGCCAGCGTTTCCATATGTCGCCTGCTTTCTTGGAATGTTGTAAACTTTTCCAAATATTTGAACTTGTGCTTCTTCCCCTAACAAAGGAATGCAAGGTAATTGAAATGAAACTGTTTATTAATAACACTAGCAGTATTAATGTACCTGTTGCATACACGACTTCCTCCTCCAGCTTTCTGAAGAGGATGTCCGCCTCCTCTTTGGGGAATAAAAGAGCGTAGTCACAGTCAAGTGCCTCGGACTCTATTTTCTGCCATGGAACAGGATTGGCAAATTCAGCCAAATCTGTCTCTTCATTATCAGCACCCTCTTCTTTTTTTTCATCCTTTTCTACTTTTAGTTTCTTTGTTGCATTGTTGTTGATAGGTCTTTTGGTTTTCTTCATGCTATCCTAGACTGTGCAGGGGGGGAAAAGAACATGTTGTTGGCAGTGGTGGATAAGTAAAGTACAGATACAGAAGCAAAAAAAACTTGGGTAAAAGTATCGCATAAAATAGTCTACTTCTGTAAAAGTACGGTGTAGAGTTAAAAGTAGAGGTATTTCACACAGATTTTATATTTTTGAAGTCAAAACCTTCAGGAAAGATGTCATCACAAACGTGCTTAAAAACATGAGGAAATAAACGTTGTACTTTTCATCCCAGTTCATAAATGTAATTGAGTAGAAAGTACAGATAGTGCGCTCAAATGTCGTGAAGTAAAAGTAAAAAGTATCCACTGTAAAATGTATTCAAAGTACAGATGCCTAAAAATATATGTACATTACTTTTACTTTTGTACTCTACCACTCTTTATTGGATCATATTTAGTTACAATGTATTTATTAGATTAAGATTTCTTATTTTTTGTTCTTGTATGTTGGCTGTATTTGAAAAACATGATTAGAAAATGGCCTAAAACTGGAAAATGGACTAAAACAATCACGTTTGCTCAATTTTGAGTCTGTTGATGACAGACTGCACCTGAACGCGGCTCAGTTCATTACCATATTCCAGCTTCCGTTCTATCACTTCTTTGGCGCGAAATCACCACGCTGCTATAGTCGTGTGGGATTTTCATGTATATTTTACTTGTAAATTAATTTTAGCGAAGTGGTTTTGACAAAATGATTGGACAGAAGACCATAAACTCGTTTTTCTCACCCGTGTGTAAGAAAAGAACGTCTAAAGACCCCAATGAAAATGCGGAGGATGCAAAAGAAGCGGTGGGTTTATCTAATCATCTGACAGACTGACAGAAAACTGATCCTTTTCGTGAGACATTGATTGTAAACTGGCCTTTTTCAAAACGCATAGTGTAAATACTTAGTTGCGTTAGTGTCGGTACGTGTTTTTTTTAGGTGATAAACATGCTGCCCCGTGTGTGTATATTCTGCTGTCCGCGTGTGGCCGAGCTGCGTTCACAAGCGTCAATGTTTTCAATCACTGTTGCACGCTTAAGTCGAGGACATGGTTGTAGCATACAGGCGATGTTTTCTTAAGATGGTTTCGATTGACCGCGGTAAAATGGGCCGCCTTTTAGGAAGCGATGGTAATGAAAAGCTGTTGCGCATTTTCCTGCTGATTACGGTGATCTAAGGCAAAATGCGCAGCATCTTTTACCATCGCCTCCTGAAGGGCGGACAACTGACTTTTTCTTCTACTCGATACACCACAAAAATAATGCCGAAGAAGCGCAAATGTGACGCGGTGGAGCCTGAACCAGAGTCGTCTGGTGCTGCTCTTACCCCGGAGCAGGCGGAAAGGATCGCCCGCAACAAGAAAGTGGCGCAGGAGAAACTCTGCTCCGGCCTCACGCCCTCTGGCATCGGGGAGAGCTGGAGAACAGGCTTGTCTGCAGAGTTTGGAAAGCCTTACTTCAAACAAGTGAGTGGCCCCGTGTCCACAGTGTGAGCCACAGTGTGATCCACAGTCTGAGGTGTAACTAAAGTCCCTTGTTTCAGCTCATGGCATTTGTCTCTGAGGAGAGGAAACGTCACACTGTTTACCCTACTGCAGAGGAAGTGTTCACGTGGACACAGATGTGTGACATTCAACATGTGAGTTACTGCTGTTTTTTTAAATTTCTTTTTTTTAGAGCAAGACACTACAGGCAAAACGCTCTTTTTTGGGGGGGTCAGTTCACTCTCTCAACATAAGCAAAATGGTCAAATTGGTCAAAGATATTTTATTATTTCATTGCATCAATTGGGTTCCCTTAGATTTATATGAGCACTGCAACTTTAAAGGTTTCCTCAAAAAAGGATATTAAAGACCACCCTTTTAAAGTACAGCACATACTAAGCACGTACACACACAATTTCTATTTGATAAGTTTGATAGACCATAGAGCAGGATTTATTGATGACTAATACTAATAATGCAAAAACTGAATTTGTAAGCACAATTTAAGTAACAGTTAGTATCATTTTAATATAATAAGATTTAAATGTACCAAATATGTGCAGTTTTGGCCATTGACAATTTATAGACACAGAATGCCTTAAATACTGTATATATAAAAACAGTATATGATGGAAAAACATGTTTCCTTACATTTATGCAAGTGAACTACTGAAGAACTTTATATCTTTTTTTCTTATTCAGCTGCAGTGTCTCTTCTTAAATGAACTGGCACACAAGAAATGTGTTCAGTCTTCTGCAATTTTTCACTATATGCTTGGCTAGTATAGTATTAGATGTCGTTGGGTGTAATTATTCCAGGTGAAAGTGGTGATTCTTGGCCAAGACCCCTACCACGGCCCAAACCAAGCTCACGGGTTGTGCTTCAGTGTGAAGAAGCCAGTGCCACCTCCTCCAAGGTTTACAATTCTACAAAATGCCTCTCTCTTTCATTGTCATGATGCAGTGATGTGATGGATGTCATTGTATTTTCCAGTCTGGAGAACATGTTCAAAGAACTAGCATCTGATATTGATGGTTTTACACACCCTGGACATGGAGATCTAACTGAATGGGCCAAACAAGGTAGTTTCTGTCAACAGATTTGTTTCCGCATGTGTAACGAGGTGGATAGTACTCAGTTAAATGTACTGAACTTTATGTCACTTTTTCAAGAAATTATACTTCTTGGAGTAATTTTCTGACACTACACTTTTACTTGAGTAAAAGTGTTAGACTCACAGTGGGAATAGGAACTAACGAAAGCTTTATATTGACAAATATTTGAACATTGTGTTTCTAGCACCGCTCCTTTTTAGATATGATTTTAGTTTTTCTCATTTTTGTGTCTGTTCTTAAAAAAACCAGATTTTGTGCATTGTTTAGTCAATTTCATAAACTTCAAATTGTAAATCAGATGTTACGTCCAGACAGTTTACACAAATACATTTTTACTCTCACTAGTCATTTCTTGGACCACTACTTTGTACTTGAATAATATTATTTTGAAGTAACTTTACTCTTGGAAGTTTTGGCTCCTCTGTGCGCATATGAACCTCTTGTTTGTAAACATAGGAGTGCTGTTGCTTAATGCGGTGCTGACTGTCCGAGAGCACCAGGCCAACTCTCACAAAGACAAAGGCTGGGAGACCTTCACAGATGCAGTGGTGCAGTGGCTCAGCAAGAATCTCAATGGCATCGTGTTCATGTTGTGGGGATCGTACGCGCACAAAAAGGGAGCCGCTATTGACCGGGTAGGTGAAGAATATGGATAAACATGAATGCCATTTACCACATGTTTATTGTTTGAATGTAATGTTTTGTAGAAACGGCACCATGTCCTCAAGGCTGTACACCCGTCCCCGCTGTCAGCACACAGAGGATTCTTTGGCTGCAAACATTTTTCAAAAGCCAAGGAGTTGTTGGAGCAATCTGGAAAGTCGCCTATAGACTGGAAGTCACTTTAAACACTATATAACAGCTTTATTTACTACTAACACCCTGCATAAGCTTGTTCACGTATTTATCATGCTTTATATTTACTTAAGCATTATTAACAGTTTAAATTTTATTCAAGTCAAAATACTACTTTTCTGGGCAGTTCATCTTTGTAAAATCTGTTTGTTTGTATCATTAAAGCTTTTTTTGTTGACCTAAACAGTTTGTACACTTTCGTCCATCTGATTACAACTGGCTTCGAGCCCAAATGGTGTTTATAATTTGTATATCATTGGTGTTTATTAGAACAGACACTTTTTCTATTAAAGTTGAAATACTGTGTCATAATTGATTCATTTATTTTTGCAAATTAGCTATTTTCCTTTTGATGTGGCAATAGTTATATCAGCATAGCGGAAGCTCACTAACTTGGTCTTCTCTATTATTAGTGTTGATAAAATTGTCCAAAACTTGTGAAAATGTATCTTTAAGACGTTGAATACTGGGCGTGGCTTCTAATATTGACGCCAAACCGGAAGAGTTGTACAGCACGGGCACCAGGCACCACCATGGTTTGGGTTTGGGCAGTGAAAGAATAGCAGCAGCTTGTGCACAATGCCAGTCCAAAGTGTGCCAGTCCGGGATGCATCCGTCCATTTCAGCCTTCTCCAGCAGTACCTCACGCTCCTCAAGAATTACCCCATACTCACAAAGTCTGTAACGAGGTAGGCGTTTGGTCCCCCTTTCAACACACTTCTACAACGCTTCTTATTCCATATTCATTTTTTTATCTTAAGTGATGATACACTAACATTATACGCTTACCAATCAATTCAAAGCAGCGACATGTCCAGTTCAAGTATTTATGTTGTTTGCAACGATCACGCAGCTGAACTCTCCTGTCCAGTCTTTGTCCAATCAGAAGCTGCCTGTGATCCCTCCCTTTTATTAATCCCCCTTTTGGTTACAATTGTGTATTTATCTGCTTTTCATCCTGTGATATTTATATACAGCGGCATCCTCTCGGCTCTGGGAAACCTTTTATCTCAGGTTTTGGAGGCAAGAAAAAAGGCCAGACATGAAGCAGTCAAAGAGATCGACAGCGCTGGAGCAGTTCGCTATGCCATCTTTGGGTGAGAGACGCACATTATTCAGTACATGACAACGCTGCATTGCAAAACTATTGATTAACATTTATGTCAACATTGAGGTAGATTTTGTTTGCCCTTTTGGAACCCACTGCCCTATTTGACCCATCCAGTCTGGAGCAGTGCCCTTGGGCCTCTCTCTCTCGGTCGTTTTAATCATATCAGGAGATGGTGGATAATGTATATATCCATAAATATATAAATATATATTACTGTACCTTTTTAGACAAGGGAAAATACTTGCACACAGCAGTTCACACATTGCAAGATTTAAAATAAATAAATAAGTGTAACAAAGATAAAAAATGATAATAATTAAAGTAGTGCAAATAGCTAGATTGTTTCAAATAGGGCAATAAAACGAAGGTTATTCTTTGTGTATATGTACACAAAGAATAGGATCAGTTTTTATTATTCACTGTATTTTCCTGCTAAGGTCCTCGATCGGGTCTCAGGTTTGTCTGTTTTACTGGATAAAGTTCGATGGAACATATTTGGAGATCCCTGTACTAGAATGATTGTAATCTATTAGACGGTGCAAATGAAACAAATGTAATAATGTCATTGTTGGTCATAGTGTCAATACATGTGAATAATCATCATATTGTGATTGTGACAGCTCTACTGGTGGATTAACCTGTTGTTTTGGTTTGATGGGGAAAACCAGAGTCCTGATTTGTGGAAATCCCCTCAGAAGACGCGACAAGAACATGGAAACTGGCACATAAAACGGGCTGCGACCAGACCGGGAATCCAGCTCGTGCCCTGCTCATTCTCATTTTTTATATTGTCATCATCAGGTTGCTCTTCACTGGACCTCTGAGCCATTACTTTTATCAGCTGATGGAGGTCTGGATGCCCACCACTGACCGTTACTGCCTTGTCAAACGCCTGCTCTTGGACAGACTGTTCTTTGCCCCTGCCTTTCTTCTCCTCTTCTACTTTGTTATGACTGTCCTGGAGGTATTTAACAGTGAATCATAACAGTGAATGATATATACACATTTTCATTCATTAATTGTTCGGTAGTAAAGTGCAATTGGATAACTGACATGTGGTTAAAAGTGTATATATTTTTTACATTTTCTGTTAGGGCTGCAACGATTAATTGACTAATTGTGACTTGTAGACTAAAATAAATAATTGTAGTCAGATTTATATGATTTGGACACTACTGACTCTAGAACACTAATAAACTATTTATTTTTAAATATTCTCGATCTAGAAAACTTCAGTCACCATATTTCAACTTTTAATTGGTTGATAATGTATTGAAAAATAATTGTTTACTTGCCAACTAAACAAATTGGAAAAAATATCGCAAACAACAAAAATAATTGTTGATGACGAGTAACAATTTACATTCCAAAAAACATTAAACGTCTCTTGCTGTAGGAGACTATGATAACCTCAAATATCAAATCAGTTGATTATTGTGTTGATAAATTTAAGTATTCTGGTTGTTGCAGTCTAAATTGGACTTTTGTGTGATTTTTAACAATGTATTCTAGGGTAAAGGCTGGAGTGACTTTGAGAGAAAATTGAAAAGTAGTTACTGGACTGCCTTAAAAATGAACTGGAAAGTCTGGACTCCCTTCCAGTTTGTCAATGTCAACTTTGTGCCAGTGCAGGTGACACATTTATTTCCCCATCATCATTCTGAATAGTTGCAGTTTCAGATAACAACTGTTCTCTTTGGTTTCAGTTCAGAGTGTTGTTTGCCAACGTCATTGCCTTCTTTTGGTACGCCTACCTCGCATCAGTCAGGAAATGAAGACGTCACACTTTAAGACAGAATGAATGACACCACTATTCCTACTTTTCTAATTTTCAAATTTTAATAAAGTAAAAACAAAATTAACCTGGACCATTGTGTTTCCATAACAATGAATAACTTTAGAAATTTACAAACTAATATATTTCACTACAAACATTTTTTAGTTACTGTTGGATATATACATTTTTACAATATGCAATTTATTAAACGTGCCTTGTTTAGCTGTATGTGATAACGGGATTAGGGCACAGCCAATGAGCCCTTATAGAGTAAAGACGAAGAAAGTTTTATAACATAAATATACTTTATTTAGTAAAATAGAACAAAGATTGATTTTTAACATGCTTAACAAAACTGATGATGAACATGTGAACTATTGTATTAATCAAGGTGAAAGGTTAAATAAAATAAGTCTTAACTACGTGTGGAACTGTCCTTAACCTCCTCGCAGGCGCAGAGTCATGTAAATGGTGCCAAGAGCTTCGACGCCGTAGTCTGCCAGGTTTCCGTTCATCATTTCTTTGCCCAGGTAGATGAGCCGCTGCTGGTCCACAGGAACCCGCTCCCTGGAATAAACTTTACTTTTGAAGCTTTGCACGCTCTCGTCTGGGTCGATGTCATAGGTGCTGGTCTGGCCCTTCTCGTTCTTCAGAAACACCTGGATGGTTGTTGGTTCGACCACCAGAAGAGACACCGTTGAGCCAGACACTAATCCATAGTACCTCAGTTCCTTGGAGTTGTTGGTGAGGATTTTGACCTGCCCGTTGCAAATAGTGAGCTTCTGGCACTGCGGGGCCACATTCAGATGCTGCTGAATGAGGAGCTTCAGGGAGGCCACAGAGTCCTCTGGGTTTACGGTCAGGGTCACACACGCCCCGGTCAGCATTTTGATCGTGATCTCCATCAGGACGGGCTGAAAGACAAAAGACGTTTTATTAGTTTCACAAGAATCAAATGCATCACAATATGCTCTTCTTAAACTTACCTTGTATAATGCTTTCAATGATAAACCAATGCTCTTCAGTGGTCTCGAAGACTGAAGAGTGCTGAGTGCTTTTATACAGCTCAGCAGTTTGGACACACCCACTGTAACATTCGTTTTCCCTCTCTTCGATTGACTTCATAGGTTTCAGTTTCTGTTCTCCAAAAGTGAATGTGTTATTGTTTTGTTTTACAAAGACAGGATTGGCACCATCTCAGGATACTAAAAGGACTGAGTCATGGACAAAGATTTTTGAAAACATGCAGTTTTATTCTCGCTTTTACAAATAGAAGAGTTGTTTTTGTTGGATACATAAACATTTAGAATTCAGACTCTTTGAGGATGGCAGCCCTCTCCTCTCTCTTTGGCAGAGGAATGTTTCCTGTAAAAGGTAAAAGATGGAGTTGGATCACATTATCACTTTATTACACAGTAGTTTACAGGTTTGTTACTCACCTGGAGGTGCTACAAAATATTCCTCTACTGTGTTTTTGGAGAGCTCAAGCAGTTTGTCAGCACAGTTACCCTCCGTTACCACATCCCTCCTCAAATATAATGCCCTAGAAATTATAATTGTTAATACATTTTTAATGTATGTGGTAGGAAATTTTTAAAAAATCCACAACAAACTGAATAGATAACATTCACAATCTAGAATTTGATAATGTCATGATTTCAGATTGAGAGCAGGGGTTTATGGGGGATTCACACATTTGTCCTTTTTTTGTTTTGTTTTTAAATTCAAGAAAAAGCTAACAAACAGGGCCAGAGAAAAGCTGATTGGTTAAATGTTAGAGAAAACAAAAATAGCGAAACCTGTGATCAACAAATGTTCAATTTAACATTATTTGTTTGGGATTGGCAACACAAACCTGCCATATTAATATTATGGCTTTAAATCCTTCGAAATGACAATAATCACATCTTTGGGGTTGAATAATGGCGCTACTTTCTGAAGCTATTGTGAAAGAATAATTCCTCTTTTGTTTATTTAACCTGACAGAGAAGACGCTGGACTTTGTGACGTTGTTTGTTTCATGTGGAAAGGCCCAGTGATGACAAGGATAGAGAGAGAGAGATAGAGTTGTGACGTAAGAAGCCTACTTGTCTTCCAGGACAGATTCCATGGGCTCAACTCCTGAAGTGTCCACAACATGAAGGTGATCTGCAAATCTAATCGCTTTCTCCAAACAGGACAGCCCTTGTTTAGTACGGAAATCAACCAAGGCCAATCTTTCCAGTTTGTCCACAAGATCAGGTGGAACAGTAGAAGGCTGCAAAATGAATGAAAAAACATGTATAAACTACAAAACATAAACAGGACAGATAAAACATATTTATATTACTGGTGGCAGCTGATCTTCCAGAATTAGTTCCCATGTTGGTACTTGGGGCACCTATAAAAAATATTGTTAGACTAGATAAAACATGTCACTAAGATAAGAGAACTTTTATACCACTTTTTATGTACCACAATGGAAAAAAATCCACTGTTACGTACAGTTCAAGAACAACAGGAGAATAGAAACATACAATTAAAAAATCAAGTTAAATAACATTAGACTTAAATTGCTTTCACTTTGCTGTTTAGCTTTGTTTACCTTGGATAGTCGGTCGTTTCCCTGTGAGCTGTAGGAGTGTGCGTAAAATAACCAGTGAGTTTTGTTTGCGTAAACAGGATAAATGTATTTAAAACATGCGTAAACTGAAGGTCGAATTATCAAGCCAAATGTTCGGAGTTGCATTTTGGTGTCTCACATTAACTCAATAATAATACATTCAAACGGATTATGTTTGTGTTTATGCTTCTGTAAGTAAGCAAATGTAGACTTTAAACATGATACTTAAGAATGTGCTACGTTAAGTTTTCCGAGTAGCATGAGTGCAGTTAGCTTTGTTATTAGCATGTGTGACACGACGGAATGAGGCAAGATAATGACGCTCACACACTTCCTGGTTTGCTTTTGCCATTTGTGAAGTCACGCGTTTATGGCTTAAACAATGCAGCATGAATATATATATGTATATATATATTGTTTAAAAGATTTGAATCACATGGTCACAAAAAAAAAAATGCATTTAGTCTATTTTAGGTGAACTATTTGAATTAAAAATAACCGCTGGTCCGTCAAGAGCGCCCGGATAGCTCAGTCGGTAGAGCATCAGACTTTTAATCTGAGGGTCCAGGGTTCAAGTCCCTGTTCGGGCGGTTTCTTTTTTATTTTAACCTTACGTCTTAATATCTCGTTCTCATTTGGGAGTATTGGGCAAAAGACAAACGTTATATGTTGGAGGTACTCAAAAAAGTTTGAGAACCACTTCTATAAACTAAACTTGAGTTCATTTTTAAACAAACACATAATTTCACATTGTTTTGGAAAAATAACAATTCCATTTTTCTTTTTATTGTAAAAACATATACCATTCAATATATACTGTAGAATTCGATTGTTTTAGTACACAAATAAGTATGTGGCACAAAATAAAAATACAATACAAACAAAGTAGCGTTTGAAATGTACGTAGCTGAACAAAATGTTTGCAGTAATTAATAAACACTTAATGATATTGGTATTTAGGCTATTAAGAGAGCACACGCCAATATTTAGCTAATAATAACATTGATAAAACACCTCAAGAGGATAAACATCAAAATCTATGTTGATTTTTAACTTAAGCAACACAGCTTTACAGATACAGAAATCAGTCACAATAAAGAGATCCATGCTGAAAGTTATTGTCAAAATGACTGAAAATATACTTCTAATGTAAATAACTACCCAGGCCTCTCTCACACAAATCAAATTAAATAACATTAAATTAAACTAGTTTGGACACATTCCCACAACAATATTTAACAGATTATAGACAATACTTGACACAAAGGGATTAAAGTGCCCCATTTACAATGGCTATTAAAACTTATGCTTGTTGCTAATTTTTCATCAAACGTTCATTCACATTCAATTCCCTTGAATAGCAGGATAGGTAAAGTACAGAAATAATAATTTGGCAGACAAAGCAAAGACACAGAAAACACAGTTGTTAATCACAGTAGGGTCAAAATGCTGTAATCTACTGCTGTGTAACAAAGTACGATTTTACATGGGACTTCAATTCACTTCGGCTCTGTGTTCTAACACATAATAAAAATATTTGGATATAAAGTTAACATTCAGTATTTAGGTAAGAGAGGGTTTAATATAATAAATATAAATGATTATCTCATG
The DNA here is from genome assembly GCA_015082035.1 of Chaenogobius annularis. Taxonomy (NCBI): domain Eukaryota; kingdom Metazoa; phylum Chordata; class Actinopteri; order Gobiiformes; family Gobiidae; genus Chaenogobius; species Chaenogobius annularis. Next base: position 389,975 of record BJKM01000185.1, on the reverse strand, counting down.
AGTTTATCATAAATATAATCTCATTTTATCAATAAGATAAAAGTCTCTAAAGCCCCATTCACACATATATTACCAGAAGATTGCCAGGTGCAGATGGCCAGAACACTCACCATTCACACATGCACTTCAGTCCCAGAACATTACTTGTTCTGTTCACACTTACCTGGGATTGGGCTCTCTGTGCTCTCACACAGTCACTGAGCTATAGCATCATTTCAATTGAATAAGAATTTCTCAGCAAGATCAGTTTTGGGGACATTTTGGGGACTTTTTACCCATTGAATACCGTATTTTGCGGACTATTAGCCGCTACTTTTGTCAGATGTTTTGAGCCATGCGGCTTATTTAGAGGCTGCGGCTTTTCTGTGGTTTTTTTCTTTCACCGCTAGGGGCGACTAACCGGAATTAGAATCAAAATACAGAAAAGTTAAGCAAAGAAGCAGATGTTGCTTTTTTATTCAGCTAGCAAATAGAACACGGGACGACAAATTACCAACTATAAATTATTTTCAAATTCTTGCCCATCATTATGGAACCCAAACGAAGAAGTTCGTATGAAGCAAGTTTTAAGCTGAAGGCCATCGATCTTGCTAGGAAACCGCGCGGCTGCACGCAAGCTTAACATCAATGAATGTACGTGAGACGCTGGAGGGGACGGAGGGGACAGGGATGCACAAAAGTCAAGGAAGAGTTCTGCGGCCTATACAAAAGGTGCGGCCTATGTATTGTTTTATTATCGTTTTTTTAAAAATAGAGCAAATGCGGCTTATATAGGGGAGCGGCTAAAAGTCCGGAAAATACGGTACTTTGTTTTAAGTGATAGATTGCAAATGGCAATCTCTAATGCTATTCTGAAACCCAGGGATATTTGAGAGATATGGGCCTTTTGTGTATAAAGAAAACGTTTTATAGCTTTAAGTTCAGCTCATGAAAAATGAAGGGCAAAAACAAAAGTGTTACTGGATAATTTTGTTATTTTGTTACACTTTACTCTGTACTGGCAAAAAGCTAGGTAAATTCCCGAGTCAGGCTGCACGTGTGAATGGGGCTTGATAATAGTAAGTGCACTCAGATAAACCTAGACACTTGTGAGAGGTTTTGTTTTCCCCAGAAAGTACCATTAATGAAGCAGCACACACACAATTGACCAGGCCTACAATGGACACAGCCAGGAAGAGAGAAATAGCAGCAAAAACAGTGAGGGTAAATGCTATGTGCGGTGTGTGGTTGTGTGGTTTGTGGTAAGAGCTTCTGTCCTCATATCCTCTGTGATGTGTTAATGTGAAGCTACAGCCGGGCAGGAAGTCAAAGAGGACGGACGCCATAATTACTTGTTCTCAATCAGCATCTGCACTTTGCACACCAGGTCTCGAGCCAAGGTCACAATCTGCTTTATGTTGTGATGCTCAGCCATTTCTGAAATAGACAATACAATCAGTCTTGCATAAAGTATGGGCTTGCAAAAGTTTAAGTGAAGTTGCTACAGGTCCATAGCCTATGCTGCGAACGAAGCAGAGAGGCTTAAGTCAAGTAAGTCAAGAAAAATGCCCTCAAGTTTGAAGCATTCTTTGAGAAAAAGAAAACAACAATTACTCATTAACATAACATGACCCATCATATCATTTAATTAAAAAAATGCTAAGCTGTACACGCCTTTCTCTGTTTATAGTCTGACTTTTGCAATACTTAATACATCTAATACTTATGAATACATCTTCTATAGTCATCTTGTATTCACTCATTTGTTTATTTTTCTTACCATTGAAGAATTTAATAATGTCAGTGAAGTCCATATTATTCTCCAGGATAATGTCTCTGTAGATTTCCACCAGTGCCAGAGCAATAAAGAGGACAAAGTGACTGGACGAGACAAACTTGGCAGCCCAGATGGTTTCCCAAACTGAGAACACATCATCGTACACCAACTCTGAAAGAAAAGACAAAAAATTGTTTTGATTTATATATATATATGTGTGAGTGTGAAATAAAATGTGTAAAGTCTCACCTCTTTTGAAGTCAAGAAGGAACCAGCGGTAGCAGAAATAGAAGTGGGTGTAGTCTCCATTCTGGTGCATAAGCTCAAACAGCTCAGAGTCCAAAATCTTGGATGAAAAAATCAAATGAATCAGTTTTTCTCTTCTAAATTGTACAATACTTGATGTTCTTTCTAACCTGGATCAGAGAGCGCATATTGGCAAAGTGCGTATCCATAGCTCCTCCATGTGGAAAGTTTTGATTCATCCTTTTCATGAGTTCAGTGAAGCAGCTAAATGCCAAGGCCTCTGAAAACGGGAGAAAAACAGTGTCAAGTGAGTGGGCAAACTAAAACATTGTTTTACCAAGAATAACTGTAAAAATGTCAGACAATAAAGTAAATAAAGAGTGAGTCAGCAGTGACTCACCGTCGTCCAGAATGACGAGGAGAGGAGCCAGGAGATCACACATGCCCTGCACATAACCGATATCCAAATGCCTCCAAATATAACTGCGCACACAAACACACTCTTACTTTAATCAATTTGGGTAGTATAATGTTCTCTCACTCACACACACACACACACACAGCACACGTTTGAAAACAAAAAAACAGTTAATGGGCTGGGCATCGATTAATCGCCTGAAAGGGGGCGTAGCGCGGACTGGTTACAGCTCTTGACCAGCTTTAACCAAAGCTTTGGTTAAAGTGGCTGAGTGGCTAGCACCCATGCTTCTCAGCAAGAAGAAATTTCCCCCACGAGGGAATACCTACTTAAAAAAGAGAATAACTACTTAATAAAGAAGACCATGACCATGATTAAACTGTGCAGGGAAATGACTGGATTCATGAATGTAGCTTTGTGCTTTGTGAGAAACTGTTAAAAGACCTTAAGATATTGCTATCATAACAAAGTTTCACTTAGTGTCCGGTTTCATTCTCCTCCGAGCCCAAACTTTCCTGTGCTATGTGAAGTCTTATGTATAGAAACTGTAATCAGCACAGCCCCTTTTGGGGAAGACTGTAACACACATGATGGACTTATGTCTTCCCTCTCTTTGCAGCAAAGATTTTTTTTCCTTCCTCATTTTTAATTAATTTCCAGAACACCAGTAACTTCCACAACACCAGAGAACTCTCTCCAGTTCTTGGTTTCTAGGGACTCAAATGTGGATGGGTACTGATACTATTGAACATGAACTAATTCTGGTTCAGTCCAGAATGGGCTAAAGCATTTTGTTTATTATTTCACACAAAAATAGAAGATATCAGAAGTTATTGTATTGAATGGACAACATTTATCGAAACAGTGTTGGGAATGTTTTGTGCGACCCAAAATGTTGTTACAATGTCGTGTTGTGCACCCAGAGACCCAGAGAAAATCTTGCCCCCGGGAAAATAAAGTTGAATTGCCCTGCTGTATAATAAACAAGTCTGTATCCTGATTACGGTCCAAACATGACGAAAAGACGAGCGGATATAAGGTCCTACTTCATATCGCCTAGTAAGTTGATGTTCCAATATTTTAGAAATTAAAGCCTGTTACAAACGCCTCCTGCGTGACCCAAATTTGGATTCTCGTAACTTAAGCGATTTTAATGCCGCTGTGCTCCTTGTGTGCACTGACTTATCGTAACTATTAAACATTAACGTTAATGATGACTGAAACAGCCAATATACAGCCTACGTGATTTTATACGTTATAAACTTGTCCTTTTATAATTTTCCCGCCAAACATCAACACAAATCCCACAACACAACGCTCTTTATCCAATTGGAGGCTTTGTTTGAAACACATTGAGTGATAAAAAGAGTCGATGTCAGTATTTAACCTCAGTATTACGCTGTGAGGACTGGGGAAGCTTCTACAGAGCTAACAACACACTTCATCCTCCTGTGCAGCAGCTGTTGGTGGAAACATTTTTCTTCTCAACTGCATCACATTTTACAAAATAACAACAAGTTACGAGTTTTGACTTGAATCTTACTACAAGTGTCTTGCTTTATGCCTTGCTTTTTTGCTGTATCTTGTAGGATATTTATGAGTAACCTAGACTCCCATAGTGGTCTCATTGTGTCCTGATTCCTGATTAAAGTAATGCTCTTTGAACAGTGTTGTTGATCATTTATGTAATTTTCCTCTAGAAAAAATACATGTAGTGTCTGACTGTATTTATTCATATTACAATGTCTTTGTTTATTTTGTTCAAACATGATTGCCCTTGAAAGCAAAAAGTGTATTTGTAATGAAACTGATTTCTGAATAACAAATACTTACATTAGTATTCTAATATTAATAACATTAACTATGTTGTTGTATTTTTTCAACCTGCGTTAAAGGCGTTATAATTTTCATAAATATTTGGACCCCCCTAGACCAAACTGAGAGTTTCACCCCGATTATAAGGTTACGCTTTTATTTTAGAAACATCCTGTGTGACCGGAAGTAACAGTGAAAAATACATTCTTGACTGTCAAAGAAAAGATGCAAAGTAAACTAAGCTGCGGCTAGGTGAAAACATTAAAACCCAAAGAGCTAGCTACAGTCGACAGGGAAACAAGATTTGTAATATGAATGTTTATTTTACAAACATGGAATGAGCTAGTGACACCATGATTATATGGACAAAATGGTAATTATTCTTTATTTGTTCTTGCCTAGCTCTTACGTTTGTTGAATGACACGGAATGGAAGCAATAAAAACTATTCTAACCATCAGTTCTGGCCTTCTCAATTCGATTGGACGCAACAATTGGTATGAAATTACCCCCTAAAGTAGATTTAGTATCACATTGATACCAAAAATTGGTGACCAAGACACCAAAGACCGATTAATCAAGTAAATGACTAAAGGTGTACAGCCATAAGGGTGCACATTGCAAACTTCACACTGAGTCACTTCATGCATCTGTGTTGGCGTTATGTTTTGCTCTCGGATCGCTTCAATACAAAATGTATAACAAAAAGTACAACCAAGAACTACGAAGCATTTATTAGTAAAAGGTAAGTTTGGATGAGCCTTCCATCACTTTAGAGATGGAAAAAGATGAATTAATAAAGATATTAAAATATAAGTCATAATTTAATTGTGCATTTTCTATTTTGTTCAATAGAGGACCAATAAAATCAGAAAAAAAAGGCACATCAATCGTGAATAAATTACGGAACAAGATGAAATCTCATTTTACATGGACTACAATGAAATGCATGAAATGTCATTACCTGCACATTATATTTCGCAGTTTCTCCAGATTGGCTGGCGTAAAGTACCAATAATTCCTGTCGCAGCGTTGGACATCTTTATCAATGCGGTGAAGGTTGAGCGTGTACAAATCCAAAAGCTCTTGCTGAGAGACACATACAAAAGCATAGAATTATTATAAAATTACTGTCTGTAATTCCTATGTTGTACAGTTTTAAGCAGTTTAAAAATGTATCCATACAGAAAAAGGCCCTCCTGTGGATTCTTCTGAGTTTTCTTCCTTCTTAACCTCTTCTGCTCCATCACCAAAGTGCGGACAGATGCTCTCCATTTCCGGCTCATCAGACAATATGGATTCTGTTCCCTCTGGACTGGGCTTCCCCTCCCCGCCCTGTGGGACCTCCTCATCTGCACCACGCCCCGTCCCGATCCAGGGCACCAGGGACACTTTGGCTTTGGGGATCTCCTCCATCTCTATGGCCGAGGGCGACTCGTCAGACTCAGTGGCATTTGGAAGTTCGTTGTAGGCAGTTTCTGTTCGTGGCATATCTGTGGACAAGACAAGGTTCTGCTCTTCTTTTTTCACAGTCGGATCAGTCACTTCTGTTGATAAAACACTTTGACATGTGGGGATTTCTTCAGAGTTCAACATCTCATTATCAGCTTCTCTGTGGGATTCAATAACCAGCTCTGACGTCTCTATAATGGCATTAGCAGACTCTTCTGTCCTCGTTTCACCTTTATTACTGTCTTCATTCATAACTTCTCCTCTGGTCTGCAACTCCTGACTTTCCAATTGAGTTTTCTCTCCCTCTTCTTTGCTTTTTGCCTGACTATCTTGTGCATCTTGTGGGGGTCTGCCAGGACTTTGTGGAGCTTGGGCATGGGCGCTCTCCTCAGTGCTCAGCGAACCATCGGACAAGCCTGAAGTAACAGAGAAATTGCGCGAGGAGGGGTGCCCAGAATCCGGCGAGCTCGTTCCGTTGTGCAGCGCCCCGTTGGGCATCTTCTGCTGGGACAGTTTGGGCTCTTCAGCTCTGGGTTCAGTTTCGATCTGCTCCACCTCCTCCACGGACTCAAAGACCTGAAAGAACAAGCCAAAGGAAAGCAGGCTACTCCAGGGGAAGGGATGGGAGGATGTGAGAGACTAGCCGGAGAAAGAGTGGAAGGGTGAGGAATATTGGTTCAATGTTTTGGGAAATACAGACGATTGTTAATGGTGAAAATCAATCATCAGCCCCTTCCACACTTATAGTATCTCTAGGCAAACAACAAGGCATGCAGAGAAAGGACCAGACAACTTGAATCTTACATTTAGAGAAATCTATTTTAAACTTTTTTTAACTTACATTAATGTTGTGTCATGTAATATTTTGTTATACAAGTAAGGCATTTTTATGTGTAAAATGGAAAACAAATTCACATATGTGGGGAAAAAAGGCCAGCATAAAAATGCCATTTTGTTGACATATTACGGTATATACAAAACATTTACAGAGGATATCTAGATATTTTAGTGTGCATCTATAAATTTCCCAAAATCTTTTTGAGTTACAATTAAATATCAGCAGTCCTTCAGTACAGTCTGTCAAAATGAAAGCATTATGCTTATGGTGGGTGCGATTTTATGTCCCTGTGAAAAATGCAGTTTGAGGAAACGGCCTTTGAAGTTGCAATGCCTCATATTAATCTATGGCTGTATGTTGATTAAATTAAATAATAAGGTGCAGATTGGACAATTTTCTGGTATTTTAAAAGAGAAAACTGACCAAAGTCGTGTCTCGCCTGAATAATATGTTGGTGTATGCTGCAGTTTAAATTGACTAAAGTTACTATTGCAACGCTACTAATGTTGGGATGTAGGAACTCAGCTTGTATAATAATAATAATGGTTATACAATATCAGTACATGTGAAAGGGGCTAATACTGTATTTTGAGTATTCAGAGCGGATACCTGTGTGCTGTTGCTGGAGTCACTCTGCAGACGAGCAATACTCTGCCTGTCGGAGCTCTGGGAGGACTGCAAACAAGCAAAATGCTCAACACTACTTATACATATTTATGATGGTGGCACAAAACAAAAACAAATATAATTCAAACTCTACAGCCCCGGAGACATGACTGAATGAACCACATTATTTATCTGGGATGTGTTGTTGTTTACCTCATTGCTCACAGTGGAGTCATGGTGCACGATCCTCTGGCAAGAGCTGTCCATGCTGGCCCCGATGGAGCACTTGGCTAATGCCACGGCGTGCTGCTCCTTCTCCCTCTGACGGATGATCTCCTCACAGCTCTGCCACTCGTACATGGTCTGCTGGTAGCACAGACGCACTCGCTCATCCACCTAAGGGTTCAAGCCCAGAGGATGAGATGCATTTCAGATTACATCACGACACTCTGCAGTTAAATAAAACATCTATTGTTTTTATTTTGATGTCTTGGGCTGGTTGCATGAATAGTATATAACCATTGTAGCCCTGGTCATCGATATAAATTATTCAGTATAACATTTGAGTGTTTTTGCTTTAGTAAATGAAAATTCTCAATACATTATGCGAGATCAATATCACATCTATAAAAGCCTAGTGAAAACACAGATGAAAGGCAAGAATCTATACAAGGCTCAATGGGGAAAGAATCGTTTTGGCTATTTGGGGATTTATGTATTTATTTTATTGCAGAAAATCATATTGAACCACACACTTTTTGTTACAAATGGGGTCCACAAATCTTGATAGATCCCTGGGCTGCAAAATACAATTGAAATTTAAATAAATCTACAAACCACTTTTCGTTCATCTCCCGTCATCCCAAATTGATAATGACCCAAAAGGAAAGGCCACACCTCTTTACGCAGAGAGGGCTCCACACCGCCGAAATACACCAAACGCTGCAGCTCCTTCTCCTCAAAGGACTGCAGGAAAACACACATTTAAAACTATTTTATGCTATTTCGGTTTGCATTTCAAAGAACAATAATCCTTTATAATAATTGAGATAGAAGTATTATAATTCAAAAAACTCAAAAACTAATACATGTACATTGTAATTGGTTTGACTGCAGAGCCTGGGAAACCACTGAAGATAAGTGTTAAAGTGAATTGTGTGGATATTAAAATGTGACAGTTATGATAAACAACCCCGCCATGTTATCACGTTACTTTTTTAATTAGAAGAAGGCTCATGGCGGCTTAATAAGCAGTAATTAACATTCAAATAAAGAGCAGATATGGGGATTGACAGGGCCATTAGTCATGCTTTGTGCACAAAGCAGAGAAACTAATGGGGCGAGCAGCGGATTAATACGGACGGGGGGGCAGGGAATAATCGGCCACAGACCTGCATGGCTACATAACATGGATAGGTAGATTGAGTGCTTACAGCAGAGTTTTGTAGAAATGCCTGCCACACTTCTGACGTTAAACCTTTGCAGGCGTCATGAGGCAAATCGGGGTCCACAATAGTGTGATTGACAAGAGCCGAGAGGTGTGTGCGCACAGTGGAGAGATGACGGCAATAAGCGAGCCCTGAACAACAACAACATCATATCTCACATTAATCCATAAGAACATAAGGGAAATTAAACGCAGTGAGTAGTTTATAGTAAACAAAATACATACAGCCATAAAATGCCCGTGAAATGATTTGATATTTCATGTTGTCGCATAGCAGCTTCAGAGGAGCCCTGAGATTAAAAGAAACAATATTCAAATTCAAATCCACAATCATCCTTTAAGTTCACAATGATAATAAATATATTATGCATTACTCTTCATATTTCCATTTATTCACACAAGTAATTATTCATCAGAAGACAACAATTACATATAAAGGTCGATTAAAAAAAAGTACGGTATTTTTGGCATGTTAAAGATCCTATATTATGCTATTTTTCCCATTTCATAGTCTACCCTAAGGGCATAGTTGATAATAATGTGTTGTGCAACACGTATAACAGGGTTACAGGTACAGAGTGCTTCCTGGAGGATGGGCTGAAACAGGGAAGCGTGCCTCACCAGGATGAGTCAGCCTCGTTCATCTGCTCATCCGGGGAGACAGATAGAGACTATTCTCTAGCTAAAGACTGCAGGAATCAATCAAAAAACCACTTTGGGCACATATACGAGGTATCAATATCACTGTAAGAAGGTTAAAAGCTCTGAAAAGTCGATTTTGCATGATATAGGACCTTTAAGAGAAGAGGTAAAAAAATGTCATTCAAATTATAAGGGCAGTAATGTATTATGTTTAAATTTTAAAAATCCAGTATTGTTGCGCTTTCTTCAATCCTCTATTCAGTTGATATCTGCAGTTATTATCATCTAATTTCTGAGCCCTGTTGTCGCTGGCGCTGAGCTAAATGTCACGATTTTTCCAGGTAATTGCTGTTTTATCATGGCTTTGCTCCCACTGTCATTTACATGTGTTTCGTGTCACATAAATCAGGGCGGCCTTTACTTTGCTCACCTCTCATGGTTACATCCTTTGGGCATGGTTCCCTCAGAGAAACTGCCCTGAGAGCAGGAGGAGCAGGAGGACTTCCTGAGGGAGGGATGCCACATCGTCACCTCACGGTCTATTAAGTCTGGGGGCGGAGCTGCAACACAGACACAACACACCGGTTATAACGGACACTAAATCTAAATATCATGAGATAATATTATGTAGAGTAGGGCTGCACAATGTAAATAAACATTTATCAATACAGAAACTAAATGTATTTATCTACAGAGATTGTTCTTTATCAGGCACATTTCAATACAGTACAATACAGTTTTGCACATGGTTATTAATAAAGAAGTTCACCAAATCATAAATATAAATGTTTTATAGGCACACCTAAAAAAAATTTAACATTCTGAAAGTTAATGCATTATACAAAATGTGCTAAAATAACAGACAATAACAAGCAATTCGTACATTTAGCAATTAAGGTTTACCATGATCACAAAACTATCATCATACTAAATATCACATAATATAGAAATGTATTTGTATATTTCATACAGATTACTTTTGGTGTTGTAGCTGTATGGTGTTTAATTAAACACGAAGAAAAACACAATAGTCAGCTTAACAAGGGCCTTAGTTGATTTGCAAGCCTTAATCAATCAGTCACACTAAAGGTTACTGGGCTAAAATGCAGAGCAGAGAGGTGATTAGAGCTGGCAGCATGTGGCGGAGTGGGCAAAGACAAAATAGCAGACAGCATCAATAAGTGTCACCGGCGGCAGAATAGGAGCTGAAATGGTTATTAACTGCAGGTGAAAGAGGATTTGAGGAGGACAGACATCCAACTAAGATGAAACAAATGTTACAGGTAATTCTGGGGCGCGAGGGGGATTCATCGGGACAGCTGCCTTGAAAGAACAGGGAGAGATGAGAGGATGGGATACAGACACTGAATTTACATTAAAATGTTGAATGCGAGGCACTGTTTGTACTTATTTCCTGCTTCAACTGGGAGTGTCAGCCTGAAGACCAAATTTAAGGCCAAGATTACCTATGATTGATGATGAACAAATTGAGCAGACAAAGAAGAACTTAAGTGAGCAGCTATACGAAGGTGAAAGTGTGGTCTTCTGTAACAAAGGCAAGAATAATTCAGAGGACATATTAAATCGATCGACCATAAGAATAGGCACAAATAAATCAATAATAGAAAACTAAACATGTAACGTTAACAAATAGAGGTAAGATACAATTAACATTAACATGCAAGATAGGCATTTAACAGTTGGCAGCACTAAATGGCATTTTAACTTATGTGGTCTATGCTCTAAGAACAAACATTTAGTAAGCAAATGGGCAATATTAACAGACATAAAGTAAACTTACGAGATCAAGGACACTTTCAGGAACAAAAACACAAAGAACAGATTCAACCTTAACAAACCGTTCAGTTACTGTGGTAACTAGAACTCTAATTGTACACATTTAAATATAAACGATTTATATTTAGCCTTTTTATACACTGGAGTGTACAATGAGCAAAAATTTGATAAAAAACACATTAATGACCTTGGAAATTCAAAGGGATTTTGAATTCTGATTCTGTATTTTCAGATTCGTCCTCTGATTATGATACCAATATGATAACATAAGATCGTAAGATTTTAAAAAAATAATGCTGCTATAACTGTCCAACAGTTAAAACAATGTAGGTTTCACACTGAAAGATTAGTATAGTTTTTCAGATGTTTTGGGTCTATGAAAAATGTGAGTTCCCTAAGAGCAGAGGCATCACTCACCAAACTCGGACTGACTGTTGGGGAACAGAATGCGGAAGACGTAATCAGTGGCTTCATCCTCCTCTTTGTCTGACACTGAGTCTGTGGAGCCCTGAGGAATCCTCTTCTTCAACTTAGGGAACACTTTTCCCTGCATTAGAAGAACTACATTTACAAGAAGACCAGTGATGCACTGAGTGGTCAATAATAGTTCAAACGAGTGTGGGTGGATTCCCTGGTTATTTGTCGATATAGAGCTAGTCTTGAAATAGGGCCATAGATTTTTGGAGACAGCTATTGTAAAGTGGGAGAAGTCAAAGCATTCATCAGCATCACTCCAAAAAAAGCACCAGCCACCCACTGCTTCTCATAAATACCTCTCTTGCATTGATTTATTGAGCTTTCAGTAGTAAGTTGAGTTAGTGGCATTTTTCTGAGCAATGTACATTTTTTGCAATTAACATTTTTCTCTTGGGGTTTTTGATCCTATAGGTGAGACTGATGATGACCAAATGATGTCTATTTTGTGCTGACCTTTCCCCTTTGAGACCAGAGCGGAGGGTCCAGCTGGCCGTGTGGAAGCAGGCCATTTTCCAGACAGGACAGGAACTGGAGTAGATGTCCTCCTCGCGGAAACCGTAGAGGCGGTCTTTGGATCCCATCCTGACTGACCAGCACCACAGTTCCACCACTGTCAACTGCAAGTGATTATATTGTGAGTATACTGAGGGAAAAAAGTGTACTTAGATCTGAAACAAGACTTACTTTGTTGGTGACAGTGCAAATACACAATCTCCTCTAGAGGTATTGTCATGGCATAGTCCCAGTAAACACTGAAAACAAAATGTCATATACATCAGAATCAAAGAGGAGGTCCACCTGAAAGTGCGCTATTAAGGTTTTGTGATATTCAGCTTTTGTGATTTATGTCTGTGATTTTTATGCGTTATTTTCCTGTTGAAGCACTTTGAAGCACTTTGAATTGCCCTGTGTACGAATTGTGCTCTACAAATAAACTTGCCCTGCCTTGCCTATTTGAGCCTATTTGAGTCTAAATCCTGCATAAATGGTTTGCTTTACAGAGGACATCCAACATAAAACCATGTGAAATTAATATTTTCAAGTTAACGGACAAAAGGAGATCTTTCAGGGTAATGTATCTTCCCAAACTAATCACAGTCAATTTGTTGGTATATTATTTGTGCCTGCCCTAAGTCTGAATAAATCCTCACGATTAGATTTATGGGCAGAAAACATTTGTAAAAATAAATAATCAAATTGCCTTAGGGCTGAGTATATTCAAATGACTATAATATCTGGTTCACAATAGCCTATTTATACCTGAACAACACTTTTTTCAACACCTATGCTGCATTAACCATAACCTAAAACTGTACATTCAGGTAAGTGTAACAGCCAAGTTTTATTTATTATTATTATTTTTATTTGACAAAATACAGCCCATCTGCCCACGAGAAGATAGTGAAGATAAAGCTGACAGGAAAGACTCAATTGGAAAAAGAACACAAAACAAGGCTCATTTTCTAATTTGTTGATGGAAATTTGGTAGAACATGTGGATCAGGACTAATATACAGCACGCTGAGAGTCTTAATGAAATAATCCATTTTTTGGTGAGAGTAACCATGCACACACAGGAACATAACACGTTTACTGCTTTGAAAGATGTCTGAGTCAATAAGCCATCTGCTGGCGGCTGGTGGGCTGAAAATAACCCTTTTGAGATCAACAGAAGAGTGAGCGCACAATCACTGCATTATTCAGCAACAGCTCAGAGTAACACCAACAGTGCAGAGGAGAAGCCACATTAGATATTAAATATGGGCAGTAGAAGCTGTGAGCACCTGTGCTCGTAGTCCAAGTCTCCAACAGAACCATTCATTAGCTGATTTGGAGTCCACTTCAGAGTCATCAGGTCCGCAGTCTGGTGCAAGGAGAGGTAACCGGGGATAGCCTCCATGTCATCCCTCTGAACCATATTTGTTAGAAAAGATACAGCAGTTAATTTACATTTAAGACTCATGTTACCAAAAGGAGCAAAACTCACTAAGTAGCACTATTTCAGTTTATTTATTATATATAACACGAAGATTGGCCAAGGCTCTGACACTATTACAGCATTTCCCTAAGTCTGCTGCATCACGGCCCCCTTTTCCCCTCATCGGCCCAACAACAATAATTCACATTCTTTTCTACAGAAGATGTAATGGTTTTGCTCTTAGATTTACATATACATATATAATTAATAATGACTGAATAGGTTAAATACTAATTTGAAGTAGTAAAAGTTAACACATTTCTGTAAAGTTGATTTCAAATTCAGTTTTCTTTTATGTGCTTGTTCTGTGGACAACCTTTAGGGCAGGGGTGTCCAAACTTTTTTCACAGAGGGCCGCATTTTGAAACGTATACGGAGCGGAGGGCCACAGACAACCCGACAATGAAGTAAATCATTCAAAACTTTGCATTTGACATAGTTTCAATGAGCCTCCACACCTTTAATAATACTTGGAACATTAATATTAGGTTGGAATAATATCAATATGCTTGAATTTTCCCAATTTTACAGTTAAAAGTAACACTTTTTGTTATTTGGACCAATTTAGCAGGAAGCCAGAGGGCCAACACAAATTGTTCTGAGGGCCGCATTTGGCCCCCGGGCCGTAGTTCGGACATGCCTGCTTTAGGGGCCCCAATGTAGTTTTTTTGTTTTTGAAAACGTTTTCCACACTTCATCACCGGGCCTGACACATACACATTTTTGTTTATTATCATTAAATATTACTATTATTATTGACATTAACTGATAAAGAAAAATCTGTGGTAATTGTAAATGAAACATTTTAATTAGCAGCTAATTTCTATTTGTACTACTACTAAATTCTAAGGGTGCCAATAACTGAAGGTATTATTTTAGATTGGCTTATTTAAATAAAAGGAGAACATTATTATTATTATTATTATAATTAAAAATAAAAATAAAAATAAAAATAAAAATAAAAATAAAAATAAAAATAAAAATAAAAATAAAAATTAAAATTAAAATTAAAATTAAAATTAAAATTAAAATTAAAATTAAAATAAAAATAAAAATAAAAATAGTGTCTTTGCTGGTTAATCAGACATTATAAATTCTAAGCATACTGGTAGGATGAACAGGACATTTACCGGTTGCACCAGCACATTGTTTTTTCCAAAAAGGAGGGTGGCCCTGCTGTTTTGATGCAGTGACTCAACATATTCACGAGCTGAAGGCGAAGGGGAGGGGCGTTCGTCCATGCTGCTGCTTGAGTGTCGCTTCTGGATCTACACAGACAAACAAACAAATCAAATCACTGGTTCCACTTTGGTGCTTGACTGTGGTCTTTATGAGCACATCACTCAGGAAACACACTGGAGCAAAAGCAATTGTTCACTAATTTCTCTTGTCTTTGCCACAAAAAGTAAGTACAAAAGATACGCTATTTATAGATGTAGTTTTTTCACTAATAAGGATACATGGAACACACTTGAACAATTGGATTGATGTCCTAGTTTCTGAGATCTCATCTTTGCTTTTTATCTTGGAAAGTCGGGATTTTCGACCAGTAATAATTGATGTTTGCTAGTTATTTGTTTTGGAAAACATCCTACAATTTTTATTTTAGCTGCTAACATCTTAATTAAACAGTAGTGTCTGGTCTTTTTTGTGCAAATCAGTTGCTCATATCTATGGACAAGTGAAGAAACCCCACCCCAAAAAATAAAAAAATAAAAAAATGTTCCTAACTATTACTGTGCAACTCTTTAAAAATGCTAAAACAGGTTGAAGTTACACTGTGTTCTTCCTGGGCACATTGTACTCCACAAGATAAACCAGAATGAGACAAGTGACACTGCAAGTGAACTAACGGTTGGCTTTGTATGATATGCTTACACAAAGGGCAGGTCTCTTGGTTGGAGAGTCCTGCCTGCAGTGGCCGCTGTGGATACGATGTCTTTGGACTAACTCATCAGCGGACGGGTCGGTCCAGAAGTGGTCAGCTGTCTTCATTTTAGTGTACTCCAACGCACAAGGTCCAACTATGGCAAAAAATGAAGTCAATTGTACGCAATGTAAGCTTCACTGTCTCTCGCACAAAAGTTCATCGTAAGGTCAGTTTTTCACCGAGTCCTTCCTTAGGCTGCAATATTATATTAAATGACAAAGCTTCCAGTAATGGTGAAGAATTACCTAGCAGAGATGCAAGGATAGGTCCATCAACAGGGTCCATCAGCAATGCCTCTTTCTCATAATATTTACTGAAAACAGAGGTTGGAAAACATTACACATCGTTATGGAAACACTTAAAGTCTTTGTTAACACACCTGCAGTTCTCAACCAGGTAGAGGACAATTTTATCCAGAACCTTTTCAAACAAGGCGGTGCGGATCCACAGGTTTTTGACGGTTTGTGGCGTGAGGCTGGGTAGACGCGGGATCTTTCTTAAACTGTCCTGGCTTTGCAGACTTTGACTCCGCCTGCAAATCACAAAGTGCATAATGTTGATTGGTTTAATAACACCGAGGACTGTCTGGAATATCTGCGGGAGAATGCGTAGCTAAATATGCAAGTTTTGTCCTAGTTTGTGGTTACTAATTCTGGTCCAAGTGCTGCACCCTTTAGGCTATTAAAAGGCTCAGTGGAGTGCTCATTTATCACTCTCTTTCTGCCATGTGAGATCCTGAAAATCACCTCTATTTTCAGTTTGATTTACTTTGGGAAAATTGTGTGTTCTATTTATGGTGTTGGTTCATAAACATAAATGAATATGAAAAGCTTGCAGATAATTGTTGGGATAAAAAGGGCTTTGATGTGTCCAGAGAGAGTAGCGTGTCTCACTTGGTCTCCAGGATCTGCTCGAGTTCCTGGGCTTTCCGGCACAGTTCTTCTGCAGGAGAAAAGCTCTTCCCCACCTTCATGAAGAGAGCCGCGATCTTGTTGCTGCGCAGAAACCCGGCCGCCCGCCTCTTTAGTCCATGCAAAACACAGGCCTCCACTGCAGCTGTTGAGATGAGATTTAAAAGTCCATTTGTAGTCAAGACAACGATAACCAAGTTAAAACTCAAATATGCAAAAAGCCTAGTATTGCCAATATCGTTGAATCCTAATGCTGGACTGACTTTAATTTGAACATAAATGGCATTCAAACAAGGGAAGTCTTAGATTTGATTAGTTTCACCTAGGGACTCATCTGAGTTTGTTTTCTCATGCAAATCGTCGATTTCCGGATTAAGGTTTGTAAAAACAAGTTTATTACTGAGATTGTTTATCCCGTGTAAATGCTCATAGATGTCATGAGGTCATTTTAATTTGACAGATGTCCCTAATTAAAACTAATCCCGTTAGAATAGGGTTTAAAAACTACAAAAGAGTAAAATATATTATAGTAGTGTTATCAAATAATGTTCCATTTGTGAATCCATTGTCCACATAATAATATTTAAATGACAATAACTGCAGTAGATAATTGTTCACAGCCTTTTAAGCAGTTCTCTGAATTCTAAATCTGTCACAATTACGGACACATTTCTGATCACTAATTGCATCAAAGGGCTGCATCATTCATTACTGGGAAACCAATGAATCCTAAATCTGTATGCTGAGTGGCTGGAATTTGTATTTTCGTCTAGCATTTTTTTAAAACTTTTGGGTCAATTGATACAAGAAAACCAATGCGTTTTAATCTCTGTAACAACTTGACAAAACAGAAAAACAGTAAGGCTTCTTCTCCTCCTCACTATGTGGCACTGGCTAGCTCTGTGTTGACATTTGCGTTGGCTCTCAGGGCTAATCCTGCGGCTCTGTTCACATGGGGTCAGAGGGGAGGCTGCGGTTACCACGGGAAACAGTGATGAGATGGAGCCAGTGAGAGACGAGCAGTGCACGAGGGGCTGTGGCCAATCATCAACATCACGATCTGTCTCTCTCTTTGTGCTCATCTGACAATCAGTTTATTTTGGATTGATACTAGAGCTGAATCATTTGTCTTTGTATTGAATACCATCAGAATTATGGCAATTTATGTTTTTAAATCAGTTCATAGTGCACATTTAAAAAAAGAATAAAGAAGGTATACAAATGTATAAGAATACTGAATTATGAACTACTAAACTAATACAAGAATCCAATGTATTTTAGAACATGTTTTCAAGAGGAGAGGACCATGACCTGCTATTTAAACAACGTGACGCATATTGGATCTATACCTTGCAGACACGGGCTCCTAAGGGGCTGAATGATGAATTCAATCTCAACATTTTTCTTGTAATGGTTCTGATCTACGAGACGACCTACAGTGCACATGTATTTTTGAATGAAACTTACAAGGTTTTCCCATCGACCTGTTCGCTTTATTCAATACATCTATGTATACGTTTACTCTGCTATCAATTTTGTATTGTATTGGCCACTATGATTGACGGATGTGAATTGTAATTAGTTGTAATTAATGTTATCATTAGGTGTCACTGTCTCGTTTGGGTACTGAAATGTATTATATGATATATTTGATGATGTTCTTTGAGGCCACTCCTATTTAAGCTTCTTTTCCAGCCTCAGTCGTCCATTTGCCTGAGAAAGGCCCAGTTGCCGAAACGTTGCCATTTCACCTGCAGTAAATAAATTCACCTTTCAAGTCAGACAGTGTGCGGGACCTTTTCTCTCAGAACATCTTTTCTAAAATCTAGTTACAAGCTTAGCAAGTATTTATCCATTAAAATACTAGATAATGTGTCATTCGCGAAGGATATTCTATTAACAAAATAAATGTAGATTAGATCACTGTGACAATTTAAATGGCAATTTTCATCAATTACTAGTTGCGCAAGTCTAATTGATGCATTTCCAACCAATGAAACAACAATGATAAAACATTGTGTTTTCTTTTCTTCTGCTATTTTCAATGCCTCACAGATATTGCACTAAAGTGTGTCTTCTCTTTTATGATGATGAATGTGGACAGAGTTAATTAGCAATACTGAAAAGAGTGGGGCAATAACACTATAATCTGCCAACCTCTTTATTGATCGCACAATGTGATGGTGTGTATCCGATTTCATCATTGCCACATTCTTAAGAATTATAATTTGCTAAGTTTCGAAAGCTTCAGTAACTTGTGTTTTCTTAACTTATGTTTCATATGTATTAATAACTTGGCCACTGAACCACTCAGTACATTTATACAGAGATTGAACAGCAGCAGCAGCGTGACAAGAGGCTCCTCAAACCAAAACTGTAAAATCCCACAGTGCAGGACATCTTTTGGACAATCAACCTTCTCCTAAAAGAGCTGTAAACTCTGGAATTCATTACCCACTGAAATAAAGTGCATCTCTGAGGTACACATTTTCTCCTCCAGACTTAAGTGCTGGCTGAAAGAACATCAAAACTGTACCCACCTGTAAGTGTTATGAAAGTGCATGAGTGAACGTGCATGAGTGAAAGTGCACGTGTGAAAATGTATGGGTGAGGCTGAAAGAATGAGCTGTGCCGGTGTGTAAATTTACCATTGATTTATTTATAAAATGGAAATGTATTTTAATGCTTTTCATATCTGTAAAAAGTGTAGAAAAGCCCAACCAGGGACGGGAGTTGAAAATAAGCACTGGCTATAAACTTTGTATGCATCGCATCGGCTGCAAGCTTTGTTTTGTAACTATGTATGATTGCATTGTCCCTGTCAAATGGATAAATAAACAAATATTCTTGGGTAAGGACGTCACTATATGAAACAGAAGTATTGAGAGACGAAACATCACAATTTTACAAATGATTCACAGGTCAACAACATTGAAAAGCCTAAGAAAAAAGTAATCATATTGTCACATAAATAGCCAAATAAAAAGTACAAGTAAAAGTAGTATAAAAATTGAACTGACATGACTCATTGTTGCTACCCACAATACTCACATTTATCTTTTTTTACTCTGACTTGTTTCACATATTTGCTCTAACCTTTAGCCTCTTGAGACATTTTAAGATCAAGAGGCTAAACATCAAAACGAAGCACATCACAAAAGGTCTTCAATAAAGTTCATTCTTTGTTGCCAGATAAAGTCAACTCTAAATGTCAAGTGTAAAGGAACTAAATACTAAAACATGACATTTACTCAATCGATTACTTAATAGATGAATAGCATCTTCAACTGGGGCTTAAACGCTAAATAAATGCAGCATTGTTAATAAAGTTAAAGTTAACACATACAGCCAATACATTAAAGTGCTGCTAACCGCCCTGTATCTGTGGTAACCGAGTGCATCGACAAACACAGAGCCCACACTAATGGACTAATGGACATGTGATGCGTTTTCTTAAAGGTGCTCTATGCAATGTTTCTGGTGGAGGGTGCGCCACCTGCTGGTCTCCAGGAGGATGTTATTGCTTTGCCTAAAATGTTTGACGGTAATGGCCTTCATCTTGGACTGAATCAAAATAGCTCGAAAATACTAAACATGCATTGCTTCTTACATTCAAACCAAACCAAAACAATTAACATCTCCATGGAGTCTAGCAGGTTACAGACCTTCCAACGGAAAGGTTACACGGTGCAGCTTTAATTTGACCGTGATGAGGTTAATGTAGCTTCAAACATCTACCCCTTTAAAGCAGACCTGGGCATTGTTCGGTTTTTGATAATAATTGTAACTTTGAACAAGTGTCTGCACTTGTGTCCTTAATAAATATATGAAATAAATGTAATAATAGATTGAATAGCCAAAATTTTACAATTGAGCTAAGCCCCTAACTAAGCCCCTTCATATAGAAAAAATAGGTAAAATTAAAAAAAATTACAGGATCACTATATAATTGAAGGCCATAGAATGTTCTAAAGAACAAGTGAACTATAGAAAATAATTTGTTCCTTTAATGACCCTTAGAGGCTGCTTTTGTCTGGCTTGCAATAGCAAAAATAAAATTACCCAAACCAACAATCTAAGAGTGAATTTATATTTAGTTCATGGATAAATGCTCAATTTTTTTTAGCCTATAATATTTTAGTATATTTTAAACCTGTTTTGCAAATTGATACCAGACAAAAATACTTGCATAATCCTGCAACAGCGAGTAGATGTCAACCAGACACATCCTTGGTAAAGACAGTGGAGGCTAATTGCTTCCCAGTGTGCACCCATCCTCTGCTTTCATCTCGCGGCACATCACTGCTTGGAGAGGATGTGCAGTTAGAGTAATAGACAGGGTCAGGGGAAGCGTCAGTGCAGATAGCCTGGAGTGCACCCATTGGGCTGCGTGACAGATAAAACCATTGCAAAGGCCATAATATGTTCTCTACACACAGCAAGATCATTACAGCCTATCACAAAAGACACCACTTCTGCTGTATTAAAAAAGGCGAGTGTGTCAGCAGAGGCCTCAATGCTCTTAAAAAGGGGGAAAAAAATTAAAGTAGAGTTGATTCAGTGCAGAGAAAATAAACTCAGACATTTGTGTTCAACTAATTAGTGAGTGGGAAGGATGATTCACTCATATTTGATAAGCTCTGGTAACACTTTGCTGTCTGACACTGTTCATCAGACCAATGCCAGAGGAACCTTCGTCTGACAACAGTAATAATAAGTTATTGTTTCTAGTGATGCCCGGTGGCACACATATGCTCCAGGCTCCAAGTGCAGCTGGCCGCAGTGTCATGAGTTCAATTCCCGACTTGAAAATTTACTGCATGTCCTCCCTTCTCTCTCTCATCCCCATTTCACACTACATTTCTGTCAATAAAGCCTACGGGCACCAAAAAAAAAAATATATATATATATTGTTTCTTATTAAAAAATCTACAGCCTCTTCCCGTTAGTGGTCGCGGGTGACTGGAGCCTATCCCAGTGACTTTGGGCCTTAGGCGGGGGAACACCCTGAACAGGGGCCAGCTCGTCGCAGGGTTATCACAGAGACATAGACAAACAGACAACCATTCACTCTCACATTCATTCACTAGGGGCATGGGACATGAGTTCAATATTATTTATTTATTCATTTATTAACCTTTATTTAACCAGGTAAGAACCCATTGAGATCAAATATGTACATTAAACTAGTTACTTCTGATATGGATCATATGGTAATTTCAGTGTCAATACCTGCATAGTTTTGAGGCTAGTTTTAGCAGCAATTAACATCTAGGCATACATTTTTTGACAACCATAGTACACATTTAATTATTGAACACATAAACACATAAACACACATTAAACACATAAATGAGTGAACAACAATGTATCATCATTGTTTTTTTACAGCGAGAAGAATGTGTGAGTGCTTGTTTTGCAAGTGGGAGGTGTCTTTTAGCACTAGATAACGTTTGGCTGAATTTGCCCTTTCAAATGTATATTTTCTGTTTTTTAAGACTTGACTTGGCAAATTTGAAGAACCTTGATCATTTGTGTGTTTGCCAACTCACCACAGAAGGACACAATATGACTACTGTCTTCGTGAACAAATTTCCTGGTGACAGCTTCTTCCATGATCTGCTTCACCTGTCAATGAGAGCGATGCTGGTGAGTCACTCTTCAATATGCATCCACCACCAAACGTTAACACACACAGGTCAGAGCAATAGCAACAATAAAAGATCATTAGAAGGAAGTGAGACACATAGAACGAGGCAGAGTTCAAACGTGAGTGCGACAAGTGAAGTTGGAGGATGAGTCACCAGCTCTTAACAAATCCATGAGAAAGTGCAAAACATCACACTTTTTATATCAGGAGAAGGCATCTAAAATACGTTACATTTTCTAATACAATATAACTTACATACCTAAACTATTTACACTTAAATACACAAAATATTAAACATGAACAGATCAAAACAAAACAACAATAAAAACAAACACAGTGAAGCAACATCAATTAAAAAAAAAAACAATAACCCTTACACATTTAAACAACTGGAGACAAAACAAACAAAAACTGTCCCATTTCTCACTTCAACCTTTACATTTACCCTCCACAACGTTCTCTCACATGCAGAATTGTCCATCATCCTTCCATTTCACATTTTAAGTGCAGTATTGGGTTCCTTCCACATTGTCAAAATTAGCAGGGCGGATGTCACTAGTCCTGTACTTAGCCTCTGAACACAGGTCTGTTCAGATAAGGCTCTTGTCCGTCGATCCCCAAACACACAGCCTGGGTGACCTGGGCAAGTCACATGGTAACCAGCCTGTCATGAAGTCTAACCCATCAAACATGGCCACCGTTTTAAGCCAAAATTGGGCATGCCACCAGCTTAGCCTTTAGCGACATCCAGTAGTTCACAGTCCACTAAACATGCGCAGTAGTGCTCTTCGTGTGTGAGGAGCACGTGCTAGTGTACCATGTGACTCCTTTGACCAATGAGAGTGAGAGCTGCCAGAGCAAAACTGCAAAAATTGCCACAAAATCCAATCTTTGTGAAAGCTGTAGGTCCCTGAAATGCTTTCTGGACTGTGGAGGATTTTTTCCGCTGCAGTTCCAATGAACTGGCCACTAGTCTAACTCACAACAGGTTTAAGATAGCAATACCCCATCCACAAGTTTCAATAGATCCATACTATACAAGTTTGAAGCTTTGGTGAGTAATGCAGGCAGTAACAGTCTTACCACAACTATTGAACACAAGAATTTGATGATGTTAAATTCTCAGATGGTGGGCAAGGGCCTTTGAAGCTCTGTTTTTGTAAGAAACAAACTCGATGGGATTGGCTCCACAACCCTGCAATATCAATCTATTAATTTTCACCAGATATGAACTATAAACCAGAACAACAAATCTGCAATCTGACAGTTGAAACCCTAAATGGTCACATTTATATAGCACTCAAAGCACGGAACCAGTAACCAGCCACTACTTTTGAAAGATGATTTATGTCCTTAATCTGTCCAAACCCAGTCCTGATATTCAGCCCGTTTAGCCTCTAGCTGCATTGATAACAGATCACTTTTCACTGGCACACTCCAGTTTGTGTTCCAAGGATCAAAAGAGCATTCACAAGTTTACAGTGTTACAATGGGACTATTCTGTTATAATTATGCTATAAATTTTGTCCAATTTAGGATAAATCTGTTTTCATTGTCTTCTAATTAAATCAATGTGTCTCATTGATTACAAAGCTTTGCCTTGTACCTATAGCTATAGAGAATGAGTGAGGACCAATCTATGGACCCGTGTTTGGAGACCATTAACCTCCGGACACAGAAGGCTGTAATATCCTGCTGTCCAAATTAGTCGGTCCACAATGTCCCATTACACCAGCAGAACGAAAAACATCCATCTGCACCTGGTGCATTCACAGCGATTTAGAGCCTTCTCAAGACCTCGTACATTGCATTTTGGATTATCATGAGATAGCATGCAGATCTCAATCATGGCATTAAAACATGTTCAATTTTCCATTCGAAAAATGCTATGCCTATGCTTTAATTAATGACTCTACGGCTCAAAGGAAAATTGATTCCCAAGTAGGCCTGTCACAAAAATAAATGAGTGCGATATATAGCTTTTTTACTTCAGAAAATATAATATAATAATAAATGATGTTCTGGTCATCTGAATGCCAAATAGTGATGTGAAAAGTTCTTCTAAAATAGACACATGAACAAGACCCCTGGTGTAAGCCCATATTAGTGTGTGAGAACCAAAATACGACCAATGTAAATGACACCTTAAACAACATATAGAAGACTGCTTACAACAGTTTACAGTGCAATGAACTCCACTGAAGAGCTGTGAGTAAAAACCATTGTCACTAACAGACACATGACGAGATGAGTCATCCTTATTGACTGTTAGGGGACAACTGGGCAAAGCAGAGCAGAACAGTACAACAACACACGCTGGAGCACTTGACCCCTGCCGTTTACATGGGGGATACTGCAAAGAGAGCCACCTGCCATTTCAAACCAATACGAACACGCTTTACTTTTGATGAGAAAAGACAATCATGGCTGGCAGTACTAAAGAGGAAAACCTTTTGTGTCGACGGAGTGTTTGTACCGCTGGTTCAGTTCAGAGCAAGTCTAATTTGGATGTGGCTTTAGTTCATTTGTCACCTGCCAGTGCATTGACTTAGTGGCTGCTAGCGTCAAACAACCAGTAAACAAACAGAAAAGGCATGCAAAGGCAATGACCAAATCTGTCCATATTTTTATGTGTTTTTGTTATGCTGTTTCTTTAGGGCTATATCCAATTCTACTTATAATGCAGATTTAAGAAAGAGAGATTTTAAACAGCAACTTCTCATATTTATCATGAGAACACAAAACTTGTTAATGCGACAGTGCTGAGAATAGTGTGTCCACTAAGTACTGACTGCACCTCGGCTGTTGAAGCAGGGTAAAACATAAGCTGACTCATCTCTGAGCTGGGAGAAAGAGACACAATTAAATGCGGTTGAACACAATGAAAAATATTTGGGAAATAATAATTCACAAATGGATGAGCAACTGTATTAGCTCAATACAAAATTTAAATGCAATTTTTTATTTTTTTTATCCTTTTGGACAAATGAATTGCTAAATTTAGACATAGTTAAGCCATGCATTACCTTTGTTATCTCTAGTTTTGTTTTGGTAGATTAATCCTGCCTTAGTTTAGTCTGAGTTTATAAAACTTTCAATTTCGTCCTGATTTAACCTGATAGAAGGGACATTTTAGTGTCACGATTATTAAAAAACATCACAATTTAACGATTATTCACGATTACTGAGACTGTGACCAAACAACTACTCTTCCTCAAGTTTGTGACCGGTTTTATGATACTGAACTTTCTGACAAAATAATGTTAAATGTGACAGACACAGAAAGATAAAGTTCTTTACCTCCTATTTTTGGGCTATAGATTGAACTAAAAATACATAATTTTGCTCTAAAAATTGTCACAATTATTATTTTTTGGTTCTTATGATTATATTGTTACCTGAATAGTCACGATTATCGATTAACCAAATATTCTTGACATCCCTACCTGATAGGTGTGTTCAATAAGCCATACAAATGTATCTGTTCAACCTGTCTAAGCATCTTCTGTGCTTCAACACGAGTATGCAAAAAAGCCCTATCCACGGATTTCAGAAAAATGACGACTGTTGCCACAGCAATTAACAATCTGTAGCAAAACTATCTTTTGAATGGTGAAAAGTACTATCAATGCTAATGGCTGCCTTCTCTCCTCCAGATGATCAAGACTACAGATCTGTACTCCGAGGAATTTTTGTAGTCAAGTGTCTCGGCTCAGACAACCGGCACGTTTCTATGGCAACCGCATGTGTCGCACAGTGTATCACTTCCACCTAAGAAGACACGTCAACAACATTCACTCGTGGCCGAAATAAAGGGAGATGGGTGACTTTTAACAGTGCATTATCAGCTAAGTACAAAAGCTTACAATAATAAAGGTGTCATACACTGTGTACATTGTGTTGAAGTTTACATACAACTAGTGGTCCATGAATGTTTAAGTAAGAGCACAAAGCCTGATAAAGGATCTCCATCAAACCACTGCAGCCAAAGGGGACTATTCACAGTGATAAAAGAGCTCATAACCTCCTGCACAACACTGAGAAATGAAACACTGTTTAAAGAGACTGCAAAATATACGTAATATGATGAGCGCAATATGTTCAATATTTACTTCATTGTTATGATTTTCATCATAATCGAGCATCCTTGTTTGCACACTGATTTGTTTTTGCACAAGATGCCCATTCTGAATCCTCTCTATTCTCCAGGCTTGGACAAAGTTAATAGGCCTGTGACTTTCGGGGACATTTTGTTGATATTATTCAGCATTTTTTATACCTGCAACTAAGTCAGATTTTTTTTTTTTTTTTAAATCTTCTCATAGTTTACAATTTCATTATTCAAACTGGTTTAGTCTGATTGTGTTATGTGTTTTGATTTCGACAAGGATTAAAAGCAATAACTAACTGGTAATTACAAAGATTTCTTTTCAAGCATGTACACGATTATCAAATCATGCAGCCATAACAACATTCAAACAAATATTATTCACCCACAAACACTTTGTATTGGTCTCTTACAAGCACACTGTGTGAAAGCTGATTTCATACAGCGAAAAAACAGAGTGAAACCTACTCCTGAAGACGGAGCCATTTTATATGAACCACTAACTAATCAGCTCAGATAACTGGTGTGACTGTTATAATTGTCCTTTTTCCTATTCTCTGGTTCAATGAACAAGCACAGGTTCCCATGCATTTGCATCTGTCATTCATGAAAAAGACACACTGATAATTGAAATGAGATAGATATGGGACAGAGAGAGGCCAAAGGAGAGACCTATTCAAAGCTATTCTGTGCCAGAAGATAATTGTGGTTCCAGACATCCTGTGCTTTCTGGATAATGGCGCGCGTTCAGGTGAGAAGACTGTGGCACCAAACCAGCTGGGCGAGCCAAGTGTGAGAAAACAGGCTAGAGACACCATATGGTTCATCCCACACATTCATAATAACACAAATCAGAGGAAAATGACAAGCATGGATTTCTCTTTATGAGGGATGAGCGTTACAAAAACTAAAACACAAAGACAGCTACTATGTCTCATGTGTTGATTAATTAAAATATGATAGATTTTTGTATGAAATTAAAGCCAAGGGTTGATTTGGCTACCATCAGAGGGGCTTTGGCAAATAGGAGCAAGGGAGTCACCAATGCTATCAGCGCAGCGGAGGTGGGACAAGAGTTGGGAAGGGTCTGGTCTCCACTGATAAGAAGTCTCAAGGGAAAACAAATCACAGCCCTGACTCTATGCTTCTCTCTTTTTACAAGATGACGTGATTCTATCTGGGTCCACATCTGCATGGGAAGAAGTATGTTATTTATGTGTCAAGTACTGACCATATAGTACCATAAAATCCCTTCAATATAGGCCTACATAACATGGAAGGTTATTTTCAAAACAGTTTAGAATACATTTTGTTCAAGTTCATCTTCATTATCCATGTGACATTCCAACAGGTCTGTTTATATGTGACGAGAAATAAACAACTGGTCACTAAACCCTTCGAAAAATATATCATAAAATAAATATATACCTCAAAACAGCACGCACCACGCGCACAATACAGTCGCTCTGCGTATGACACATAGCTTACCCTCATGAAAGAATGGGAAAGGTTGACCTACGTGACTACTTCTTAGTGACTAAACTCTACAAACAGTGTCTACAATACACTTAACCATGGAAAGCTTATAGTTTAAATGAATGGCATTTTAGACATTGGAACAAACAAATAGGCCTAGACAAGCATTGCAGAAAATGGTGATAAGTTTCAGTACAGTTCTGTATATGGGCTGAGCACAAGTGCTTTAATAACACAAAGTGTTTGTTTTTCCATTTCGATAACTGCTGAAGTGAAAACACCCACCTCCTTCTTGACGGTGCGCACCAGCCGCTGACGCGTCTCCGCTTCTGAAACAAGCACAAACATGACTGTTACACGCTACGTTCAAACACAGTGATAACACAGCTACAGCTACACGTATTATTATTGTCCTTGTTATATTTGCTCCCACCTGCCATGGTGGTTGCCATGGATGTCGTCCCTTCTCTTCGGCGGCACTGCTCCCATCCACTGAGTCCGGCTCGTGCGCTGTGGCTCTGACTCCTCCCCACACATGCCCCTTAAAGACACACCTCTGCGTTACATCGACGTGTAAGGCCGGCCCATAAGCGTTACTATGGGGCCAATTTACACTCGGCAATGCCAAACTTGCTATTGGTACACCCACACACCGTCCACATTCAGTGACAAGTGCATGCATAAGTTTAACATCAAACATTTAATTTACAGTAGGTATAGAAAAATGCTTTAAATGAAATATTTGCTACCGGGATTGCATTATTATGAGTTTTTATGGCATAAAGAAAAAGCGAGAGAGACAGTTGGCCCATTGAAAAATGAAGAAACTTATGTAGCTACAAAGTTTGTCCAGAAGATGGCAATGTAAGTCAAATATAAAAGGACTTATCATTTTGCTATGATGAAAGGGAACATGGTGGGCCCCATGTTTTGTGGAATGTGGCTCCTGATGCCCACGGGTCTTGTACCACTTGAAGGCCAGAGCTGTCAGGTAGATCAGGTGGTGAAAGGAGTTGAACCAACCGATATGACAGAACACAGTAACACATTCAAAGTCCCTCCGGACAAACCCACAACAGATTTCACTCGTTATGATCAAAGAAAGGCTTAATAGCCTATTTTTTAACTTCAATTGTATCAATTGTAACTCCCATTTCAGCATTTACTCATGTGGTCGCTACAGGCATGATGATCAGGATGTGGTTGACGTATGAACATTTTTCCTCATGACAGGATGTCTCGTGAAAAAGATGTAAACGCGGGTTTATGGCTCTTCAAAGTCGTGCCAAGATTTCAGCTTGAGTTACATTAGTGGCTCTTTATGAAGCAGATGAGATGAAAATATGCATTACTGTTGATAGAAAGCGGAAAGTTCAATCTGATTGACAATTGTTACACCCAGACATTATGTGTATTAATATGAATTATAATAGATTTTGGGAACTCGGCCCAACACTGACTTTGGTCCATATGCTGTGTCATTATAAGCATGTACTTCTTCTCAGTGAAGTAAGGCCCACAGGTTCTTATGTGATTGGAGTCGACAGGCTCCACACTGTGATTGAAGCGGCTGTCAGTCTGATGTGCTTCTGCCCATATGTGCCAATGAACACTGACAGGAGTGTATGTTGGAAAAGGCTGGAGCCATGATTTGCTTTCATGTTTGTTTTGGCCCTCAGGGGCCCCACTCACCTTGGCTGAGCAATCAGACTTGCTGACTGTTTACCTCTTCTGGGCAGCAGCAACAAGATGAAACTGATGTAACTTACAAACATCTGAATGGCACCTCTACCACTGAGGACATGAGCCTTCTAAAGCACATCCCCAATGACTATAGGCTATTGAATGGAGTCGTATGGGACTGTATGATTGTCTTGATAAACGTTATGTTAAAATGGAAAATAATGGTAAGCAAAAATATATTACCTACTCACTACGAATAAAATTCATTGGACACGTTTTTACTCCAGTTATTTATCTCATGGTCTATGTGAAACTTTTTATTTATTTATTTTCTTAATTCATTTTCTTAAGAATTAATTCAGTTTGATTCTTCCCCAATGACTTACGTGAGTGCGTGAGTGCCTCCAGCCTCATTTGAGTCTGTCTCATATATTTTTTCTCCTGAAACTTCACAGTGCCCTCGAGCACAGGTCTGCGCGCAGCGTGTCGCTTTCGCCAGGAGTCAAACAAAGCAAGTTCACCGTGGCGTGTAGCCGTGGCGTGTAGCCGTGGCGTGTAGCCGTGGCGTGTAGCCGTGGCGTGTAGCCGTGGCGTGTAGCCTGTAGTTATAGCCTTTCCCTGTATTACTCTATAAAACTTTTAGCCAAATACTGAAATACAACTGGCATTATATTTATGCTCATTAAATGTCTCATAAGCAGTGCAGTCAGCGGCAAATTAAAGGATCACGTGACTGTGGGTACTTTTTTGTAATAACAACAACAACAACAACAACAACAACAACAACAACAACTGATGATCAATAAAATATCATATTCTGTTTCACTGCAATAAAGAGAAAAGTAGTGTTGAACAAGTGTGTTCAAACAGGTCTCTACCAGCCCCTCCCACTGGGCCTGTCTTCGTTATAGAAGACCTCCGCTCCGTGAAGCTGGTCCTCTCTGTGACTTTTCCACGGTCATGGCTGGCAGTGTGACCCAGCATGGGTCTTCTCACCCTGGATACAGCCCCCACAGTGCACCGGTGCCAGTTCCCACCCAAACCGATTCTAGGGACAAATGGAGCAAAAAGATGGATTTTCTTTTATCTGTTATTGGCTTTGCTGTGGACTTAGGAAACGTTTGGCGCTTCCCTTATATTTGTTATCAAAACGGCGGAGGTAAGTACCTACAAGCAATCTATGAAAATATAACTTGATCTAACTTAAACTTTGAGAAAAGTATTTGGACCCGAGGTATTTTGCGGTCGGAACTGTCCGTGGTGCTGAAGTCATGAAGCTTTTCTCCATTATAAACGTTTTCCCCACTTTACTGGGACATATATACCATTTATTTATCTTATTTCAAGATGTGATAAGTAACGCAATTATCATAGTTGCCTTCTTATGAATACTTGTAATGTGCAAAATATAAATAGTTCTAAATAGTAGTTTAGATGAATGTCAAAAATCAAAATGTCTTAAATTCAAGCCATTTCTCAACCCACTACATTTAGTAATAATTTTGTGTTTTTCTTGTGCTCTTCTTGGGCAGGAGCGTTCCTGATCCCCTACATCCTCATGGCCATCTTTGGAGGAGTGCCTCTCTTTTACATGGAGTTGGCTCTGGGGCAGTTTCACAGAACTGGAGCTATATCCATCTGGAAACACATCTGTCCCATTTTCAAAGGTACAACCGTGGTTAAAAACTATCACACATGTATTTGTATAAGTCAAATACATGTGTGCACTGTGTGAAAACTCAATGTCATTGGCCTATAAGATTCGCCAAGGGATTGACTTTGAACTAATGGTAGAGTGATGTGATTTCTGTGTTTCAGGTATTGGTTATGCCATATGTATCATTGCCCTGTATGTGTCCTTCTACTACAACACTATTATCGCCTGGGCCCTCTTCTATTTCTACTCCTCTTTCTCCTCAATCCTGCCATGGACAAATTGTGACAATGTGTGGAATACCCCTAACTGCACAAACTATTTTGGCCTGAACAATGTCACCTGGACAAACTTTTCCCGGTCTCCTGCGGAGGAATTTTACACGTAAGTGTATGTGAATGTGACTAAGAGTTATCATGTATATAAAGAAAAATAGTGATGGTTTTGTATAACACCTTTCTGTTATGATTAAGTGAATATTCCTGACTCAAACAGGAGGAATGTTCTGGAGATCCACAAGTCTTCAGGCCTCACAAATGTTGGTGGCGTTCGCTGGCAGCTGATGCTCTGCCTGTTTCTTATTTTTACAATTGTGTACTTCAGCCTGTGGAAGGGAGTGAAAACATCAGGGAAGGTAAGTCAGCTCTATTTGTCTCATTAAAACATGTAGAGCTTTATTCTCTTCTGTCTGGCTTCCCAGGTGGTGTGGGTGACTGCTACCTTACCCTACATTGTGCTCTTCATTCTGTTGATCCGAGGGGCCACTCTGCCTGGAGCCTGGAGAGGCGTAGTCTTCTACCTGAAACCCCAGTGGGATAAACTGCTTGAGACCAGCGTAAGTTAGACAAACATAATGTTACTTATAATACTTATTTTGTTGATCGTTTGTTATGTCCCTGTATCCTTGTTTCCAACACAACCAGGCTTAGATGCTATGTGTGAGTAAGTGCTTTGCTTGGATGGGAATATGGATGAGTTGAAATGAGATGCATAAATAAGCCACAGAGGTGAATAATAAGATGCATAATTACTTTAGATTTTCTGACCATTAACAAAGGCCTCCCTTTTTGTGGCCCTCACCAGCATCCAGCACTCTTTCTTCTCTTGTAATGCCGAATGTGCGCAGCTCTTCAGATCTCCATGCGGACAGCTGTGTGGCAACAACTCGGTTTCTGTACACTGGCCAGTACAGCCTAACAAATAGTGCTAAAAATATTGATGTAAAATACTGGCTTAACATCAGCATTTTGGTTACGTTTCGACAAATCTGAAAATAATTTCACAACCGTCCTTTCTGTAAGTATCAAATATAGCAAAAGTCAAATAAATGTGTTTTTTGTGTGTGTTTTTTTTAATAGGTTTGGGTGGACGCTGCAGCTCAGATATTTTTCTCTTTGGGGCCTGGCTTTGGGGTGCTTCTGGCTCTATCCAGTTACAATCCTTTTACAAACAACTGCTATAGGTAAGACCTGAGTATCCAAATACAATTACTGTTGACGTAATAAAGATGCATTTCTTAATACATTTTTGTTCTTTTTTCGGCACAAGAGATGCCATTGTGACCAGCTTAGTGAACTGTTTCACAAGCTTTGTGTCAGGTTTTGTCATCTTTACTGTTTTGGGCTACATGGCAGAGATGAGAAAAGTGGAGGTGGAGGAGGTGGCCAAAGATAAAGGTAAGTTGATTCCAAAATAATCATTTCCTAATATCTGTTGATACATTCTTGTTTTACCTCCTAGGGCCAAGTCTGCTGTTTATTACTTATCCCGAAGCCATTGCCAACATGATGGGATCAACATTTTTTTCAATCATCTTTTTTGTGATGATGATTACATTGGGTCTTGACAGTACAGTACGTACAGATTGACTAAAGGCACATAATATATGTTAGTCTGTTAATACATAACAATTAAACAAATCAATGTTGTATTTGTCTCAGTTTGGTGGACTGGAGGCTATCATTACCGCTGTCTTAGATGAATATCCAGAACATTTCTCTCACAGACGGGAGCTTTTTGTGCTGGGATTAGTAATTGTCTGTTTTTTGGGCTCCCTTAGTACACTTACACATGTAAGTACATAACATTATTGACCAACAACATTTTTACCCAATGATTTACAAAAAGCATTCCTTTGCAGGGTGGTGCATACGTGGTTAAACTGCTGGAGGAATTTGGAGTAGGTTGTTCAATTATTGCAATTGGTTTTCTGGAAGCTATTGCAGTTTCATGGTTTTATGGTAAGATATCACCTATTAATATCAGTTGTTATCAACAGTTGAGTATGAAGTGCTGGGAAAGCGCATATACAGACACCAATTCATCATCTATTTTGCAGGAATTCAAAGATTTAGCAACGATGTCCAGGCTATGTTGGGCACAGCTCCAGGTTTATTTTGGAAGGTTTGCTGGGTGGCCATCAGTCCAGCATTTCTCGCAGTAAGAACATGGCAACACATGAATTTGTGTTTTGATAATAACTGTATAGTAAATTCAACCTTAAAATCAAAGCATTAAAAACTAGGCATATTACCTGTGACGTTTAGCCCATGGGCGCGCGCTCATTTGCACAGATGCAATCACTGCCTCTCAATCACTGTTTCTCTTTCTTTACCCAGTACATTATAGTGAGTTCTCTGCTAAAACCTCCATCCCTCACTCTTTTCGACTACGTGTATCCGGACTGGAGCCTCACAGTGGGCTACGCTATTGGGCTTTCTTCTTTTATATGGGTGCCAGTGTACATGGTCTATAAGCTCGTATGGACTCCTGGGTCACTCAAACAGGTCAGTAACACTGTGATTATGATGAGTGCTACTTTATATTGAATTATGAACTGGTTATAATCTACAGAGACTTGCTGTGTGTCTGAGACCAGAGCGGACAATCCCAGACATTCACTCCGATAACCTGCACATGGTTACTGTGCCATAGCAATCCACATGAGCACACAGCAATCTGATGCTTTGTATTTGTCCATTTATAAGTAGACCTAATCTCAGTTCATTATGGCTTGCATCATGGGTGTTTCTTGATGGCACTGATCACTTGGAGTCACCAGAATGCTAACTGCTGCTAAGATCACCTAAGTATTTATCATAAGCTTTACATTGAAGTTGTGATCAATCAAACCATAAAAGAAATGTATTTTTATCATGCAGTGCTGGGAAGCCCTAAATATGAAGTCAGTATAGAAATGATTTATCAATGATTAATCCCACCTCAATATAAATGTAATCATCATAGGATGTTACAGCAATGGCACACTTCACTTCCTCCCTGAATTTTTTGTAACAGTATTGCGTTAAGGTCAGGTCACATCAAGCTAAGTTTTGTACTATTGAGCAGAGAAGATTCAACATTATTGGAAAGGTGAAAATGTTTTGGTTTGATTTAACTTCTGCCTTAATTTGTCATCTTTACTTGTTAAACAGTGTATAAGAGGTTGTATTGATATTGTGCCTCCAAATAATGTTATAAATAAGGACTGTTACACCGTTTTGTGTCTGTTACTAAAATATAAAAAATATAAATGTATGTTTAGTGAATATGATTCTATAATGTACACAGCAGTAAAATAATATTTTGTAATGCAATCAGTCTGAATGATTGTCATTTGTTATGGTATTTGCAAAATAATTGCATAGGACTGATCTCCTGTGTGTGGTAAGACCTTTGATCAGTGTATTGTTTTAAAAAAAAAAATATATATATATATAAGGGTACCTGTCCCTACGATGTAATGTTTGCTAGATGTTCACATGAGGATGTTATGATTGAAGAACATGATTTCAAAATGCCAAATATAAATGTATAGACGATCATCAGCTGCGATTACTCATCGAGCAACTAGGATTGATCAAAGGGCATTTGTGTCAGTGACCACCTTTGAAGTAGAGAGCGGGAACCCTGAGAGATGCATGAAAGAGAAGTGTGTAGGTGAACTGGTAATAAAACCATTATATTGAAGCAATATTTATAACAATTGCATTCTTTAATACAATCGTGTGGACAGTCATTCGAAGAGCTTCTACTTTCATTCTAAAAAAAACCTGTTGGGAATTACCCATGGGCAGAGAACAAACAGTAATTCTCTGATATTTAAATGTCATTCTCGCAGTCATAGATCTTAAGGTTAGAAGTGGTTCAATGTTCTCTGTTTCACTGAAAGGCTTCTTCTTATGTAATACTCTATTTGGTAATGTGAAGTCAACAAAATAAAACAAAAGCATGAATGAAAAATTTATTGCTGTTACAAATGAAAGGACATGGCATTATTTTCCAAGTTGTCCCTATTATAGCAATTTTCTGATTTTCTTTGGAGGTTAACGTGAGTGACATTTGTCAAGACTCATTAAGCTTTCCGGGCAAATAATTAGCAGCAATAAGTGTTGGTAATAGTTTTCACCCTTAAGTTCTGTAGAGACGGGAAGTAAAGGCCAGACACATCAGTCACGCAATAAATACAGTATATAAGAATAAAACCTTAAGGAGCATGACCTTTCATTCACTGCTCTTTGACATTTGAGAAATGGAAATGTGATAAAGGCTCAATATTTTTTCTTGAATGGTTCCCAGTATGAAGGAATGTTGATTTGATTTGAGACATGGGCAGAGCTATAGCTTCTATTGCATACTTTTTAGTTTGGGGAAATACAAAGGCTCAACCAATACAATGTGTATTTATTTAGCTGTAAAGTAACTAAATAAGGGAAAACACAACTCATTTGCAATAGCATGAAAGTATTGTTTGAAATGCAAATTGGCTAACAGTAACAAAAAATAGATATAAATAAAATCAGGTAAATGTTTATCTAAACTGAGTCCTATGAGAGATTTCTTAATCTGGAGTTTGAATTAATTTAGATGAAAAGGAGAAATAAACAGGATTCTCTGAATTCCATTGAAATGAATACAGGAACTGCAATTGCAACCCCAAGTTCCCACACTAAATTTACCACTGAAGGGTGCAAGATGCAAACATGTGACTGTGTGACTATGTGACTGGCATAGTGTGCAGGAACGGGACTCCCAAAAAGTTTGGCATTTCGTCCAGGGGCGGCACTAGCATTCCATGTCCCAAAACTCTAATCTTAACTAAATTGATGGTTTATAAACCCAACCTTAACCCTAATTTTACCCTGATTGTGACAATATATTTTCTAAAATAAACATTTGCCAAAAGAAAAATAATAGAATTTTAAAATTCCACGTTCATAACCAAATGAACGATTCATGAATATAGACTTAATTTTAATGCAAATCCTCACTCCCATTTTTTTTTATTTTTTTTTTAGCATAAAACACAAAAATAACCCACACCCACACAAAGCACACGTTTTCATGTTGTGGAGGGAGGGGGGAGGCGTTCAACTACAGACGCCTGTGGGTCATCCAGACCTGAAACACGAGGACTGTGTCTGCTTCAGACAATTTTACATTAAAGAAATGACAGAGGTTTGCAGGGACTAAGTTGCATTGGCTGTACATTTGAGTGTGTCCTATCCTCCACACACACATGATCGGTGAATGCACATGGCACTAGGACCAGAAAGGCGCAGTAGATCTTACTGCGCCTGCGTAATGCGCCCTTCACTTCACATCGGTTTTGCGTCCGTACAATAAAAATGCACTGGACCACCACACGAACAATCATTTTGTGCTTTAGTGTAATAGTCCATGGAGACCACGGTGATTCTATACTCGGCAACAGAGCCTATGACGTGCTTAAGAAACAGGACATGGGTAAACCCATTTTCAGGTCCTTTCTCATTTTGGGACATTCAGTTTGCTAATCTGCTAATATTAAAGATTTTATTTAAACAATTAAACCCAAGACTCATATTTGCGGTTTCAGGTTAAACATAGCCATATTTCTGTAATATTTAGTCGGATTTTAACATGTGTTTTGGTTTCACAGTGACTTTGGGCAGTGTACTGGCTGTTCTGCTGCTGCTCATGATTTTCATGGCCATCTGCATCTACAAACCACTGCCTCGTCGATGATGTCCCAAGTGGAGATGAGCATGTTCAGCTCTGTCGAAATATACGTCAAATCTGAGAGATTTGCATATAAAGAGCATATGGTTGACCATTGTGTGTTTACTGCTACAATAGTTGTTTATGAAAAGAATAAATCCATTTCACATATAAATAAAGTGCTTTTATTTTAGAAATCTTCTGAAAACACAGTTCTTAAAATCACAAAGTAACACAAATATTATGTAGTCTTGTACAATTGTTTTGTTTAAGCTGCCAGTTATGCAGTTTGGCAATTTGCTTGTTAACAGAGATTTCAGTAATTTCTACTCAAACTCAACAATGCACAGAACGGTTTTGTGGAATCAGTAATAGTGGTTAATGTTTCAGCACCATCAGCACAAATGCAACCATATCATGGCAACAAACACAATATTCTCGTTTAAGAAAAGCTTCAAAATGTTTGATCAAATTTACCTTAAGGGACATGGACTTGGCTTGATAGATTCGTTTTTAAGTTTGTGAATGGCACATGACATTTGGCTGAAGTCTGACGATGCTTTTGTCCAGAGGCCCACAGCTGTTTATGTTAAGAATGGCAAACGGATATCAACAATATCTGCCACAGCAAATGTGTTACTGCCACAGCTAAACTAATATGGAGTTGTATTATGTGTTGTTTATATGTTGTGTGCCTAATGTTACATAACATAAGTAGCATTTAATTAGGTGGACATACTTTTAATACCACTAAAAAGAAAATTGTAGGAGAGCAAAGTCAAACCCTTTTTGAAAACAATTAGCAGCTGAATACAGCAACAGGCTTTCCATTTCCCAAGCAAAAAGGGTACATTGAAAAAGCACGGGATACTTGCTGCTGTTTATGGTTAAGGACTCATGGTTCTTCTGAGGGATACCACAGAATCATTTAGCAAGTGACTGCAAGCTCTGTTTAGAGGCAGTAAACCCTGAGACTTTGATGAGTGCCACACAAACTTAGTAGGCTACATAGACTACATAATGCAGAAAAATATCAATCCCATATTGGTCGAAAGTAACCTAGCAATAATAAGAAATACTTTACATGGGCTTTAATTATGGTAAAGCAATTAGTCTGAATCAGCATTAAATTGTAATAATGAATTGTGAATAATTAAATATAAAAATAACATAACTAAGAGCCAGTCCTATCTTTAAGATGAATCCTTATGTATAAAATATTAAGAATTGCTACCGGTAGTATCATCTGAAACAGAAAGTTTGATATTGCAAAACTGATATGAAACAAAAGTTGTAGTTGCATAGATGGTTATACGGTTTAAGGACAAAATGGGGTGCAAGGGTTGCATCTGTTATAAACTACAAGTTTAATATGATTAGTCTGTCGTACCCTTTTAACTTCCTCATATTCCCTTGTTACTTGTCCGTAATTGATAGCTGCAGTATCCTCTCCAGCTCCTGATCCTCTTGCTTCCGTAGCCTCTCCTCTTCTTCCTGAGCCTGTGCCGACAGCTCCATAGCCAGCCGCAGGTCTGAGTCTGGACTCAGCGTAGTGAAAGAGCTGGCAGGACTTGAGGCATCCTCAATGTCCACTAGCGCCCCCTCTGGGATGCTCCTAATCAACAGATTTTTTAAAATTGTTAACCGATTTACTGTTTTACAAACTATTTACCAATTCATAATTGAGAAATGTTCAAACCTATCACTGCGACTTCTGGTCATTACATCAGTAAATCCATCATCAGCATCCTGCCAATTCCCTTCCTTAAATCACATACACGTTACATTTATACACTTTTAAAAAGGATAATGTTCAATGCATGAAAATATTTATTGATTGTGACCTGGTCTGAAATTCCCTGAGACTCCAGGAGACTCTGGTGGATTGCGTACTGCAGAAGTTCTTCATCGTTGTTGGACATTGGTGCGTGTCGGCTGCCACCACGGCGATGGTAATGTGCAGGAACATCAAACACAGCAGCACTTACCTGAAATATAGCCAATGCTGAACAAAAAAAAAAAGAAAACAATTAGAAACAAGTTAAAAAACCAAACAAAAACATCTACAAGGCTAGTATTCACACCTTCAGGATCTTTAGTTGGGGTTCCGGCTGGAGTTGGTGTGGCCTCTTCCTCTGTACTGCATTTATTCACATTACCAAAGGTAATCCTGGCATTTAGTACATGAAATAGAGGTATCTCTATAAAAGAAGGATGAAATGTATCATATAGTATTAAATCAAGGTAAAAACTGATACCGCAGTTGAAATGGTAGTCATGTTTAAATAAACATGTCCTGCCCTTGCATATCAGAAGGGATACTGACCCAGGCCTACTCAAATGCTAAACTTATGAAAAACTCTTTGAAAAGAGGATGTAGAGGAAAAGCTCAGCTACCTTATAGACCAGATCAATATTTCAGAAGTTTTTTTCTTGATGCCAGTGCTTCCTCACCAATTTTAACAGGAAATCCAGGAGGAAATTTCAAAGTGACAAAGTCCCGTAGCCTGGCGAAATGTGAACTTGTTCGAGCCATGAGGTCAATGATAGGGGTCACCTGCTCCACCAGTGACAGGGGGTGCTCTTCACTCATCCACAAAGTACCTTTGAATCTGTGCCATAAGTAAAGGATTATTACATTGATAATATAACCAAGAAACAGCCGAATATGAAGATTAAAGAGTCCTACTTCTGAGTTCGAATGCTGAGTTCAATCGGTCGACCAATATCTCGGTTTTCTAAATCAAACTCTGGGTTAAAATATTCCTCAGGGATGATGGCAGTAGGATTGTTTGCAGTTGCATACTCCAGAGTAAGGTCCTACAAATAAAATCATTTTGATTTTTTGACTAAAACTAAATATTTCATCTCACAAAGGGTAAAGTATATGTCTTACCCCCTGTGCTGTATTGTACAGCTCCACAGTACCCAAAAGAGATTCTAGGACATTTCTTTCACCTGCATTTGAATTATTCTTTTATTTCCAGATTATAATCAAGTCATAACAAATGTATAATGTGCAATTTATTTACTAACTTTTAATACGAGACTTCTCCTCATCAGTAAGATGCTCTGTCCTTGTTCTGATTACCACATTAACATTATTTACACTAAAAACCTAAAAAAGAAGACAATAAATAATTAAATAAATAAAATGTTGAATAACATTTGAGTGTTGTATATATAAATTACAAAATTGCCAACCTTTGCTTCAAACCCATTGACAACTTCAGTTCTCTCAGTTCTCCATCCCCAAATACCAGACTTGGTTCTGTATAGATTAAATGAATACATCATGTTTATTTATTTTTTTTATAAATTATACATGTAAAAGGGCAATTTGAGTGTTTTCTGAGGTGATAAAT
This sequence comes from Chaenogobius annularis, assembly GCA_015082035.1. Taxonomy (NCBI): domain Eukaryota; kingdom Metazoa; phylum Chordata; class Actinopteri; order Gobiiformes; family Gobiidae; genus Chaenogobius; species Chaenogobius annularis. The sequence goes on along the minus strand of BJKM01000185.1, from coordinate 349,749 downwards.
AAAATAAAACATGCCTCTCAAAAGCAATATCCTTGGTATCCAGATACGTGTTAATAATAGGAGTAGTCAGTCTTTTGGCAACCTCCTGCTCAGCAGGCTGCATTGACTCCAGAGTCACATCCTCCATTTCTTGAGAAATGTTGAAGCGTTCTGTGTCTACCACCTTATCATCATGGTTTACTTCCATCAACTCTGCATGTGAATCTGTCATACACAGACATATGAAATCCATATTGAAAAAAATAAAGACAAACAACCTTTTGAATTTGCAGAACGTACCATCTCCTCTAAAGATATAACTTCGCCTCCCTCTGATCCAAGTCATATTCTCAAACCCGAGCAGCGTGGCATCAACCCTCAAGTTTGAGCCACTTTTCCAAATGCGACAAACATCACTTGGACAAACCCGGGACACAAGAGGGACTGGAACACAATGAACGCACTCTTTTACAATGAGGGAAATCATTGACCGACGCTCACTAGCGGATGTCGTTTTTCCAGTTTATCTTGTTGTGCTCACAGTAGCCAAAAGAGCTGAAATGCTCAAATTAAAACTTACTCCAACTTGTAAACTCCCACTTCATTTCCATATAAAAATCTGGGGACTAAGGACAACAACAACAACAACAAAAGTAGCGTTAATGCCAGGTAAAACAGTAGAGATGGGCACCATAAGTTCACAGAAAAACAGTCAAACCTCTCGAATCTTTGACAGCAGCTCAGGCACTCCTCCAAGAGCAGCGGACGCTTTGAGGTAGTCTCTGCGTTGAAGCACAAGATGAACCATTTCGGGATCTCCTGTACTAACGGCCTCCTGCAAAACTACACACAAAGAAAGTATACATTGAATTACACATTTTTTTAACTCAAATTTTCACAATAATTTGGCTAAAAGATATATGAATAAGATGAATATGCATGGTGCAAATTGCATGCATGGGGCACAATTTCCTGAGGGGGATAGCGAAGTCTAGAGAGGGGTCTTACCGGTCCAGTTTTTGACATTTTCTTTTGTCACTTGTGCACCATGTCTCAGAAGGACTCTGACGGATTCCAGATGTCCAAGAGTTACAGCCAAATGCAAAGGAGTCCGACCTCTGGGATCTAAAGCCTCAACGTCATTCTAAATAAAGAGGTCAAACTGTCTCAGACTCTGATTGAAATTAATTGTCAAAAGCGTGTGTTAGTTAGGGACATCACTCATCTCGTACTAACCTCTGGCAATCTTAAATGTTCCTCAAGCTGCCTGTAATCATTGGTCCAAACAGCGGAGTGCAGGGGAAACTTCACCCGGATCTCCTCGCTAACGTTAGCCGCGGACATCTCTACACAGCCTCAGCGCAGTTTTTAGACAGATTTACGTGATTACAAGCATACGAGCACGTCAGTAAGGAAGAAACGTTAAATCCATGGCACATACGCTTAAATAAATGCGCAAATATAAATCACTTCGCTGCAGCAATCGTCAAAGTTTTGGCAAGTCTTCATCAAAATGAAACTTTGGAACAAGGAAGTGTCAGGAGTGGTACACAGGAAACACAGGGGTGCGCTGTGTAAATCTGTATCCCCTTGTAGTTTAACAGCCCTATTGTTTGAATCGTCTTTGTACGTTAATTTCACAAAATAATTAAATAATGCAGTCAGTGAGTCGGTTGGTAAATTCCTAACGTAAATGATTGAAAACATCGTCTTGGAGAGGCGGGTGGTCCAATCCAGTTTGGACGCATTCATTCATCGTCTCCTCATAGGGGTGCATGTTTATTTTTTCATAAACGTTGCTCCAATCATGTACATGTGACAAGGACTCATTTAGCAGATTTGCACATTTTAGTAATTAAACAACCAATCGCAATAAGGGAACTAATAGTGATTATTACGCCAGGCTTAGGGTCACAAAGTAAACATGAGTCCGCCTGATGCCGTCATCACGTGGGAGCGTAACTAGAAAAAATATCAATAAAACAAAAGTAAAATATTATGTTTGGAATGTTTTTAAACTGAAAATATATATTGATTATTGTCATTAAACATGAAAGGTACTTTATTCATAGAGTGTCTACACAAATCAAACCGTTATTTTGTATTAAAAAATCCATAAGCAGACGCCACTGTCTTCGTGTGATGACTTTCTCGATTTAGTCTGTCAGGGTCAAAACCATTGGTATGAAAAAAACTGTACAATGAACTGCATTGAATTGGTTCTGAAATCAGGGAGAAAATGCACAAGTTCATAACAATATCGGGAAATAACAATTTAAACCATTTTTGAGGACCAGCGCTGAGCCTGCGAGGGTAAACTCCGGGCACAAGTACTTGGACTCAGCAGCTGCCTGTGTGCATTGACCACTGCCATATTTCGATGTACTAGACTGAGAAGACTAAACTACTATATATGGGGTAGTTACATAGACCTTAACTTAAAGCCTACCAATGTGACGGCAAACATTATAGCCTTGATGTCGGCAGGGGAGCATTTTGTGGTTTAGTGCATCCGCTAATCCAAAAAGACTAGGCTACTTTAGCATCAGTAAAATGTAGCAGGGCGTTATTATGGTTTTATAGCTGTTTTTGTTATTAGAGCGTAAATAAGTCACCGAGATATTGCTGGGAAATAGTTCAAAGTGAATTTCAAAAGATCTCATTTCAGTAAAGGATGTCTAATCGCCTGCGAAACGCCGAGGTCTGTGCAGACTGCAGTGTGCCAGGTAAGAAGATTATTATTGGTGTCCCTTTTTTTGTCTAGTACAATTTAAGGGTTTAAATTACAGGACCTGGTGTTGTTCTAACCCCTGACCTTACTTGGGAGAGCTTTGATTCCCACATGCCCATGAAAGTATTTTTTAAACACCCATGGACGTGCTGTTATTATCACTATAACTGGTGATCCAAGCCAGGTTAGAGTAATGTGTTAATAACATGCATTACCAAACTGGTAAAGTTATTACTACGTTATAAAGTACTATTGGGTAGCGTGATTTCTTTTTCAGGCAGAGGAAGCAAAACAGGATGCAGCAACAGACACTTGCTTTCAGTGCACAACATGTTTCTATTGTTACACTGCAGATCACAGCAATTTACTGAAAACAACTTCTTCAAACAACGTAACTTAACTACACCCACCATGTATCAAAAACACAAGGTCATTCAAGTATAAAAAGAGTTTGCAAATCTCTATCACTTCACGTTATGATTGATTTTGTTTTGTATTATTTTATGGTCATGCTAAATATTTTGTTATTACCCATTTTTGTTTGTCACACTAGTTGAAATTATGATAAAAGTCTTTAGCAACTGTTTTGTCACACATCAGTAAACGTCTGTGTTTAAAAGATGGTGCCATGACAAAGTAATTTGTGTGTTCAAAAGCTTCATATGTGTTTAGTATGGGGTTATCCTCATTATGATACATCAAATAACATTGACAGCCAAAGAGGAAGCTGCTGTATTACTCGACACAAATACTCCCCAAACCTTTTAGGACGATATATTATGTTTTATTTCTGATATTTCATAACAAACAATCACACATCGATCATTGTGTTACAGTTTGGGTTTTGTGAATCGCAATATTGAGCTAAAACAACATAATATTAGAAATGGAATAGAAAATCTCTTAACTTCCGGTTCAAAACTGCAGAACTGATTCTCAGCTGCTGGCCCCGCCTCTTCATGTCACTAGCGGGCTCTAGATTTCTTTGATCAAACATGCATGAATCCCTCAAAACACACATTTGAGTAAGTTTAAGATGAGTGAAAACCATTATAAGGTTTAAAGCGCATGCTAGATTTAATTGTGTTAGACTTGACCAAAATCAGAGACCTTAATGCCTCAACACTGTTTCATGGAATAATGATCTGATTCAGGGATTCAATCAAATGTCTCAAGGAGTTATACAAAGCTATCCCACTCTTGATTTTATTTGTCCAGATCCGCGCTGGGCCTCGGTGAACAGGGGCGTTTTGATCTGTGATGAGTGCTGTAGCGTGCACAGAAGCTTGGGTAGACACAGCTCCCAGGTCCGGCATTTAACACACACACCATGGCCTCCCACTCAGCTACAGGTAATGACACTAAATTACTCGAATGATACATGGTCGCTTTATATTGACGCTCACTAATTGAAAGTCTTTGTGGATGTACATTAGTTTTGGTTTAATCAATGCTCATTATGAACCTGAAGATATCCGGTTACACTGTAGAGGCTTTTTACTGAGTAGATAGATAGATACGTACATACAGTAGGTAAGTACTTCATTGATCCTGAAGGAAATTTGAGAAATTGGAATATACAGTATTTAAAGTAGAGTATGTGTATTTTTTGTCTTACTTTTCATTTCATTACAAAGGCATTTGTTTGTGTGTCAGCTGACTTTGTGAGTCCTGACTAGAATGAAGAAAGTCTGGGACAGGTTTCTTGCTGGAGCCTGGGCAGGTCCTAGTAAAATCTGGAAAGCTTCTCCTAAAGATGTGAGACAGGCCTCTAGACTCCATTTATGAAGTTCATTATGTCTTTTTGTATCAACAAAGTAGATATGATGTTTGTTTTACCTGCTGTTTCGGCGAACAGCTGTCACCTACTGAATTCAGAAGGAACGCAAAAAACAAACTACTACACGATTAACCAAGGTAGAAAGGGGAAAAGCTCACCATAGGAAAACCTAAAACCAGCATTATCGGATCAGAGCCATTGGGAGAATTATGTCAAGGACTGGTATAAATGCTGGATACAGAAGGAAATCAAGATCAGAAAATGGGGCGCAACAACAATGAACAGAGGCTAAGGAACTTTGATGCTTCCACATGACTTTGACACGCTTCTATAGGGACCACTGTGGCTAGATAAAAGTGACTTGTCAGCAGTCGGAAGACATTTCTGAGGAAGGTGACGGCTTTTCACCTAAATACTATGTCTAAGTAAAACAAACTTACCTTTAATCATACATATTTTGTCTTAAAAAATAGGCCTCTACACTGATAAGGTCTTGTTTGACTCGTGCATATGACACACATTTTTCCTCTCAGTTCATTCTACATTAATTTTATTATATATATTTTTTGATGTAGATGGTACAGACTCTTTACAGCAATGGTGCAAATTCTATCTGGGAGCATTCCCTTTTAGACCCAACATCTATGATGAGTGGAAAACGCAAGGCCAATCCTCAGGACAAGCTGCAGTGAGTCTTGTTGAATGAGCTCAACACATGAACTTGTTCTACTAAATAATGTCCTTATTTCTTCTTTTTTTGGTTCACAAAGCCCAAACAAATCTGAATTCATAAAAGCTAAATACCAAATGCTGGCTTTTGTCCATCGCATGCCATGTCGGGAGGATGACAGCAACACCGCAAAAGATTTAAGTAAAGTAGGTACAACAATTCTCTTTTACCCTAAACAGTGTCATTTTATAACTTACTACTTTAATTTTTAGCAACTTCACTCAAGTGTACGCACAGGAAACCTTGAGACATGTTTGAGGTTACTAACACTGGGAGCTCAAGCTAATTTCTTTCACCCGGTGAGATTGAACCTCTTTAAAGTTATATCTCAAACATGACATAATCTAACATTGCTGTTTCTGTAATTGCACACATCGGTGGTACAGGAAAAAGGAAGCACTCCTTTACATGTGGCTGCAAAGGCTGGACAAGTACTACAAGCTGAACTTTTGACAGTTTATGGAGCAGATCCAGGGGCACCTGATAGTAATGCCAAGACTCCAATTGACTATGCAAGGTAACTAAAAGGATGGTATAGATTTTCTTTTCTTTTATAAACTGATCACTTTAGCTTACTCTATGTTTGTTCAGAGAAGCTGGGTATAATGACTTGGCAGACAGACTGGTTGAGATCCAGTATGAACTTACAGATCGATTGGCATTTTATCTTTGTGGGAGAAAACCAGGTATTTTTTTGATGTCTGTATATTATATATAACATATACAAAATTACATATTGTCATGATTGAAAGTCGTACAGTATTACACTACGTGAAATACAGTCCTTAAAACACTTTAAGCTTACGACGCTTACGAGACTTTTCCTCTTTTTTTCAGATCATAGGATTGGACAGCATTTTATAGTCCCTCAGTTAGCTGACAGGTAAGAAAGTATATTTATATTAGCAAGAAAAATTGTCTTGACTTATATGTACTCTAATTTGGGATGACAAACTAAACGTATCCCGATTTTTGAAGAAACTGCTTGAATTCAAAGTAAAATGAATTCTAATCTTATCAAAGGAGCCTGTATCACTCAAAGTCAGTGACCAAGGAGGAAATCATGAAACATTTCTATGTACATTATATTGCCCTAAATTTTTGTTATAAATGTACTGATGCAAAATAATAGGACAGAAGTTTAAATGCGTTGTGTTTGCTTTTGCATTGCTCGCTTTTAATGGATAAGAAATGTGTGAGTAAAATCAGCTGCAACTGTGAGATCGCTATCATTTAATGAGCCTGAGGCCTAATCAAGCTGTTTTGTTTGCAGCAGTTTGGATTTATCAGAACTGGCCAAATCTGCAAAGAAAAAGCTACAATCTGTGAGTAATAACCTGATATTTGAGTTTAGGTTATAAAACATTGTTCAAACATAAGACTGACTGACCTGTTTGTTTTTATAGCTCAATAATCATTTATTTGAGGAGCTTGCGATGGACGTGTATGATGAGGTTGACCGGCGAGAGACAGACGCAGGTAATTATTTGACACATTTCTAAGGGTGTCTCAATTTACTACGTTTCATTTGTTTCTGATTTGTTTTAGTGTGGCTGGCTACACAGAATCACAGCACTCTCGTGTCTGAGACAACTGTGGTGCCTTTTCTACCTGTTAATCCAGAATATTCCTCCACTAGAAATCAGGTGCAGTTTATTCATCCGTACATTATTTATTTTGGCTGTATCACATTTATCAAACTTGATTTGTGTTGTTTAATAACAGGGACGGCAGAAACTTGCAAGATTTAATGCACATGAATTTGCAACTCTTGTCATTGACATATTAAGTGATGCTAAACGCAGACAACAAGGGAGTGCAGGAATCAGTCCGCAAGGTCAGTATTTTTTAATTCACAAAAACTATGCTTGTTGATCTCCGTCACGATGTGGATCATTTGTTAACTGTGCTGCTGTATTTGTTGTCCTAGATAATTTAGATTTCATGTTAAAAAATCTGTCTGTAAAGCCTTTTGGTGACAGTCTTGACAACGACCAGCCTGACTACGACAGCGTGGCTTCTGATGAGGATACGGATCAAGATATGCCTGTCAGCAAAGAGGACCGAACAAAGGTACAACTGCAATGTGCCTAATTGTTTTTTGACAGTTAATGTACACTGTTGTTATTGTCTAGAGCCTGGATTCAGACCTCTCAGATGGGCCCATTACTATGCAAGAATATATGGATGTGAAAAATGCTCTCACTGCTTCTGAGGCAAAGATTCAGCAGCTAATGAAAGCCAACGGTAACCTGAGTGACGAATTGAGGTTGATGCAGAAAAAGGTATCTCCAGTGCTGTGATTACTAACCTATGGACGCTCTGGCTGGTTGTGTGTCTACCTACATCTAATCACAAATACAAACATGTGTATGCCTGTTCACATTTCATAATAAGTCCAGCATGTTCACCTTTTTCAAGCAGATTTGTTTTACTTGGTTTGTTGTTTTGTCACCACTTTAAGGTTTATGAACTAATATACATTTCTTTAAAAACCAAGCATGAAGAATGTTGAATACAGAGGAGGTGGACTAACTTGAACTGTGTTGCATGGTTTATCTTCATTTAAGTCTGTCACCTGTTTTGTATAAAAGCACATTTTTGAGATTTCTAGTTTTGCATGTATGTTTTATGTTGCAGTTATCTTCGATGTTTGTAATATTGTTCAAATGAAAAAAATGTATAATTTGACTGCACTTCGTTAACACAATCACATACATTATATTGACTGCAGAAACTCTCTTGTAACACACTCACTACTGTTTCATTTTAGTTTCTAAACAATATCAAACCCATTCTATGTAGTTTTCCAGACTTTTCCTGTGATCTTGGCTTGATTTTGTTTGTCTCCAGTATCTGTGTGTAGCCTTTTCTGAGACCTAATCTGCTCATTTACAAATCTTGCTTGCTCACCATTTGCTTAGCCTTATAAAAGAACATCAAATTGCCCAGTAAAAATGTACATGTATGATCAGTTATCAGTAATTACCCTTTTGAAAACCCATGATTTCCGTATTCCTACTAAAGGCAACATAATGAGCCCCTTGCATAACATTGAAAATAATCGAAAGTCAAATTTTAAATCCAGGTTCTTCCTGTAAAATGATTTGTAGAAATTCTTGCTTTGCTGAAAGCTTTTCTTAGTATATGGCATCTGTTCCAGCTTCAATCTCTGCAAACTGAGAACTCCTCTCTAAGGCGGCATGTCACTACCAGTCATTATCAGAGCCCCAGCAGCTCAGAGTACCCTGACCCCTCCAGCCCCTCTGCTCACAAGTGGAGACAGTCTTCACGAGCCAGTCGGCCCATGTCTATGTATGAGACTGGCTCAGGCCTGAAGCCCTATGTCCCTAAAGGAGAAATGCCCTACCCAGAAGAGGCTCTCCTTACCCTGCAACCCTTTACACCTCATGTAAGTAAGACCTGCTCCTGTGTCCGCTCCTTTCTGTCGACTGCTCTGGACCCCACCCTCTGTCTCTTTCTTTCCCAAAATGTTTTCCTCTGTCTATCTTCAGAGTGCAGACATTTTTACACACACTTTATCAGAGAAATACAGATACATTAATTAATTAGCTGACATGATGTGTTTTTATTAACTTATCACTTTGTACTTTTTTATTTCTTTTTAAGAAACATTAAACTCTCTATAAAAATGATCCGTTTCATTAGTACATTGTTTATGAGATATGGTAGACTTTATGTTTTTTGTGAAGCAATTGTCGACCTCTATGCATTACATTGTATGCTTGTATTTACACAGGATTGTAAAAAAATGTTAATAACATTTCCTCATGTTGGCTGAACTGAAACAGGACCATGGTCTTTCTAGTTCCTCTTGCTGCTCTTGCAAAGCATTAAGGGATTGAGCTTGTAATTCAAACCTCCATTTTATTTAGACTTTTGACACTGCAATATTACCTATTATTGAGAACAGTATTTAAATCATTTGTAAAATGTATTAATTATGATGCTTTTCCCTTGCATTTCATTTGAATAGAACCATCTGTTTTAGCTCTGGGAGTTTTGGAGTATTAAAAACATTTTACATCGTTTTGCGATTATCACATTTGATTTTAACCCTGTACTCAGATGGAAAGGGGTGCTTTTGGTGTTACCTCCTCATCTCTGCCCTCATTTCCATCCACCTTGTCTTGGCTTAAAGAAGACAGTATTGTGAAGGTCAAGTACTCCCTGCTGCAGAAAAATATGTCTGTCTTTTAGCTAATGTTAAACGGCACTGCTGCATGTTTGAGCCATCACACTCTGACCTGGCATCTCTACTGCACTGCTATCCAGCATCGTCTGCTGTCTGACCACTCAGTGCTCATGAATTTCCTTGATTATACTGCCATCTTTGCTTGGAAAGTTTTGAAAGGCATGAGTTATTGACTCCCACTCAAAAATGATATGGAGCAATGTATTGTGCTAGACCAGCAGTTACTCTCTTTTTAGTATCGGAATAATCTGACAATTCCACAATCACTGACTGTATGCTTAAAAGTACTTCAATGGATCTGTCATTATTCAAAGTGGTGTTCTGTTATTGTGATCTCTTTTGAGTTTAGATCAGTTGCACCAGTCTCCAGAGTAATATCTTTCTTTAATATAATCTATTATACTAATATATAGCTTAATGTTTGCTCTTTTCAGCTGCTGCACTGCTTCCTTTTTACATCACAGTTGTTGGTGAGCCTTGCATGCATGTCCACATTATTATGAATAATGTGAATACTTTTCCTCTGTCCTTCCTAGGGGTCAAAATTTGATAAGCAGAGCAGCATGCCTGAAAGTGATTATGATAATGCCTTTATGGACTCAGATATGGATGACCCGAGGTAAGGTTATATCATTCAATCACCTGTTCAAAGTGTTGGTTTTTGAAAAACAAAAGCAGATTTTGGTCGTATATCGTCTAAGGCTGTGACAGTCTTTGCAGGAGAGGAAGGCTGCGCAGCAGCGGCTGGCTGGCAGAAGGCAGCTCAATCCCAGAGCTTGATGATGTAGAGATGGAAACGGACCCCACTCTTCCCAGCACGGAAGATGTGATCCGCAAAACAGAACAGATAACCAAGAACATCCAGGAACTGCTGCGAGCAGCTCAAGATGGCAAACACGAGAGGTTTGAATGAATTGTTCTGATCCACTACATCCACTCCCATCTTTTGTCATATTTATGCTATCATTTTCTACCAAAAGCTTTCAACCTTTGTTTATTCAATTCATTTTTTATTCATTCTTTTCCCCCACTTCTTTTGCCTCCATGTTTGTACTATGGTCTCCATCACCTGTATGAGCAGGTCTGTTGAGCGTGAGGGGGTGCGTCGCCTCAGGCATAGTTTTGGATGTTTCAGCAGTTTGGTTCCTTGGGCCGAAAAGCCCACTTCCTCTCTCCAGCTGCTCAGCCTTCGCTCCCCTGACCCCACCTCCTGGTACTCTGGCCTCTGTCCCTGCCTACCAGGCACAGTCTTCCTCCTCTCACTCTATGCTATGCTCCTCCTTTATGATCAACATCAATAATTTATGAAAAACAATGCTTTATTGCGTGTGGTTTCAATATCTTGGTTTGTTTTGATATAAAAACTAATTAATATAGCTTACTATAACCTGTGCCTGCAGAGTGAGAAGCATTACAAATACCTACTCATATGCTCACATTACTGCATGCTATGATGAGTATCAAGAACTGTAATACACTGTTTATGTAAGACTTGCATGTTTATTCATTTGTTTTTGTTGGAATATTGGGTGACACTTTTTTTTTGCCCCTACAGCTTCATACCCTGCTCAGAAAGAATCTATGTGGCTGTAACAGAAATGGCTGCCCTCTTTCCAAAGGTATTTGATAATATACATTTCTGAAAAACATGTAGATCTCATTAACCGTAGTTCACTTTTCACCTGCAGAAGCCTCGTTCAGAGACGGTGAGAGGATCTCTGCGCTTGTTAACATCCAGCGCCTGCCGGCTGCAGGCTGAGTGTAAGAAAGCGGTTCCATCAGACGGCCAGTCCCCGGACATGCAGCTGGTCACACAGCAGGTCATACAATGTGCTTATGATATTGCCAAAGCAGCCAAGCAGCTAGTAACCATCACCACAAAGGAGAACACCAACTAACATCTCATTTCTTATTTTTGTAGTGTTTTGTTTATTTTTGCAAATTGCATTCATGATTTATGCATGTGTACCTATTTATTTTTGAGTAAATGCCTACAAATGCATAGTTGATAATGTCAATAATAACTATGTGCACAAGAAAAAACTAAGAGTATATATTGCACAAGTACAGTCCTATAACTCAGACAATATACTGGAGATAGCTAGCAGGCCTAGGAAATATGAATTATGTAAATTGTGTCAACAGCTGATGATATATCATACATTTGTTGTTTACGGTTTGTACATGTATCCATATGTATCATCCCAAAGTATGGATACATAAAAGCCATAAATAACTACTTTAACACTCGTGTACCTAAGAGCTTCCCTTTATTTATTGCACTGTGCAAGCCTCAATACTGTACGTTTGACCATCCCCACAGAATGGGTCATGTCTCCTTATTGGGACTTTATGTTCATGTACTTCTTGGCTTCTTCCTCAATGTTTGATGAATAATTGCAAGGCTGGTCCCCCATATAGTTTAGTCAGGCATTACAGACTTTGCAAGGGCCCTTCCCTGCACTGGGTAAACAGGAACCCTTAAACCCTGAGTTTAGTTTGCAGTTCATGTATAATGGTGTTTCTTGTGTTGTGTGTCTTAAGTTCCATCAGTGGTGAACTGTAACATTTTTATATTGACGTGTTTTCATAAAACTCAGAACAATATTATTCTGTGCCAATGTTGAGGCCAAGATATATATAAAAAAGTTTTTTTTTACTGTCTGTGATTTAGTGTTTGTTATGCTTTTTGTTTTATGTGCAACAGATTGGGTAATACAAGTGTTAAGTGCTATACCACATGTTCTTTTTCATTTCAAAACAAAAGTAATGCCCTTGTCTGTACTAGAAAAGTACAGCAATGTATGTGAAGCAGCTATGAAGTTGCACTTTAAAATATTTTCTTAATAAACTTTAAATCACATCTATTTTTGTTTATATTTAATGCAAATTATACAAAGATTTTATTGAATGTTGAAAATAAAACTAATTTACAAATATATGTACAAAAAATAACATTGGTGTAAAAAATTAATGGCATCTAGTAAATATGACCTCAAAGATAATTAAAAAGAAACTAAAGCTAATGAGTTATGAAAAACTAGGCATTCTTTGCATTGTGATCCTCATTCCATAAATCTCAGGTCCATGCTGATCGGGGTCTGCTGCGTATCTGGAGGCAGAAACCCATTTGTTACATGTCCGTTAACCCAATGTAGAGCTCCAACTACTGACTCACCCTGTCCTCATAGCCTTTCTGTGCCATGCTCTGGACCTCCAGCCTCAGCTGCTCCTCCTGAAGCCAGCGGGTCTTTTGCTCTTCCTCTTCCAGCTGTTCCATCCGCAACTGTTCCTCCCACTGCTCTTGCTGCTTTTGTTCAACCTAAAACATTGGTATAAGTTTTGTTTACTGACAAATTAAAGACAAATAATTTGCATTGCAATATAGTACCTGGGTATCCATTTCCTTCTTTCGTGCTGTTCTGCGACCTTCTTCTAGTTCTTTTTCCTGCCGCTGTAGCTCTTTCTCCATCTCGAGTTCTTGGATCAGCTCCTCGCGTCTCTTTAAGGACTCTTCTTGAGCCTCACGATTCTGACACATTTTTAGTTCAAGTTGCTGCTGTCTGCCTGAAAGCACCTTTTAAAAAGGAAGCACAAATGACAAGACAAAATGATATTGCCCGTTTACTTTTCATTACTGACTTCTATTTAAATATGGAACCTCTTTCATGAGCCGTTCTCTAGCTCTTCTCTCCTTCTCCCACTGTGCTTCCTGTTTTTCCCACATACGTTGCGCTTCTTCCCTAAAGTAGATCAAATCCTATGTTACATTACTGACGTGAAGTTGATGTTGACAGATTTAACTTGCTCCTACCGGTGTAGGTAATCCATCTCTGCCTCCCTCGCTCTTTCCAACTGAAGCTGCTCTTCAATAACTTGTTTCATCCAGGCGGCGTCAGCGACGGCTCGCTCTCTTCGTTCAGTCTCAAGTCTCTTGTCTTTTTCTTCACCTTTTACTAAATTTGCTAGAATTCTGCGGTCAACCTCCTGGTTTACAAAACAAGAACACATTAAAAGTTGATTGAGTGCCTGGAAAAGAGCTTTCTACTGTAAATAAAATGTTTTAAATAATCTAAGCAGAGACAGACGTAATTAAAAGATGGAAATGTGATGGCAACACTCACAAGTTCCTCCTGAACTTGCTGAGCTCTTCTCTTCAATTGAGCTCGATACTGACGTATCAGAAAATGCCTGCATCAGCAAACATAATTGTTAGGGTTAGGTTAGGTGTCTTTATTTGTTCCCTTGGGTAAATTGGTTTGCAGTAATTAAGAGACATCAAACATACATGCACACAGAATAAAAAACACACAGACATAATGGATTAATAAATTGTAAAATTGCGCCGAGTGAGTTTATAGCTAACATAATTAACAGGTCAGTTCTTGCAATACGGTGCAGTTTTCACCTCGTCTCAGATTTCTTTTTCTGTTCCTCTGCTCTTCTTCTGTCTTCTTCCATCTTCTCAAGCTCCCACTGCTGGGCCAACAAAGCTTCTTGCTCCTTCTTAAGATGTGTGGCCTAAAATACCACACATAGGATTTAAAATATTTTGTTTGAACACAGTGGATAGTTTAGCAAAAAACTACAAATTAAAATACTAATAATACTAATGATTATGAATGTACCTCTTCTTCCCTCAATTTCAGTTCTTCCATTTGTTTACGCAGTTCCTCGGCTCTTTTCAGCTCCTCTGCCTTCTTCCGCTCCTCCTCTTGTCTGATCCGCTCCACAGCTTCTCTACGAGCCCTTTCATATTCATTTTCAAACCGCCGTTTCTCCTGCTGCTCTGCAACTTTTTGCTGTATATTTGTTAAATGAACTGGGTTAGGAAGGTTTCTTCATCTTCCAGAATGTGATTCAATAAACTATAGGTTTGTCATATCATTAATAAGTCACTATTTAATTCATTCTACAAATAAAATATTGTCCACTGATTACACAAGACTATGGCAAGATTAAAATATGTATTTTTCTTACCTCTCTCTTATCAGTGGTCTGCTCTTTCCACTGTTTGATTACATGATCTTTGTGTAAGGTAGACTCAAGCTGAAGGACACGAGGAAAAGGTTTAAAGACACAAACCAAAACATCTTATGAGTAGTCACAAATGAAGGTCACAAAATATCCGTTGTGTGTTGCTTTCCGAGCATCAGTCTCATTTCTCAGGTTACTAAACTCCCAGAGCCATTTATCACTTCTATCAACAGCCAGCCTTTGGAGTAAAAGATCTGGCCATGTGTCACAGTAGCATTAATTGTTTAAGGATTCCTACCTCTCTCAAGTCAGGATTATTTTTCTTCCAGTGCTCCTTCAACAGCGCATCAGCAACCTAAGAAACAGCATATATTACCACAACAATGTGTGATTAAGAAGCCTGTTTTAGAGTACATACCTTTCTTCTTCTCTCCTCTCTTGCAGTGCGCAGCTCTTCAGCTTTCTGGGCCAACTGACTGGCTAAAGTGCTGCTGTCAGGAACTACTTTACGCAGCTCTGCCTCCAAGCTGTTTTGTTCCTCTAGAAGCATAGCCCTGAGTCGAGCCCTTCGCTTCTCTAGAGATATTCTCTTTTCTTCTTCCAATCTCTGTTTATGGTATGCCAGCATGCTGTCAAAAACAATTCCGGTAATTAAAGCAACACCACGTAACTTTCTGGAGAAGGCACGTCACCTGCATTATTCCATGGAAATAGAAAATTAAAACCATACTTCTGAACATTCTGCATGAAAATATAAGTTTCATGCCATACTGTGGAATATTATAGCCAAAGGAATAACATTTTCAGGGCAATAACCAGGAGCACTTTTGTTTTGCTTTTCAAGATTGTTACTTGCAGTAACTGTAACCTATTGTTACTGCAACATTGCACAGTAATAATACAATTGTACATCCAAATATTGCGACCTGAATGAGTCTGACCCCATGGTCTGACCTCTGTTGGTAGGACTGTCGAGAGCCCCAGGCCGCCTGCCTCTCACTGCGGACACTCTGCTCTTGGAAATACTGCGCATGGTGGTCCCACTGCTGCCTCCACCGCGCCTGCCGCTCCCGCTGCAGAGCCATCTGCCCGGCCCAAGTACTGGACCGTTTTGGGACATAAGCCGAAAGTGTCGGCAACGCCATGACGATCCTACACAGCAACACGAAATCAGGCACTTAATGAACTTAACCCGGGGTCATCAATACAGCATTGATTCGATTTGATTTGAATTGATTTTGAAAGGGGCATTAGAACAAAAATCGACTCACATTTGGCTAGCGTCCGGTGGTTTCCTTAGTTACTACCGATGGCCCGTACTGAAACAGGCGTTGTGGCCGTTTCGCAGCACCGAAGCGCATGCGCATCGAAACGCAACTGTGAAACGTGAATCAACGCGCTGATCACGTGACTCAGACGGTTTATGAATCGCTGTTGTTTCACGGGTGTGTCACTAGGGGGCTTGTATCTCGAGCCTGAGTTTATTGAGGGCTTTAAACGAACGACAGAACAACTACTCAACCTGCTCCACAAAGTCTTAAAAAGGTGTTTGCTCATCGGAACCATGTTGATTGTGTTTGAAAAGCGAGATGAGGCATTATTTTATGATTGTCACATCCTCTAGTTCACACCTGGGCGTTTTAATCCGGCCTTCCTCCCCCCAGAGATCATATGTGTTTTACTCTTAGTTTCTTTTATTTTTAACTGTCTTGGCGCTATAACATGTGTCTGCACTTGTGTCCTTAATAAAGATGGCATTAAATGAATGAATAATAGATTCAGTAGCCAATATTTTACAGAAAAGTGCTTATAATGATAAGAATGTATTACACCAATGATCGCGGGCCGGGCCCTCCGCCACTCGCCTGGATCCCAATATGGCCCTCTGCGGAAAAATAACTGCCCACTCCTGCTCTAGTTTGTGCCACAGGACTAGTTTTTGTGTCAAGAACTAGCCTGTCATCAGATTTTGCTTTTCCAATGTAAGAGAATAAAACCACAAATACATTGAATAAAATATACTGCGTCCCTCCACAGTAGGAAAATGTAGGCCACATTTTAAATAAAACTTAAAAAATCTATTATCTATTATTATTCTAGAAACACGGTTGCATCAATAATACATAAAATGCAAAGTTATTTTATTGGCCACCATGGCACATGCGGTTCAACCCACGGTGGATGTGGTAGTACTAAAACATACCACTAGATGTTACTCTGGAGAGTTTCGAACTGTGTTTCGAAGCCTCGAAACGTTTGGTTCAAATGTTTTACTGTTTCATGAGGCTTGCTTCACTTTGCACATCAGTATTAGTTACCGCTGTAATTCCTAGTTACTTCCAATAATAACGAAAAACATTATGGACAAATCTCATCGGAGGATCTCATTGGAGAAGGCGTTTTTATTTTAATTTTATTGTTTTTATTTTTTTTATGTAAGGAGCGATTTAATAATAATAAATAAAAGTTAATTAGTTAATTCAAAAATATTATCATTGTGCGTGTGTGTGCGTGTGTGTGGGTGTGTGTGGGTGTGCGTGCCTTGCCTTGTGCGTGTGTGTGCGGTGCGCGTGTGTGTGTGTGTGTGTGTGCGTGTGTGTGTGTGTGTGTGTGTGTGTGCGTGTGTGTGTGTGTGTGCTCGGGTCATACTCAGGTGGAGTCTGGCGCACAGTGTTAGGTGCCACTGTTATTCAGCAGTAAAGGCTCGGAGCCTGTTATATCGTTTTAGATTTACACATTGTTGCCTTGAACATGGCTCTGCTGATGGACCATCAGTTCAGACAGCTGCCAGTAGATAGACAAGTGGAGACAAGGACGTTTCTGGAGGCAGTGTCATATCTTCCACATTTCTTTGGTGAGTCTTTCATCAAATAACATCAGAATAAATAGGGGTAGTGAATGTCACTGCATGTCACTTAGCCTAAGATAGAGGCTAGCATAAACACTTAGACTAACTTTGTTTTTTTTAAACTCCAAAACAATTTTGTCAAAGATTTGTGTTAGTTAATTTAGACTAATTTACTTACTAACTTTTGGAGAAAATTTCATATTTTTGATCATTTGTTTTGAAACAATATTATTTTTATCCAGCTGTCAACAGTTCTATAGCATGCATTATTTAATTTAGTGGCCTGGATTTTTAGTAGTGAAAATTGATTAGCAGGGTGTTGAGTTCCCTTTGCCCATTCATTGGAGGGATGGTGCTCCTGGGCACTTTTGTGCAACTGCATTCGGTATTATTACCGAATGCAGTCAAGGGTTTCGTGTGGCTTTCTTTTAAAATGCCACACGAAACCCTTGACTGCGTCTGCAGCCCTTGTGCTTCAAGTGTTTATTCATGGGTATTCTTATTGATAAATCAAATTAAACTGAACTGAACTGAACATGGTCTTTGAACAACTACAGGCTACTTTCTAACAAAATAGTATATTTATTATTAAATAGTTTGAAAGCTGTCTTTAGCAGGGGAACTATGACCCATGTAGTATTCTACCATGTAAATACTTTAGTTATCAGGAGGAAGACAATGATGAACCAATTTAAGCGTTGCTCAGAAATAAGATCTGTTGCCCTTGGTGCTGTCTGGTCCATCAGGTGGGCACAATAGAGCACACTTTGTCATGAGGAGTTTCCACTATCATCAGCTCTGTCGCTGGTGGTGACAGTGGGTCGAGCACACATGTGTGGCCGTCATCTAGATGTCTCTTGTTCACTGCACTGTCACCTAATACTTTGCTTGCCTGATTGCCCAAAAAGACTCTGCTAAATCCTTTTGTGTCTGTTTGTCTTAATAGCTACTCACAATGCATGATTCTGCATGAACCTTTCTGTAATCTTTTGTCTAATCTCTGTGCACTCGTGTTTAGACTGCCTTGGACCCACTGTTTTTGCACCAATAAAAGCAGACTTTTCAGGAAACCTCACAGTAAGAAATTTACTCTACCACCTATAGATATCACATTATTTTTAATAAGGACGAAAGAAAAATGTATTTCTTATAGAAAATCAAGGCTGTCTATGACACCAACCCAGGACGTTTCAAGACGCTGCAGAACATTTTGGAGGCTGAAAAAGAAATGCGTGGAATAGAATGGCCCAAAGTTGGAGCGACATTTGCACTCATGTGGCTTAAAAGGTTTGAGGTCCATTATTTATTTTTATTTTTTTAATCATTTGAATATTTTGAGCATTATCTTTTGCAGGAGTCTACGGTTTATCCAGGTATTTCTCCAGAGCCTTGTAAATGGTGAGAAAGATGACCAAAATCCAAACCTCATTCGGGTCAATGCAAACAAAGCCTATGAAATAGCACTAAGGAAGTATCATGGTTGGTTTACTCAACAACTTTTTAAGGTGACTCAATTTGTTTAATACAGAATAATCAAACTACAATAATTAAAATACAGAATAATTAAACTACATTCAGTACTTTATGGTTTCAGGCTGCTGTGTTTGCTGCTCCCTATAAATCTGACTTCCTGAGGGCCCTGTCAAAAGGCAGAGATGTTAAAGAAGAGGAGTGTTTAGAGAAAATTCGTAAATTTCTCATAAACTTCTCCGCGACTGTGGATGCAATATATGAGATCTACAGTAAAATGAATGCTGATGTAGACTCCACAGCATGACTGACCACACAATAGAAACAATACAAATAAATAAAAGGTCACATTTATATAGCGCGTTCCTAAGTCACTCAAAGCGCTTTACATGAAGGAACCACTCACCCATTCACACACAAGTTTATCACAGACACAAGGGGCGGGGCAGGTTAAGTGTCTTGCTCAAGGACACAATGGCAGTATTCACCTGAGGCAGCTGCAATGGCAACGCCAACCTGTGGGCCAGTGGATCTGATTGCCAATGAACCACCGACCTTTGGATCAGAAGACGAGCACTCGAGCTACTGCCGCCCTAAAGTTTTGAGTTTGATAACACTGCTCGGTTTCTATTTTAGTTGATGAAATATTTTCTTTGTAATGGTCATTTTTGTTCAGATTCTCTTAGTTTGTTTTAGTTTTGCAATATGTTCTCCATGCCTACAACATAAATATATATAATTAACATATTTCTCAACATTTTAATAATACAGGTAAAATTATTGTAGTCCATGCCTTGTGTTGGGAGAACAACATTGTGAAATATAATAATAATATATAAATATATCATAAAATATAATGATATAAAATAAAAAGAAACCTGAGATGTATGTTTTGTACAAGGTATTTTGATTGTTAGCGTACAGCAGGGGTGTCCAAACTATGGCCCATCGGCCAAATACGCCCGCAGACCAATTTTTGTTGGCCCTCAGGCTTCCTGCAAAATTGACCCAAATAACCAAAAGTAGTACTTTTTTGTGTACCATTGGAGAAAATCTTCTATCATACCCTAAATAACAAAGATGTTGACACAAACCTAAAATAATGTTTCAAACTTAATTAAAAGTGTATTGGCTCATCAAAACTACGTCACTGCTTTTTTGTGTAGTATGTGGCCATATTTGTTTCAAAATGCAGCCCTCAATGGAAAAAAGTTTAGATACCACTGGTGTAAGGCAAGGCAAGGCAAGTTTATTTGTAGAGCACAATTCGTGCACAAGGCAATTCAAAGTGCTTCACACACAGGAAAAAAAGACATGGCAGAAATCACAAAATCTTAATTTAAAACTGCCATTTTCAGGCTATCCGTCAAATAGTTCAAGACATAAAAGAGAAGAGTGCAAAGAAAAGCATTTCAGTCATATGCACAGCCAAACAAAACAGTTTTTTTTAGTTTGAACATTGCCAGAGTAGCGCCAGAGTAGTCTACAGAGTGAACACATTTAGTTTTGTGTGTCCCTCAAGATCTCACTCTTCAAACACATTTAAACATAAAACCCCCAGCGATATTCGAAATTACCTGGCAGGTAGAGGTCTGTCTGATTTCCAGGAATCTACTCTTTGGCACGTCACCCTCTTGGCGGCAACTGTGGTACTGGCGTATACTTCCGCTTTGGCTCCAGACTCCAATTTTAGCGCAAAGGTGGTCACTTCGTCCCACCAATCCGTCTCAAGGCATTCGTTGTTCTAGTAAACTTTGAGAGACGACAGTCTGAGTTCTCGTTCTTTCACTCTGTGGAGCTGGGACGCGAGGGAATGGAAATCAGGTTGAACCACTTAAGACAAGTTTCAACTACTGTCAAGTAAGTTACAGTACTTTGCTATTTTCTTATAGTTAAATTTAAGTCGACTGTTCTAAACAGGCTATATTTGAATTTGCATATAATATAGTAATATATATATCTAATATATTATATATATATATTATATATATATATTATATATATATATATATATATATATATATATATATATATATATATATATATATATATATATATATATATATATATATAAGATAGATAGATATAGATATAGGTAGATAGATTTAGATATAGACATAGATATATAGAATAGATATAGATATATGATTATAGATATATTGTGTATATATGTATACATGTATAGTGTAGTATGTATGTATGTATGTATGTATGTATGTATATATATATATATATATATATATATATATATTATATTATATAATATATATATATATATATATATATATATATTATTATTTGCTGACTTTTCAGAAGCAAGCTCAATTGTAGGCTTTGTTAATTGTTAATTTGTTATTGCCTTATGGCTCCAGTCTGAACTCTCTTTAGTTTGGACCAAGTGTCACCTTAGCAGTGACAGAGCAGGAAGTCACATGTCTTTGGGAACATTTTCATCCATCACTATAGGAACAACTGCATTTGCCCTTGTCCATTAACTGTAAATGTTAATGACATGTTAATCATCAATCATACAAACTCAAACTAAAACTGGTCTCCGATTTGACTATTAGCCTTAATAACATAATGTTAGTTTGACTTCTGGCTGTTTTGTTCTTGTATTAACTATGAAATGTGCAGTGCCAGTGAAGTGAACTGGCATGATAATCCTGTGTGTTGAACAGAGCACTGACTCATGCCTGCCCCACACTGGACCCTATACTTTGTTTTTGTTGCCCTTTTCAGTGCAGTCTGGTTTAGATAAGTGTCCAAAGTCAGGAGCAGATTCAGGAAGACACACAATTGGGGAGGAAACCATATGTGAGGGTGTCCATCCCTTTCTATTGAGATAATGGCCAAAAGCAAATGTTATTGTCCTCAAATATCCAAGTTCACATGATGTACTGTGTACTGTATAGGATTTGTTTCTGTTTGCGTCTAATACATTTGGTGTTTGTTGCCTCTGTGTAAGCTTATGTCAAGGTAACAGTTGTTTCTGCGTTTTCAGGATACCCACATGGTTTGCCATCATTTCCAGTTTCTTCTGAATAGGAATTTGGCACATAATTGTGACAAAAGCAATGAACGAGGTACACAAAAGAGTTACAGTGTGTGTCTGACTGCACATTACCGTAGTATAGATAGGTACTTACATGTTTATTATTGTTTTGTTTTTTTAATACTGTTTAGTGTGCTAAATTAACCAATTCCAGTTAAAAGTCAGTACTCTGAATGAACCATGCAAGCTTGACATAATGAATAGACTGATAAATTACAATTATAATAAGTGTTAAACGGAATAAATGAATTGCTAGATAACTATAGAATGATTAAAGCCATTTAATTAGCTTAGTAGTTGTTTGTGAAATTGAATGAGAATGTTTATGTATTTGTTTTATAGAATCGTTCAGCCACTACACTTTTCAGAAAATATCAACTCGCCTTGTCCAAAAATGGCACTGTCTCCCTGGATTCTGCTGATGTTGGAGCAGCTCAAAGCGACTCCGTGTGTGAGATGTCAGACCTGGACAAGACCGAGAACGACTCCGTCCCGGCTGAAGAACCAAATCTTGAGGAGGTACAGGAAGTGGCCCCACCCGGCCAGCAGCCTACGGACAGCAGACAAAACCTGAGGTCAAAGTTTCAGGGTGCGTTCAAGGGCATTGGAAACCCCATGGACCTACTGGAAACTACCATCTATGAGTCCAATGTGGTCCCGGGACCCAAGAAGGCTCCAATGGACTCACTGTTCGACTATGGCACCTACAGAAATACAAGCAACCAGAAGAAACGGAGAAAAAAGCTACCAAGAGGGTATATGTTGTTTTTTTATTACAAATCATTGATTATTAATTGTTCCTCATTTGTTTCACAGTCACAGGAGTTGATAGATAGGCTGAAGTTAGTATTTTCAAAGTACTTACCTAAACCAGGGGTTTCCAAACGTTTTAGGCCCCCAAAATAACCGTGCAACTGACTCGGGACCTCCACAGTAAAATGAAAGAGACGTCTGTAATAATATAAAAAAGTAACACACTAAATAATCAATGGACATTTTCTGCTCAAATATTTCTCATATAATGTATACAGAATGTGGGAGGGACAGTGTAATGGGACGAGTAGCCAAACATTGTTCAAAAGGGAAGAGTATTACTGTTTTTTTAAATGAACTACAATCTCTGATCCTGTGTTGTCAGTGCTTTAACCTTTAAACAAAGGACATTCACACGTGTTTTTCATGCTCAGTTTATGGACAGGACAAGCCTCATGTTCGGCTCAGAAGCCCCAGAATTCCAGGCTCACTGAGCTGCAGAGGCTGCACTAGTCATGACTGGTGGAGGGGCGGGGCTTTTAGTGACTACATCAGAGAGAGGACACATAAAATCAACTGGATTTTAGCGCTGGAACTGGCAACCCGATTGAGAGACTCATTCTGCTTTATGATTGGATAATTAACTTAAGAACCAAAACATAAAATGAAAACATAAACAGTGCTTTCCGGTGGCGTGATGGGTGTGGGCGTTGCACATGTGTGGTTGCTGCCACTGTGGAGATTCCAAATTGTATTGTAATCATATTCAAAAAGGAGAAGGAAGAAGTGTAAACTTATCTACCCCCTATCCTACCCTTTATTGCATTTTACGTATCGACAGCATTACGAGTAAAAAAGCTTTGATATTTATAAAATGGTCCACAGTATGGCATTAAATTTATCTATCTACCAGTTCTTGGATGGGAGACAGCTGGAATGCCAGGTGCCACAGGGAGGCGCTAGTGCAAACTGTTGTGTCTTTGTGCCAGACACTTCACTCTCCGTACCTCCAGTGTCCAAGTATGAGAGTGAATGTGGGACAACAGATGCAAATTACCCATGGCTACAATCCGGTGTGTTTACGGCGTGTGTGTCATGTATGTTCACTATCATGCACTGTCCCAAACAAATGAGCAAAATAATAAGAATAATTCCAGGCAAAGCAATACAATCTCTATGGCTATAAGCAGTATTAAAAAAGTTACATATTGCAACTTTAATATGCAGTAGAAATACTAATTACTTAATACTGGCCTTTGTAAAATGACATCTTGTGTTGGAGTTCTATAAGAGCATAAAAGTGTTGGAAAAATGTCATCATACAAATCTCCACAACGACCACTTTGTAGGCCGAGGTGTGTCTCTTGGGCACAGACAAACAGACAGCCTTTCCTCCAGTCAGCGATCTAACAGAGGACATGTTGTTGGTTGGAAGCGGTTGAGGTAATATTTGGGCTGTGCTGTGTGTGAGGCTCCTGTGCCAGGGTCATACAGGGGGCTGTTTATGGAGCTGCTTTTACTGTTTGTCCAGTCCGAAGAATGAATGAATGATTCCTTGACTTTGTGTCTGTAGTAAAGCAGAAGTTTCCTGTGAGGATGGTCCTGGTGCTGATGCCCCTAAAGTAGTGAAAATCTTCAACCGCACTCTACTGTTCGAGTGTGTGTCTCGGGGAGACCCCCTGTCTCTAGAGGGGCTGCTGGAGTTCCTGCAAACTCATGAAAAGAGACTGACCGACGAGGAGTTCCGAGGTGGGCTGAAAGTTCATATTATGCTTTTTTAAATAACATAAGTAGATAATCATTTAACAACTTTTTATTCTTGCTAAACCTCAACCTTGATTTAAAATGGCTTAGCAACCGAAACTGTTCCATTGACTACAGAACTGATAAGCTCCGCCTCTTTATAGCAACATTTTAGTGTAACAAGCAGTGGCTTTTCATTTACATGCTTTTATTTTTGAAAAATGACTATATGTGGCTTCTTTTTCAAATAATGACAACTCGGGATGTCACGATATCAAATTTTAGAGTTCCGATTATTCATTCATAAATCATTTTCCTCCAGTTTGTGACCGGCTTTATAAAATGTTACTTTCTGAATGACAAAATAAAGTGAAGTATGACAATAACAGCCAGATGAAAAAGTTATTTACATTTAAGTATTTTATGGACTATAGATTGAAGACTTCGTTTAGCTTCAAAAATGATCACGATTATTATTTTTTGCTTCTTACGATTATATTGTGACCTGAATAATCATGATTATTGATTAACCTAATAATCTTGACATCCCTAATCACAACTAAGTACAGGGATGTGGGCGAGGATAGGGGATAGTTTAAAACAAGAATTTTCTGAGCACATGAGCCAGAAGCACTTTTAGCACACTAATGATGAGGAAACACCGTTGTAAAAGGGTAAAAGCGCTATAAAGTTGATTTTGAATATGTCCCGTGAAGTCATTAGCCATTGTTTAGTGGCCAACAGCTGCTATTTTTGTCATTCAAATAAGCGTTTTTTGCAGCATGCCCAAGAGACAATGGCCTTTTGTATTGTTTGCAGCATGTTTCAAAGGATATGGCGAGGAAAACGGGGAGTATTGACTCTGTAGGTTGAGCCACTGTTACGGCTTCCTGTCTCCTGAGTGAGAAGTCTCCACCACATCACACGGAGCAGAGAAAAATCCCAGCAAACTGTCGTTAATCCACCAAAAAAGCACACACACAAGTGGACACAAGTGGACACAAGTGGACACAAGTGGACACAAGTGGACACAAGTGGACACAAGTGGACACAAGTGGACACAACAACTTTTTTACATCTCTTTTCTCTTCTGGTTCAGAGCCATCAACAGGCAAGACGTGTCTGCCCAAAGCCCTACTGAACCTGTACAGCGGACAAAATGACAGCATCCCTCTGCTGGTGGACATCGCTGAGAAGACTGGAAACCTTAGAGAATTTATCAACACACCGTTTAGAGATGTTTTCTACAGAGGTACAAGAACTTTATCTCAGTTGGATTTAGCACAGAAAGGAAAACAATTTGGATTTATTTTCACCAAAACGTAGGTTGCACAATAAGATGACACATTCTTTGTCTGTCTCGAGGCCAAACAGCATTGCACATTGCGATAGAGCGCCGTTGTAAGCAGTACGTGAAGCTTCTGGTGGAGCAGGGGGCAGATGTCCATGCTCAGGCGCGGGGACGCTTCTTCCAGCCCAGAGACGAGGGCGGATACTTCTACTTTGGTAAAGACAAAAACATTTTTAAAAGGGGTTTGAGGTTTAGAGCTTTTCTTTACCTGTAGCTCTTGAAGCCCCTCATAAACCCCTTCTGTGTTGTGCAAACACCTACGTTATTCAGTTAACAGCCCTTTTTCCTGGCACACAACTTTCCGTTGCTATGACAAGAAGAGGTGACATTTAGCCCCACCCTCTTTTTCTGGTGTGGTTTTAGACTGAATATTATATGGAGATTTAGGGGTCCAGTTCTGCTGCTGACAAATTAAAACCTTACACGAGCTGCACTAAAAAACATTAGAGATAATGTTTTGTGTCAGCTGTTTTTGTATGTCAACCATTCATTTGTTTTTACCTACATAGTTTGCAATAGCAACATCAGTACATATTTTACCAAATAATAATTATAGTCTAATGAAATTAAACAAAACACAAATTCTTGGTACAAACTATTTTGTATCAAATGTTTGTTCTGGTATTGTAGTGTTTCATGTGATTTTGATGATTTTCACACTTGCTGTATCAGATTACAAATAATTGTTAAGCCATAACTTTTGGAACTTGAATGGGATGAAATAAATCATAGCCCCATCAAAAGACAACCCAACGCAGGACTGCCATCTAGTGGAGATTAAGTGGCTGTTTTTTTTACTGGTATCAGGTACCATTTATTTATTTATTTATTTATTTGGGGACAATTAATAGAAATAAACATTTACACAAATGTAAATATGCTTATAATATAAAATATGCTTGATCATAACCTTGGGCTAGTTTCCATCTGCAGACCCCCTGGCAGGTTAATGTTTCTGAAAATAAAACACGTATGTGTTTTACGTGACTGATATTGACAAACTCTTGATCAATAGTTTTGATGGCATTTAATAGTAACTTCCTGTTTTCCTCTGTCTCATTCCCAAAGCACCATTAAGACTCAGTTGGCTTTCACACTGTGGACCCCTCACAGTGGATATGAATTCTATTTGCTGTCATCACGTCATCCTTTCTAAATCCCTGTGTGTCCTGCTGCACTGTGGATCATTTTCCGCGAGCTTTGCACTGAGGTGAACAGAAACCTGGCAGGCCCAATGTACCACGGCTAATGAGATTTAGACTTAGCTAACAGTCTGCATGTGCCCATGCAAATCCATGAAAAGAAGCGCTTCTCTCTGAGGTGACAAAGTAATCTGTCACCCACAGCAACAGCGCGTCTCTAGTAGCTGCTTTTGGCATTCCGGCCTCAACGCACTCCTCCTTCAAACCACTGCTAATTACGTTTGTTTTTCCACTCATGTCTTTGATCCATTATGTCACACCCATTTATCATTTCAAACTTTTATTTTTATTTATTTAAGGCACAGCTGGGCTGTGCCTTAAATAAATAATTTATAAAGAACAAGAATAAGGTCTTTCTGTAGCAGTGGGTACAGTAGCCAAAACATAACGTTAATTCACAATAACTACTGCTTAAAAACTAAAAACTTCATGTAAATGTTGGTTAGTCTGCTTCTCTTTTATTTATTTACTAATGACTGGTTCGTTGCTTGATTTTTCTAACTTTCTGGTGGTAAAATCAAGAATTTTGGAAAGCCCTGTGAGCAACTGCTGTTGAGATTTTGGGCTGTACAAAATAAATGTAAATGTGGTGAGTGGAGAGATCCCCATGACCCCAAGGTTGGCTGTTTGCTTCCTGCTTCCAGTGTAAACATTCCATTACGTCACATGGACATTACAGGGTTGTATCACATTAAAAGGTACACCATGTAACTTTTCTGACGTCAAGGTCCACACCTGCTTGTCTCCATGAAGATGTTATTGCTTTTCCTCGAATGTTTCACAATATGGCATAAAACTGTCTCCATGGAGAGAAGCAGGTGACACCAGGCCAAGGTACAGGTCAGATCTGTGGAGATGTGACCGCGCTCACTGTAAAAAAAATGATGTGTTTTCGAGATATAGTTGAGCAACACAGTAACACCTCCAGGAAAAGTTACATCGTAGTCCTTTAACTCTGAGAAATGTCATAAGATCGGTGTGAGAACGAGTGCCCTCCGCTTCCAGGTGAGCTGCCTCTGTCACTGGCGGCCTGCACAAACCAGCCCGACATCGTGCACTATTTGACGGAGAACCCGCACAAAAAGGCCGATCTACGACGGCAGGATTCACGAGGAAATACGGTGCTCCACGCTCTGGTGCACATCGCGGACAACACTAAGGACAACACTCGTTTCCTCACTAAGATGTACGACCTGCTGCTGATTAAGAGCGCCAGACTGTACCCAGAGTGCAGCCTGGAAGCGGTACTCAACAGCGACGGCATGTCCCCGCTCATGATGGCCGCCAAGCTGGGGAAGATAGGGGTAAAGTCACCAATTTGCATGTTGCACAACCCACTCCTCAATCTTATGAAATCCGATTCACTTCTTTAGATGGTAACTTCAGTCTCTGTACAGGTTTTTCAGCACATCATTCGCCGTGAGATCAAAGATGAGGAGGTCAGACACTTGTCCCGAAAGTTCAAGGACTGGGCTTACGGTCCCGTGTACTCGTCCCTCTATGATCTCTCGTCACTGGACACATGTGGAGAAGAGCCATCCGTGCTGGAAATCCTGGTCTACAACAGCCGCAATGAGGTGAGAATCACAATAGTAATCCATCAAAAGAGAACACAGCAAAGTTGCCAGTTTTCCTCGTCTTGTGCAGCGGAAATGTCAAGCGTCTCACTTAAATGTTACGATGGTGTCGCCGTCAGAATCGTCACGAGATGCTGGCTGTGGAGCCCGTCAATGAACTGCTCCGAGCGAAGTGGCAGAAGTTTGGAGCGGTGACGTTTTACATCAGTGTCGTTTCCTACCTCATTACGATGATCATCTTCACGATAGTGGCGTATTACCATCCAACGCAAGGGACGGTGAGTGGCAGTCCTCACACTCATGCACACACTGTGATGAGAAGTACTGGAAATCAATACAGATAATAATGGTTCATGGTTTGGATTTATATTGCCTGATAAAAAACCTAACTAAAAAAAAACACTTTATTAGGCCATTATTCATTTCATTTCGTCTTTAAACTATGCCCTGGGGCGGACTGATGGAAACGTGGCTGCCTGTTGTGCGATCTCACCTGAGCCACTGTCACATAATAAGCATGGACTTCTTCAGCCTCATGTGTGACTCCGCTGTGATAGATATTGATCACATTGCACCAGGAAAACCCCACGAGAAGCTACAGTCTGACTTCTTTGGCAGATAATATTTAGGTTTCGCATTCATTTTACCCACCGGCACAAATGATGCCTCTTGAATTTATGCCACAAAATAGTCTTACTTCGTTCACCTGTCACTGGTCCTAAAGTTAAGCCTAACCAGCGTATGCAAATCATTCCAGTTTGCAATGTTATAATCTTTTGAATGTGTGTTTACCTTTTCGCCTGCTTAGCCTCCTTACCCGTACAAAACCTCCACAGACTACCTGCGCATGGCCGGGGAGATTGTGACTCTTGCATCAGGCATCTTCTTCTTTTTCACTAATGTACGTGTCTACCACCCTAATAGGATTTGATAATCGTGCGTTGACTCCTATTGCACACCCTTTAATCAACTCCAAAATGTTGTTGCAGATAAAAGACCTGTTCCTGAAGAAGTGCCCCGGAGTGAAGTCTTTATTTATTGATGGCTCCTTTCAACTGCTGTAGTACGCCTCCATCTCGTCTCTTTCACCTTTGATGTTGCTCTTTAGTGACTTTTGCCCAAGGCCAATTGAATGCAGCATTCACTCAATTGAGGCATCTAATTAGGTCTATGAAAATCTCCCTTGACGTGTTTCATAGTTTACGTCACCAATTAAACTTACAAACAAAGCGCACAGATTGTCGAGCCGAGCCGTCACATAATAATAACAATAACAACAACAATAATAATAATATATGCTTTTATTTGTAGCTTCATCTACTCCGTCCTCATTGTTGTCTCCGCTGCTCTGTACCTGTCTGGAATCAAGGCGTACATTACGGTCGTGGTGTTTGCGCTCGTCCTGGGTTGGATGAACACGCTTTACTTCACCAGAGGACTGAAGCTCACAGGCACATACAGCATCATGATACAGAAGGTTAGACGCTTAAAGTAGCAACAAATCACAAATCACTTTTTCATTCGATGTTCACCGCTGTTATGTTTGCTTTGTAGATTCTTTTCAAAGATTTGTTCAGATTTCTGTTGGTGTACGTGCTCTTCATGATTGGATATGCATCAGGTATGTATTCGTATTGCCGTATTGCAGAGGACTTTGATATGTTTTGATGTTTTGTAGCTAAACTGTGGAAAATAGATGGCATTTTCTCGTAGAGGTGTGCTATACTGAGAAAAAGGTATTCCTCAATATTTTTTGGGAGTATCCCGGGAACAAAATTCAGGCGATATTATGTCAGTTAAACATAAACGTGTTGAAACATGTCCTTCAACGTATTCGTTTAAATGTCTGTAACACTCTTCTCGTAAAAAACGTTTTTTTTCCTATAAACGATACATACTTGACTTTCACATTTTTCATATCTTCAAAACAACATTCACAATATTATCTAAAATGTTATATATATTGTTGACTTCGATTTTCTAGTATAAAAATTGACACTAACTTGTTGTCCAGCTCTGGTAACCCTGTTGACCGTATGTCCACCCGCGGGCTCGGACTGTGGCGATGAAGGCTGTCCCGCGTACCCAAAGTGTCGGGACCAAGACACATTCAGTGCCTTCCTAATGTACCTCTTTAAACTCACCATTGGAATGGGTGAGCTGGACATGATCCACAGCGTGCAGTACCCTGTCGTGTTCCTCATCCTGCTGGTCACTTACATAATCCTGACTTTCGTGCTGCTGCTCAACATGTTGATCGCTCTGATGGGAGAGACAGTGGGCCAAGTGTCCAAGGAGAGCAAGAAGATCTGGAAACTCCAGGTAGGTCCTCTGTAAGCATGTGAGTGAGTGACAAGTGAATTAAACCAGTCACAGTGAGTCATTGTGAACTCTCAGAAGCAGCAGGGGGATTTAGTTGCCTGTAAATGAAAATATACCAATTGTATATGAATATAAACTTGATCCAGGCTCTGAGAACATTTTTATTCACCAGTATCTGCATACTATAACTTTATGGACATCATTTTTATAAATTTCCTTACAACTATAGTGGGCAACCACCATCTTGGACATCGAGCGTTCGTTCCCAGTGTGTCTACGTAAGTCGTTTCGAGTCGGTGAGATGGTGACAGTGGGTAAAAAGTGGGACGACACACCAGACCGCCGCTGGTGCTTCAGGTATTTCAATGATTATTATACACTCTGTGATGAATGCAGATGCTGTAAAGGTCCATTTGTCTATTTCATGCATTAGGGTGGATGAGGTAAACTGGACCCATTGGAACCAGAACTTGGCCATCATCAGTGAAGATCCTGGAAAAAACGAGACCCACCAAGTCAATGGGCTACAGCAAAGCATGAGAGGCCTAAGGCGAGGTGAGTATGATGCCAAAGATTTTGTATATTATTGCATGTTTCAAATACTGTTCAGATGGATAAACCACATGTTTCTTCTTGCAGACCGCTGGTCCACTGTGGTCCCTCGTGTGGTGGAGCTGAGCAGAGGTCCTCGCTCTCGGGACCTGGTTGTTGAGATGGAGCCTCTGACACCTAAACACTGACTGTTGTAGGAATAGAGAGACGCCTCTGCATATAACAGACTGCTCTGCTGGGACTGTGGGGCTTTAAGTGCACTCATTTACACAGATCTCATGGGAGATTATGAAGAAACCAGAGCAGGAGTTAGGACAAGGACAGTGAGTACAAAGCACAGCTCTGGATGGACTATTTCTCTTTAAAAAAAGATATATAGTGTTTCATACATATAAGATTTCCATAAACTTTACAGTATGGACAAGTTGCTGTTCAACAAATGATTGTGTGCGTGATAACATCAGATCACGGCCCATTCAGTTTCTATTTTGGTGCATTCATACACCTGTTTCCACTCAGGGATTTCAAACAAGCTTTGCCAATTACAATAAGTATTGCAGAACAAGTTGTGCTTTCTGATGGGAAGCTGAGGCATATTTACAGTATTGTTCATTACATCAGTGATTGCCATTGCAGAATGGCAGATTTGATTGCACTGGAACAAGTATTTATGATCTTGTTATAGCAACTCTGTATATATTGATTCATGATATAAATAGGGATTCTATTCAAGCAGGTATATTGTATAGTGGTTGCATTCATTTAAATGTAATCAGCAGGATATATTTTCTACATATGAATGTAAATATTTCTGAATGACATCTTTCTATTTTGTATTTAGTTCATAAACTGCGTATTTTAAGCCATTATCAGTGGAAACAAGGCTTTCATTTAAACTAGAGCAATGCATAGTGCTATTATTATAAGAATACAAAGACATTGTTTGGAGCAAAATGGGCATGAGTAGGCTACAATTGTCAAACATAAATGCAAATATAAGACAATAGCCCCCCTCTATTATGGTATGTCTTTGAATTTTCCATGTTATTGTCTCTTTGCAGCTGCGGTATTTGCATAATCAACTCAGGCCTTGCCATTATGTACTTTTTCATATTTGCTGCAGTGTTTTCATTGCATTTGGCTCTTTGCCCTAGGTAGTATTTAGTCTAAATGTGCATCTACTGTAGTTTATACAAATGCATTTGAGAGCAGCTGTACAAGGCTAGTACCAATTTTACACATGACTTTTAATAACAAATATTTTGGGAACCTATTTGTTTTTTCATCTGCATTACTTTAATATTATGTTAATTTTTGATTTTTAGAATTTTTAATATAGAATTAAACAAATGTTATTATGTATGTATGTTATATGCCATTAAGAAAAGGTGTTCTTCAGTAGTTGATCCATTTCGCAGTACCCTTTATGTCCAGCAGGTGACCCTACAACCTAAAATTCCCCTTGCATAGAGCCTCGCGCCAGCCCGAGCAGTTGATTCACACAGCATGACTCTGTGCCACAGGTAGAATATGGGACAGCCAATGCTAAGTTTACGAGTGTTTACATTTGTAGCTCCTTTTGACACTAGTAAAGGTCACAGTGACGTGTGCACCTGTCGGTGTCTCTTGGTCATGATTTCTATCAGAATTCTACATTTTAAATTTTTTTTCTATTAACCAATATCGTTTTATTAATCATTTCAATCTTGGCACGTATCCAACAACATTATTACAGACAAATAAAATCGATTTGTTTATTTTTCTTTCAGAAATTAAATTAAAGGTGTGGAGTAAATTTAAATAAAAGCGCGGAGAAGGTGTCATGTCCTTTTATAATTTTGTGAATCATTTCAACGTAAAATCAGTTTAACCATTAAACTATCACCAGAACAAAACAGCAGCATACAATGTGCAATTGAGAATGACTTAAAAAAATAAATCATCTAGACCTGAATTTGTAAATATTGTCTAATACTACCAGGAGCAACGCTGTGTATCACCAGTGCTGCCCCTGAACCAGTTTGAGCACCACTGTTTAAAAGAGGAAGAAGAAAAGGGCAAAGATCTCCTTCTTCTTACCCGCTCCTCATGGCCAGCGGCGTTTGAAGGACACAGGGAATCTCTCACCACCTCAGAAGAGAGGCTAATCCTCTTTGCCCCAACTTTAACTGGGCCTTTAATCCTGCAGGTTTATCTGAGCAGTGTGCGCCGAGCTCGCGCCTCGACCTGCCCTCCTCATCACTGGCCTTTAAGTAGGCCAGGCCACAGGTCTTACAACGTGTCCCCGTCAGCACTTTGGATGGTGGCTCTCGATGTAGCCAACCGGAAGTGAAGTTACTTTGAACAAAGGGGTTTACTAACGTGCATTTGCGTGAGTTTCAACAAAGGAAAGCGAGAGCCAAATTGGATTATGTTTCAAGGACCCAATTTAGTAACCGCACATAAGGGAGAGCCCCATTCTTAGCCAAAAAGTCTTAAGTAAACCAACTAGCAGATACTGGCAGTACAGTCTGTCCAGCTTCAAGGTGTTAAGAGTAAGAGTACACATATGGATACTGGGTTTGACTATTTCTAAAGTATCGCTAAGTATTGATGGGCTACTTGGTTTTTCTACACCAGTTTCTTGTTTTGTTTGTCTCAGATTGTGCAGAACAGCGGGACCTGTCACTTAACGTGTGGTCTTTGACTGAAATGAGCACGGCGAGATGTGTGGGGGGCTTATAATTGTGGTCAGGTGGTGCGTGAGATGACCTTTGTATTGACCACGGTAGATTCTAGTCTGAACCGTGCCTGTCTGTCGTCCGCCTGGCCCTGTGCAAGCGTCTCATGATTTACAGTGGGATTGCAAGAGCTCAATGTGGCGTGCAAGTGAATGCGTTTCACTAATAAGAGGAGCGTTTCTGCGGCTGGCCAGGTGCGAGTACAGGCAGTCATGCTCTGGTGAAGTCTATTCTTTCAATATTTCAACACAGAGGAAGAGACAATAAACATATTTCAAGACAGTGATCCATAACTGGCCAGAGATGTATGTATTTTCGGTCAATTCTGTGCATTTTATTTATTTTTGGCAGCTATAAGTTCTATTCAGTTCTATTTACGACCATCTGTTATAAGTGGTCAGTAATAAAGTTATAGAGGTGGGTAGTATTCACTCATTTTCTGGCACTATACTTGTACTTGTACCTGAGGAATACTTTTACTCTTATTTAGGTACATTTTTTGGTTCCCTAGTCTAAGTGACAATAGCTTTAAGATGACTATTTAAAATGATTTGAACATTTGTGTTTATTTTGCACCACTTCAAATCACGCGTTAGTTTTCACATTTTTGTGTCTTTCCTTTGAAAATACCAGATTGTGCTTTATTTCATGTTTTGTCACTCCAATTATGCTACGTCTAGACAATTGCTCTTAACGTTACTCTTACTTGTGTAATAGTTTCCCCAAATACTTTATTATTACTGTCTACTTGAGTAATACTATTTGGAAGCACCGGTAACATTACTTTCACTTCAATATTTTGCTCAATAGGGAGCAATAGAATATATCATTTCATTATTCCATTTTATGAACTAATCTTTAATAAAAACAA
The DNA here is from genome assembly GCA_015082035.1 of Chaenogobius annularis. Classification (NCBI taxonomy): domain Eukaryota; kingdom Metazoa; phylum Chordata; class Actinopteri; order Gobiiformes; family Gobiidae; genus Chaenogobius; species Chaenogobius annularis. Next base: position 314,872 of record BJKM01000185.1, on the reverse strand, counting down.
ATTCGACTTGTACCTTACACTGTACAGTTTGTCAAATACCGATGCCATGATGATAATAATAATTTGCATGTTGTTGAAATTGCCATTCTGAGCTTTGTTTTCAAGTGCTCACTACAGTAGCAGTGGCAAACAAGAGGTGAAGAAGGTCACGTGAACAACAGGATTGCAGAGGGCGGCAGATGGCACTGATGTGTGAGGACTAATGTGCTTATACTTTATTGCTGCACCCCATTATCTTCAATTATGATCTGTTGAGAACAAAAGTCTGTAGAGGACAGCTGTAGAAGTATTTTACCTTTAATTGCTCATGTCAAACAATCGTACATTGAAGTGGAGAGTCAAAATGAAACCATATACATTGAAATAAAGAGTATTATAGTCCTGAGATTGACGAAAGCTGTGTAATGTCTAGTGTTGTTGTGAGGATGGCGGGGGGCAGTGGCAGTTCAGGCAAATTGATGATGGAGGAGCTGAGATTAGGGGAGATTTCAGAGTTGCAGAGGGCTAAGGTAAGCAATCACCCGAATGCTTGGCTGTAGGCACATTCAAAAGTTGAAAACCCTAAAAGACAAAAGGATTTTACAGCTTTTTGTTAGAAATCAAACTTCTTTTAAAAACCACATCCAATATTACCACTCGTTAAAAGCAAAGAGGAAAAAAAAAAAGTCTTTACATTTTTCCATCCTGAGAAGACAAAATCATTTGGAACATAAATACAACACTGCAGGGGGAACAATACAAGAGATGCTTTATAGATTTCCCATTTCCATATATATTATTTTCTCAAGGTTGCAGCACCCTCAGACTTTGGCAGCATTGGTGCGTTTGAGATCATTCAGCAAAAAAAGTCAAAACAAAACAATGAAAACAGCCCTGGAACATTCAGAGAGCCACACCAACACAAAGAAATAGCAAAATCCCCAGACTTTTGTGTCATGATTGAATGTCACAACCATTAAATGTCTTGAATATTTAGAGGCACACAAAACTCTCCAGACCTGCTGCCTTGGCTAGAACTGGGTCTTTTACATCCTCATATGTGTGATACTGTGTTTTATTAAACCAAACTTTGCATGTGTAAAAGGGATACTTACATACAGATAGATATTAGGCTGGTGGGTTAACTATTCAAGTCTAAATAGGCCCTTCAGAATGATTGATTTGACTATTTTCTTGCTGGTCCGGTGGACATGATTGAGATTGTCCATAAAGCACCATTAGCCTTCCACTTGGCGTCCCAGGCCCGGCTGCTCTCCTCATCAAAGGTGCCTGTGTGCTGGTTAAGGGGCTTTATGCTCTTATTGGGATTTAGACAGGGATTTGAGCTAATTGTACATTAGCTTTGCCCTCAGGTCGTCCTTTGGTGTCACCAGTTGTCCTTGAAAATCTCGTACCAGTCAATAGTCTGCTCAGATAAGTATAGATCTGTATGCCCTTTATTCATTAGCAATTCCAATAGTGCCATTTATCATTTCCAGCCAGTGTGGTGCAAAAACGGCATGTATTTAAGCTTAGGTAATATTTAACAAGGATTTTCCCGTTAGATGTGAGACAGAGAATATTACCAAAAGACAAAAGACAAGACCAAAACTTAGGAACATTTATCCTGATTACTGATGCTAAGAGGCTTCTCTGATGCAAAATCACCCCCATATCGTGCACTTGTTTTCCACTCAAATCTGTTATATTAGACCAGCCAGGCACAGAGCATCTCGAATAATCCAAGAGAAAACAAATAACCTTGATCAAACAGAGGCAGCCTTTATAGCCAGAGTTGAGGCACTGTAGGCTCTGTAGGTTTGCCCCCTCCCCAAACACAGTCCTCTGTCCTTTCCTCCAGCAGTGCGCTGTCCTAACCTCCGGTTTGTTTAAGTACCGCTGAACCCTGCTGGCCCCAGACAGGGGGAGGCTACACTCACATAATGACATGCCATATGCCATTCTGCCTCCACAGCTGAGTGAGCCGTGCAAGGATCAGTTCAGGCACAAATCTATTTGAAATGTAATTCTATTATCCTAATATGGGCTAAGCGTCCATTGTCCACATCACGGAGGGCAGAGTACGTGGGTTTCTAGGCTAAGATACATCACATCAAATGCATATAATATAAAAAGTGTAAATCAGGATAGTTTGTGTAGTGAAACAAATGTTTAAAAATAAAACATTGTTATTTGGAAGAGGAATGATTGAAAAGACCCAACAGAGAGTGCCTCATCCTTCAATATAACCAAGGCAGGAGTTTGTGTCATCTTTCCTTCAACATCATGTGACAGGGTTTAATGCTCAGACACTGAAGCCAAACACAAGGGATTTAGAGATGGGCCATATCTGTAAATCTGTCAAAATATTTCTACAAGACAGAAATATGCTGGGTTCAAACTGTGGCTGGGTATTAGGACTTTGAAACAACACAAAGATTTTGCTGGAATGTTAAGGAGGCTTACTGTGCAAATTTCAGCCAAGGGCTTGATTCTTGACACAGAGTCTTTTTCAGCCTTGACGTGAGCGTGCACCACCAGCTCAGAGTTTAAGGCTCATAAAAGGTGACTATTGTGTTCTTTTGGGAGCATACGCTTGTTTCCATTTTATAATAGGCAGTAGATCTCTTGTTTTACAAAACTCCTTGAGAATAATTTTTTTGGAGAGCCAACATGTAAAAAGCAGAGAGATGATTATTGAGCAACACCAACAAGAAAAACAGTTATAAATAATGACAGACGTCAAAGCCAGAATGTGGCTACTGATTAAATTGTTAAAGAAATTTATTTTACACCTCAAACAAAGAAGATTAGGATTGTGGTACATTGGGAATGTATTGACAACTGTAATTTACATTTTTTGGTGTAAGCTCAGACAAAAATGTTAATACAGTCATAATAATTGCACTTTATAAATCTAGATGCCAGTTTTCCCCAGAACAAAGCTTAACTTTTCCCTTCTGTTAATAAATTCAAATTTCCATTGAAATTTCACTGACAAAAGAAATGCTAATTTAAGACCAGAAGACTGCTGCACTGATCCATTTCACTTGAGTCACACAAGGCAACAATCTATTGCAGTAATTTAAGTGCAGTACATTCAAGGGAATCTCACAGTCATAATAAATATTTCACTGTTGTGAATCAAGTCTATGGACTGAAACTCATTCGCCCTGACCCCAGAGGACACTACATGATTGTTTCTATTTGTTTGTGTAGAGTACCCCTGCAGTAAATCTCTACTCCCATCTCACTCGTGCAGATCTATCCCTCTGAGTGCTTGGTAGTTATCCTCTTTGTTCCACAATTTTGAAGTTTTTGGGACATATCAGTTGGTCAGTCTTTGCCAAAAAATGCGTAATGATACAAAGTTTAAAAAGTCTGAGGATTTTGATAAACAAAAGCTAAAATGCATGCGCTCGGCTTCATACACACAGAGGTTAATGTGATAACCTTCATTCACATTCTTCATTGTAACATTACTTTTCTTAAATGTTTTCTGGAATTTCCTTTAAAATAGTATCAAGATTTCTAGTAGATTCCAGTGTTTGCAAAAGAGATCTCTGACCGGTTCTTACAGAACCAAAGCAGCAGCTATGCCTCACACAAGGACATAAGAAACTGCACATCAGCTTGAGGAGAAAGTTATTAAATCAAACAAACTAAATGATAAAAGCATTCAAACGCTCCCTCATAGCAGCCAATGCATATAACATACCTACAAATATATAAAACAACAAAAATAGGTTCAAGTTTTTCAAGGTTCTTAAATATTTCATTTGCAAACTACCCAATTCCAAACAACAAAGTTAACAAGATTCAAGCAGTGCAAGTTTGTATCAATTATTTTAACTAATAAAGTACCATCTTTCTCTGGGTCCTTCTAGGACCTAAGAATGATTCCACTCTTGCATGTCACTATGGTCTCATTAATGAAAGCACTGTTATAGACTTTTGGGTTTCAAAAGCAGCCCTAAACATTGGCTATAAAGACCTTTTCAGTGACAACCTACTCAGTAGCTTCATCCTTAGCATTTGGAAGGGGGTAAGAGTGCCGTTTGCACTTTATATTAAGCTCTACCAAACGGTTCAGGCAATTACAATACAAAAACAAAAACAAAAAAGAAATCAGTCCAAATTTCCGATTGGCGTACCACACAATGGAACATCCCTTTTCTCTCCCCTTTAAATTTAGTGTCTTACAGTTTGTCTTAATCCACCAAACCTAGTACCATACTGCACAACAACTCTTGTTTACTCGTATACACTGTCAATGCAGTGCCAAAAAGGAAAAACAACAATGTGTTGATTTTTCTTCTGAGTTTGGTCACTGTTCGTCCTCCCTATCTGTAAACAGGGAGGCGGATGTGTGCGTGCTGGTGGTCCAACAGCCGGGGCACAGACACAGTCTCGTAGCCTTTTCCAAGCATCTGCTCCTTGATGCAGGGTGGGTGGATGTCATTGATTAGGTACTCCAAAGACTGCAGGCTGCTGCTCAGCACAGACGTGTTACACAGGCTTTTACTGGGCAAGCTGCAGCACAGAGCGCCCCCACTGTCCATGGTGGGGTGGTGCTGATGGTGAAGGTAGTGGTGGTGATGAGGGTAGCCCAGCTCTCTGTGACCTGTGGCTGGACCCCCTGTAGAGGTGCCCAAAAACTCCTGGGGATTGTAGTCACTGTCTGGAGTAACCAACACACTGTTCCACGGAGGAGCAAAGTATTGCCCCACTGAGAAGTTCCCATGCATCCCAACACAGTTCAAAGGGGAGGAACTCACTTTGTCGAGCCCACCTCCTCCACTTGCAGTCAGATGATAAGGTCTGGAGGAAGAGGAGGACACCTGGGCGGCCATGATTCCTCCAGGAACACTTGATTCAGGAGACTTGCTCACAGCGGCCCCGCCCCCACTGCCCCCGCTGTACATGCGAAGCACAGCCTGCTGCTGCTGCTGCTTTTGCCAAAGGATGTAGTCCATGCTGTCAGGGTAGACCCCGTGTTTTATTGCCTCAGAGTTCTGAGTTGGGACAGGCCCAGTGTATACCATGTTACCCTGGGGGCCCAAAGCCACCCCATACCCTCCCCCTGAGGAACCAGAGGAGCCCATTGTGGAGCCTTGTTTGGAGGGGCTGGCGTTTGATGACGCAGTAGCAGCTCCCTGACAAGCCTGCTGCATGGCCTGTGCCTGGCATTGCTGGTTGATCTGATAAATGATACTCTGAATTGAAGGAAGATTTGACTGTGGGGGAAGGGCAAGGCCTCGTCCTCCTGTTACAGGAATCACAGATCCTGCAACAGTGACGTTTGGGGGAACTGACAGTCCGGATCCTTCTTGAGGCTTGGTGGGCCCGAGAGGGTAGACCATTTGGCCATGGCCTGTGGCTAAAGTGCTACTATTTGGAGGTGGATATGGGGCAACCGCTATGTGGGCGGGTGAGAGCTTAGTCCGTCTTCCTTCAGAGTTCTTAAGAACTCCTTTGGAGGGGAGAAATAAAGGGGCAGATGAGGAAGAGGGCTTGATGATGGCCAGCAGTCCCTGGTATCCACCTGTATGGAGATGTGGGTAGGGGCTGTAGCGTTGGCCTGTGGTGTCATATCCATTTACAGTCCTGTTAAGGTGCTTGTGCTGGGGTACCCTGATGTTCGTGGGGAAGATTTTGATGGAGAGAGGGTTGTTGGCTGTCTTCTGGGCATACGCATCAAGTTCGGCAGCTGAGGGGTAGCGAGGGGATTGTGTAGGCACTAGCTCACCTGTAAGACAAAAAAAACCAAAAAAAACAGTGAGGAGAAAACATTAATTAAACAATAACACTAAGAATTCTCAGGAACACATTTTTTGAAAGGTTCAACAGTTAAGTTTTGCAATAATTTAAATGATTAATAATTTAAACTACAATAAGGGCACCATATGAGAGTTACAAAGGCCCAAGCATATTTAGAGATGGTAAATCTGAATCTGTCACCTCCATTACATTCTGGTTTTCATCTGATTTTGAAACTCTCCTGTGACGTCCCCCCGAGACACATGTATCAGCTTAAAACTCATTCTGTCATAGTCTGGCACCTTAGGCACTGTAAAGTCAGTGCATTGTGAAATTAATTTGAGGATCTATTTAGTGTTGAATTGGGTTAGCCCTGGCTACCAGCCAAAGAGGGGGAGGGGCTTAAAGAGAGCTCAGTCATAACCAGAAAAATTCTAGATGAGATCAAATATTTCATAAAAGAAAAGGGAACAATATTCACAATAATCCAGAAAGACAAGTCTGCAATGGTTTGACAAGGGAAAAAAATAGAAATTACAAATATAGAAGTAAAAAATAATAGATAAAAAGACACTTATTTTCTGGAGCTTAGCTGAGGTGAGGGGCAGTGGTGAGATTGGATCCAAATTATATTATTCAAGCAATTTCATGGCTCCTTAGCTCAGAGGAGGGAGATGGCAAAAATATATCAATTTACAAGAAATATTTGCTGCCATAAATGACCAAACTTGAATCTTATGCAAAAGCTAACGTAGACTTTAAAACTGACTGGCACAACTGTACTATCAGCACCATAATTCTGCACAGTTCAACATTTGTCCAGGACCTCACTACACTTGTGCAGAGAGAGAGAAAAAAAAAACATAAATAACATATTTCAAGCCAACAGGACCCCCATCACACACACTTTTTATAGACAAGGTTTGTGATGACACAACAACGACAACGAGGTATTTTATCAAAATATCCAATCTACAAAAAGCTCACCATAAATATACAATCATTTCTAACAAAAGCTTTGTACCATTTAAAGTAATACATACTAAAATATTTTTACATTTTAAAACAGAGCAAAACAGGTGTGGTCCTAATAACCTCATATGGTGTCGGGCCCTGTCTGCTCCGAGTTTGGCTCGGTGCCATCCTTCAGGGCGGCTCTGCCATTTTCTTTGATGTTTCAACTTGCAGAGGGAAATGACAGAGGACTTATTTAATTTGCTCGGATGAAAAAAACATGCTTATTTCAAAGAATTTTTCCAGTCCGCATGCAAATAGATGGCAGTATTTTTTCTGATCTTTTTTACATGAGGGTAAAAAACATCTTTGATCATCACATGCTCTAAATGAAGGAAGATGCTTGGGCTTTCAGGCATATCAAGGGCCTTGGTCCTGCCGCCTCTCCACACTCCCAGCTGCAATGTGCCCATCATTCTCCCTAATTACTGCCACATGAAGAGAAAAAATATCAAAACGTAATTCATTAAGGGTGGCTAATTCAATTCCTTCTCTCTGACTGAGTCCATATTTTCCATACCCGAGTTTGCCTTTCCACTGCCAGAGAAGAAAGCTTCCATCTTTTTGCAGCCGGGCCCTTGTTTGTCAATAGGCAGGGCCGTTGGCACACCAACCTGGCATCAAAGAGTTTCACACTTCACAGGCCACAGGGATTAGAGGCCTTTCAGGCCTACAAAACCCATCTCAGCTACACAAAGGTTTCCGGTTATTAGAGCCCACAAGCATAAAAGAAGAAGATCCAGGAGAAGGAGGCAAATGAGCATCTGGATGTCTCTGATTCCAGCTTCCTTTTTAAAAAGTTCCACAGCTTCAGATTTAGAGTAAATTTGATTACATTAGGTATGGCCACTGTGTGCTCCAGAGCAGCCAAAGAAGAGCTTACTTTGGAGCAGGAGCTGAGAGTTATTGGTGAGAACAGCAGTAGCTATGATTTGTGAAGCAGCATTCAGATTGAGCAGCTGATAAACCTCCTAACGACAGTCAGCCACACTCATGTGAACCTTCACCTGATCAGGAGTTTACTCTGAGGTGCACAATTGAATGTGCACGAAGATATAAAAAATATCTGTGTAAACACACATAGTTGCATAGTTGTTAGAGTCTGCAGCTGGATGTGTCATTTTCCATCATTGAAGCATGTTGTTATCCTCTGCTCAGCTCCTCTGCTGAAATATAGGCCAGGGACAACAACAGGTGCCTGTGCGGGCGACAGCCTGCTATGCCTCCTGGGCTAAATGCTTCACACTCGCTACATTTCGACATGCGACAGCCTTGTAAGGATTAATTATTTCCCGCGGGGAAGAAAGAAAATGCTTTTCTCCATCCTCAAAGAAGAAGCCATGAGAACTCCCATAAAACAATGAAAGTAAATGAATAGAAATTAGAGTGCATCATTTAAAGGAAAAGGGAAACTTAAAAATTAAATTTTACTCATCTAATGCAACTCCAGAGGAGAGGATAAGAGCAGAAGCAAACACATGCACAGGCAGACGAGATGGCAGGGAGGCAATTAATGGGCTGACCTTCGTCCTTAATCACCCAAAGCCTGGCACACAATGCCCATGTGTCAGAGCAGCACATCTCTAAATGCCACCCCTCATTAGCAGGAGGCGGTGCAGTGAGCAGCCTATCTGTGCACTGTTCACTCCAGCGCTCAGGCCTGATAGTGCGGCTGGAGAGGATAACATGGCACCCCAGAGCCGGTCTGAGCTGCACCAGGCCATGATCTAGAAATCCCATTTCACTTGGAGGATGTGCACGTTTCTCACCATTTTTTGATGGGCACGAAATTCCCCAAGCGCAACGTCCTTGGTGCACACATCACTGTCACTGTGATTGCTGTGTGCTAGTGTGTCGACGCCCCTGTGTGCATTTCTGTGAGAAGGGGGGGTAAAAATTCTGAACACTCAATTAACACTCTTTTAATTAGCCAGCAGTACATTTTGAATTCTGATGAACTAATTTTCTTGGTGTGAGGAAATGGTTGGAGGGGGGTGTGGGGGAAGTAAAGATGAGGTCTGCTGGGAACAAAACAGCAATAAAGAGAGAACTGGTTAGATTAGACTGTAAAAAATCCATTAAAATCTGCACACTACTTTCAAGTGAGGGGTCAAATTGTGTTGATCACAAGAAGCAGAGGGAGTGAGCTGAGGTGGAAAACAGGGTGGAGGCGAGCTCGGCAGTCAGAGGGCACTGCAGCAAATCCACAAGACCATGAAAATACTTTGCATTTTAATTAGAGTTTTAAATGAGTAACCAGAGCAAAACACACAGAATACCCTGAAATGACCTTGCTCTAATTTATCAGTCTTTCAAGAGTTCTGAAATTATGAGCAGGTTGGAGTTTCTTCTTATTAGTAGAAGAAACTCTACATCAAAAACATAAAGATGGCTTTGATCCCCTTTTACTGTCCACTAGCGAGCTGAAGGGAGAAACGTATCTGGATGAAGGGAACGATCATTAGGTTTCACAGAACAATGATCGCATGATGCACATTGGCCGAACAAATAAGCAAGGTCTATGGTGACGGCAGGGCAAACAACAGGAGCAGAGCTTACCAGGAACATGAAAGAAAACACGGGGTCAGCGCCAGTCCAACACGGGCCGTTCCCCTGGGAAACGCAGGCTGTTCACCCTGTGTGCGATATCAGTGCAGCGCAGAGGATACTATCCACCGTGCACTCTCCCTGTCCCTGCACACACACCTTCATGGAACAACGGCTGTTTCAGAGATGGTTCAAATTTTATGACCAGGAGCTATTTGAAAGAATGTCTTAAAGTCTAGGACACTTCACCTTCACCTCTTTTTAAGTGGAGTTTTGAATTTTTCAAAACCTATGATTCATTTACTTCAAAACACTCTGAGAAGAATCCTTAACTTTGGAAAGCGTTTGACCTTTGGGTGGGCTGCAGCTTTACTGGAGCAGATTTGAAAGTGTTTTCCAAAGCAGAATCCTTGACCACAGACTATTGTTAAGCTCTTTGCAGATAGGATCAGAGCATATGACATCCTCTGCTTTCAGCCCAGTAAAAAGGACAGGCAGGCATAGCTAAGCCAGAGGCAGCTCTCTGCCTGAACAATACCTGCCCTGTGCTAATGGAGGTGTCATCTGGTACAGGCCTGATTAGTCAGCGATTACAGCAAGGCCTCAATTGCCTTGACAACTATTACAAACACAATGGGCCCTGATAGAGCCAGCTGTTTGGTCCTCTGCAATTAACCCTGCATCCCACTCGTCTCTGGCAGAGCACTGCCTCTAATTGACTCTGGGGCACACAAAGCGGGGCTCTGAGCAGGACCCCCTGCATGCAGCCCCGTCTCTCTGAGGTACAGATGATAAGAATAGAGGTGTCCCGCCGACTGCTGCCAGTCAATCAAAGCCTGCATGCCCCTCTGGAGCTTCCTGAGGAGGCATGAGCCACTGATCAACAGGGTAGAGCGGCTTGGCAGGGGGCGACATGTTGAATATTCCCTCAGAGTACTAATCAATTCAAGTGCATGTGAGGGGAAGGAGAACCCTGCTGCTAGCTTGATATCAGAAAAGCCATTTATGAGAGCACTCTTCTCCCCCTGTTCTTCTCAAGGTTGATTATCAATCCAAAAACACAGCAAAGAAAAAACACTATTGCATGGTGATTTTTAGTAAAGTGGACACAAATACGCTTAAACTAAGCCTTTTATTTATATTGGTATAACAAAGTTTAATGTTGCACATGATCGGGTCAGATCAAGTGTTTAAAAAAATGAATCTACTATTTATATAAATAGTGAAGTAAATTTAAAGCATTTAGCATTTGGGGACCTGTGTTGTAGTCACATTTTGGGCTTTTAATGTGCAAATAAGTTTAAAGGGGATAAGGAGATTTTTAAGCAATCTGCACAGTGATCTTTCTCAGCATAACAAGTACGGCTCGCCGTTGAAAACAGAAATCTTTAAAAGGAAATTTTAAAAAAACCTGGACAAAACTCTCATGTCTAATCTCGTGTTTCATTAAATCTTATCTTATTTAAGATTTTATCGATTTCCTACCGGCAGATGGAAGGAATGCCAAAATAAGTAAACTGGAGGAAAACAGCAGTCTTACACTTTCTGACAAATGGCTCCCTTGGTAAAGATAAATGGCTTGTGGAATAAGGGAAAATCAGTATGTTTTTCTCTTAGAAATAAAATATTACTTCGTAGATATTGTCATGTCATGTTTGGATCTGCTCGTTAGAATTAATCTCGAATGCCAGATGTTACAGGATCAATCCTGAAAATTAATTAGCCGGTTTGATGTGGCAATGCTGTGCTCCTTCCAGACAGACCTGCCTTTTATGAGCTGGGGGCAAATTACTGTGGATTGATTGATCCTGAAGGACTCCTGCGCACATGGCATGCTGACACGGCAGAGGCCCACTAAAACCAGAGTTGGGAGCCAATCACCCTAAATAAAAATGAATGAACATCGCCTTCTAGTCTCAAACCTTAATGTCTTTTAACCACGTCTGTGCTTGCCTTCCCTGTCCTCTATCCCTCTCTTTCTGGTCTGTCTCCCTTTCGGAATAAGTGAGTTTCATTTAAGGTGCTGGCTGGGCGAATTCACCTCAGGGCGAACACTTTATTATCTGTAGTCAAAGCGTCACCACAAATACCATTCTACACACACAAGTGTCACTTTCCATTTGTCTGCGCGGCGGCTGCATTAGCAAAGCCCGGCTTGCCCAGAGCCTCGTCTCAAACGCGTCGGGCAGAGGAAAACTAACAGCGTGGGAAAGCATTTGTCCTGCATTCCTGCCCTAAAAACACCACAATCAGTGAGAGACTTGGGTGGAATCAACTAATTATCAACACTCAGTTACATATTAACAATAAACCAGGCATCAATCTTTGGTTCAGCATAAGCAGTGTAGGCGAATGTCAAATTCACCTACACTGCATTTCACTACTAACTCTTTAGTGGGGCAACTGCTCACAAAACAAAACCATAAATGGGGGCAATCTCACATTACACACAGACAGCAATCAGAACACCATGTTTCCACAAAAGAGCTGATTTGTTTGTATCTATTGAACAGCATCAAAACAGATACAAATCACAACTAGAACAAACGTTGTTAAATAATGCAGTCCCGCCAATGGGCTTAAAGGCCAATGGTTCATGGTGAACTCTGCCTGGGCCAGCTAAACAACAGCTTTATCAGCAAATAACTGCAGTCAGCAAAAGCAATAGGGAGGTCATGCGTGGAGACTGGCATACGGGCCGATATTGTCAAGTACAATTAGGCTTCTGCTCATGAGCCCGTGAACTCTAAGCCCCCTCACTGCTCCCTCCACAGCTCCATTACACAGCATAAGAAGCAAACAATTGCAAAAAAAATAAAATAAGTGAATTTACACAATGAACATAATATTAAAGAAGATTGTGTTTTGTCTGCTATACTATCGTATAAACACTCATGGATTATTGTGTTATTATGTCAGCCCTCTTGCCGCACAGCAAGAAGGTCGCGGGTTCAATTCCTGGGCCACACCGGACATTTCTGCGCAGTTTGCAAAAATCCCAAAACCACGCACCATAGGTAAAATCCTGATGGGTTGCTCCACTGGTTGAAGGCTGGGTCAAATGCGGAGGAGAAATTTCCCTAAAGGGACAATAAAGGCTGATCTAGTCGAATCTATATTATGGAGATTTTAAATGCCAATATAAATTTGTTTTACTTTTTTTTTCTTTACTTCTGGGTTGAAAACCGCAATGCTTTAGTCTGCCGGCCTCTTTGCCATAAGTCGCCCAGTGGAGAGTCGCTGCCAAATCCTACATGTGTCACTATTTAAGAAAATAAACTTTCAGAACAAATTGGTAAAGAGCAGTGGTCGTGTATCGGTGGGAATCTGGGGAACAGTCACAGCACTGGCATCTTGTCTGCAGGAGAATAATCACTCTAAATACAACTTTGAGTGGTTTAATGAGAAGGGAAAACCATTTTAGCATGGTTAAACGCTCCTAAAAGTCGATATTGGTCCGTTTTAAAATATGCACAATGTAACTATTTTATCTACAGCCATGGAAATAAACAAAGGACCAACAATATAACCACCTGCGATTAAACACATGCAAAGAATACTTTCAATGTCATAATGTGGAAAATTCCAGGCAAAGCAATATCATCTCTCCATCTATAGAGGAAACACAGATGCAGAATTCCCAGACAGCAAAAATGTATACAACAGTTGGAATCCTGACCTGAAAGATTCATATGAAGCGTTTTGTGCCCTAGCTTTTAGACAATATGCTCCTCAGTGACACATTTTTGTCAAAGAGCCACGTGGTTCAGAGCTCGTGGCAATTGCTGACATCCACAAACTAAGGTGGACAGAGAAACAACACAATCACACAGAGTTGAAACCGTGGAGGAAGACATTAGTGCATTTGTGAGATGAGAGGAAAAGCAGAGAAGCGCGCAGGACACACAGGGGTACACATAGCGCGGAAGACTGTCAGGACGGGAAAGAGCTAGAGTGCAGGCCTGCAGGTAAATGGGAGAAGAGAGGCGCCCGCAGGCAGCCTCAGGCAAGCCCCAGCCCTTCTGTTCTATCATTTAGGAGACAAGTCCTCCACTGATTCTCAATTAATATTTAACACTGCACAGACAACAAAACACTCTGTAGAAGAACACATTTTGAAGGAGGGGAGGGTGGAGAAAATTAAGAGAGGAAAGGAAAAGAGCAAAATTGGATTGTTATGACTATTGTGAGAAGATACATCACAATATAAAGATCATTCACAATTTTTGACACATAACAAAACAAAAGTGAAATCTTTGATTTTCTTTCATTCCAATACTTTACTGTTCCAATAGTATGTGCCCAGTTTCATGAAATTAAACTTTCTGAATGCAAAAGTAAAGACTATGATATAAAAGGCCTACAGATTGAATTGAAAAGAAAGTTCTTATGATGAATTTGCAACCTGAATAATCATTACCAAATCAACAGAATAATCTTGACATCCCCTGTAATCATTTATTTTGTACAGCTGACGCAGGCTGAGTAGATGACGACTGCTAATCTTAATTGCTTTTATCTATTATTTAGCTTTGTGAAGTTGCAATTTGGCATTAGGCATATTAATAGCAGAGTCAGGTTAACTAGTTAGCTGGTTCAAAAGGCACATATGGATGATCAACAGAATGAGTATTTCCTAGTCATACTGTTGATGAGTAAATGTTTATAAAATGAATAATGACTAAATAGCTGCAGTCATGTCCTTGTGATTATTCTGTATTGGGCACAGCTCTGAGATGGCACTGGCACCATGTCATTTCCTGTGGGGCAGCCTCACTACATCCCTATCCAAGGGTGTCAAAGCCGTGCACCTGTGATGCCCAAATGCCAGCTCAGAGCCTTTGGATCCAGGAGCTTGTTTTTCAACCAAAGTCTTGCTGTGTCCATAACTAAAGCTGAGGCCCATTCCTCAAGCTCACCTCCTGAGGCAATAAGATTTTTTCACCTCCTGTGTGCACAGCAGAAGGCAGAGGGCAGAGGGAAGGCAAGCCACTGTGGGACGCCACCATCCGGAAATGATCCTCTGTGCTCTGCAGCCAACACAAGAGAGGGCTGGAACAGGGCTGGACAGTAGCAGATAATGCAAACACCACTGTGCCGCTTCTACATAAAATAAATAAAACTATATTATATTGTGTGGGTCTGTGTCATTGCGAGCACGCAATAAATGACATCCCATCAGCCAGCTCTGGGTTAAAGAAATTAAACTGCATAAATAAGCATGCAGGAGGGGGCTCATAGACAGCTCAATCACAGTTCACCATGAAAAGTACCTTTGACCTCTGCTTTGCAACTGCATACTGAGGATAATGACAGTCTCTGTGGGTACTCTGTGGAATTTCAAATGGAGCTGGAAAACCAAGTAGTTCAATCAGCGGGAAAAGGTCAAGTGCATGCAGATCGCTCCCTCGTCTGCAGCTCCACTTTGCCTCACCTCAAGAGTACAGAAGCAATCAGGAGACTTTTCCCTCTATTCATAGCCACAATGAAATATTCAACAATATACCAACTATCCAACAAATTGGCTGCAAATGCATATTGAGGAGTCCTCCTTTGTCTCCTCCCGTGTCATACAATGGAAGAGGTCATTACCTGACCATATTCCTCCAGCAGGTGCAGTTGTTCAGAATGGGAACAGCTAAAACCAAAAGTCTACAGGGCTGCTAAATTAACAGTGTCATAGAGCAATTGTGAGTGGACCTCCATAATGTGCTGCTCGTGGTTGAGTGGATAGCACAAATGCCTGCCATGTGGGACAGGCATTTGTGCTAATCAAATAAAAGCCTACGGGTCAAAAAATCCACCGAGATGGTGTATGACAATGGCTGGTAGTCTGTCTATCAAATGGAGTAGCGCTGAACCTGTGTGTCTCCCAGTGAACCAATGATTGGCACCTCACACACCTGGGTGCAGGGTTGTGGATGAAGTCCTAACAATTAAGTGTGATTTGGAGATTGAATGCCACAGCTGGGAATATCTTGCATGACTAGTTTGAGGCTGCTGACATTAATGTCAGTAAATCTAAGATTTGGGGATTACAACAGTTATTGCTTCAAATCAGCATGTGATTTGTACGTTTTCCAGCCAGACAGGAAAGGCTAAGCGAGGAAACACCCTAGTTTAAACTAATATTTAATCCAGTCTAAGAACTAGAGGCGTAATGGTGTATTATGTGGTTGAAATCCACAACAAGAGAGGATAAAACACACCCAATATGACATTCACTTCTGGGTTTCAATATTATGATTATGCATGAACATAACCGATAAAAAAAAACACATTTCAAAATGTAAACCCTGTGGAAAGCTTTTAGAGAAGAGCCAAGATGAAATATCCCCATCAGCCAGTCATTTGTGGGATTCGGGACCTGTTATTCTTTCGTTGACATGTGGCAAAGTAATTGCTGTCTGGTCCAGGAAGGAGGGGGGTAGTGATGAGCTGGGCCTCCTGTCCAGCCATCAGTGTTACTCATCACTGGACGGGTGCACAAGCCACTCCCCTTGTAGCTTTAAAGTGTGCACTTCAGACCCACATGCAGGACAGTGATGAAGAGAGTTGCACAGCGAGGGAGGGTGCCTGTGGCCAAAGGTGTCCTGGGTCAGTGGCGTCCATTCACCCCTCTCCCCCCAGGCTCCTCTCTCTCATCTGTCTGGATAGGTGCCCTCTCTCTGGGGCACTGCATGATGAGAAACCCTGGCTCTACTGCCGTCGCTGCCTTTCATGTCTCCATCTAGGGCAGTGCTAGAGCAATGTGGAGGGGAGGATGAAGGTGGGGGCAGGCTGCAAATGTCACCCATAAGGGAGGGATTTAATTAAAAATGACAGGGGCTGGTTCTGCAGAGTGGAGTCACATACGTGCGGAATTTGGTCACACTGAAAGAAAGTGCCTATGATTTATAAATCAAGTAAAGCAATGCATTCGTTTTAATTCTACGGCCAAGAAAATATATCAAAAGGCCGCCCTGTGAGGCTAATCCAATATGATATTTTTGAGGGCACGCGGTCAATCGCTTTTCAAAAAGCCAGCTTCTCTGTCTCCCCTTCAGCTTCTCTCGCTTTTCTTCACTTGTCTGTTTTTTGCCATCGTTGCTCTGCCATTCCCTCCTTTCTCCTCCTGCACTACCCTCTCGACAGTAGCTCATCCCTCCCCCCTGAGCCCAGACACAGAGCGGGCTGTGATAATGGAAACATCTCGCTCCCCGCCTCCCGTTTCTCCCGCTAAGCTCTGCGCGCTCGGGGGAAATTGATTGTCTGGCGAGCCGATCTGAATGCTTCCAGCTGATGGTACAGCCAGTTAAGTCCTTTTTTATTGAGGGTATGAGGGATTTTTAATGGGAGTCGCATCAATGAACTGTACAGCCACTCGGCATCTGCATGCACAGGCTTTTTCTAAACCCTCCTTAGCCCCATCTTAACTGTTCTGCTGCTCAGCCATTCCTAGTGCTGTAAAGGACAGAGGGTGAAAATGGTGCAGTACACATCCAACTCTCTCCATCATGGACCCCTTTCTCTCCTGGAGTCTGAGCAATACGGCCACCTGCCGAGGGCCCAGGTCACTCTAAGCACCACTGTGTCGGTTCACATTTGCACAAAGTGGCTCAAACACAAATCAGTCATGGTGCCCTGCTCTGCCTGATGACCTGAGCATGGTCACTGGCCGCCTCGCTGCTCCCTCTCTGGACACAACACACAATCGGCTTATTGAGGCCAAAAGCTGCACAGGGGTGGAAATCCAACACTTACCCCCCTTCTGCTCCTCTAACGATAGAAAGAAGGCCATTATGTTCAAACATCCTCATTATGAGCCTGAAGTCAGTCTCTGTGGTAGCCTTTCAATCAACGGGTCTAACAGGTGAAGAAGCGGAGTGAGAGTTTGACAGGGTCAGAACAAGGCTGCTGTTCGTTTTTATTGATCTGAATCTGGACTCTGGTAGCTCCTCACTTAAGGGCCTTGAAAGGAAACAGGATAATACCTCTAAATTGGAAGGGCTGAATTTATTAGTACAAGTGCCTTCCTCAGCTTTACATTTTAATTTTGCCCTTTCAGTCTTTATGAAGCCTTATTAGTAATGGTTAACCTTGCTCACTATGAGTTGAAAGTATGAAAGTGTAATCACCCAATATGAAAAGAAAAAAAGAGTAGGTTGAGAAGAATGACACCCAGATAACTTGCTGTTTGTAACTTAAGGCGGCTGCAGTGTGATATGGAGCTGGAAAGGAGTTAATTGGTCAGTGGAGTCGGAGACAGAGTCAGGCAGAAACAATCAGGGGCTCTTTAGGGCCTGAAGCAAGACTTCTTTTATAAGACATCCTCTTTACGGAAGATGACAGTTCTCAGTTTGCCAATCCTTTTAAATCACTACGACGACAACAACAATGAAACTTATCAATTAGAAAAGGTTAGGAGTTCTAAACCATTGTAATATTCCCTGTATGGCTCATCTGCTTTACAAACTGCATACTGCTTCTCTGAAGTACCCCAGTAAATCCAAACTGGTTAGAGCTAGTTCAGCCAGCCCGTAACCCGTTTTCATCCCTGTCCCTTTGCACCATTTTGTGAGTGGACAGGGTGGTGTTAGGTGCAAACAGAGCAGCTGTCATGCTTTACAGGCAGTGTACAGAGCCAGGGCCAGACACTGTAAATGTTTACAGACCCTCAGGGTCACCCCCGGCCAGTGAGGCACGTTAAACACTGTCTGCTCAGCCACAACTGTCTGTTGCCACGACTGCACAATCAGCACAGCTAAACGGCCCCGCACAATGAGCAGCTAACTACAGAGCTGTCCGGGGTCTAAGTGCAGAGCCAGTGAAGCTGTTTAGAATTCCTCAGAGTGATGAAGGAACATAGAAACCGGAAAGTTCATTTCCCTTCACTCATTCACTATTGGGGTTAACAAGCCGTTTCCATCAGTCACCAAACTCAAAGAGACAAACAACCTTCCTTCCTTTTGGCTGATCTGAACCTTCGACCTCTATAACTCCTGTCACTTTGTGAACTCACATTTCCGTCCCAGGGCTTGTGGTGGCTCCAGGGCCTTGCTGGTACACACTGGGTGCTGGGGAGGGGGGTTCTGCCTCCTCTGCAGACAGGCCAGCATGGCGAGGTGGGCGCGGTTCAACAGCCGGAGGACTTCTGTGGCCAACCTGCAGCAGAAAGAAAGAGAAGTGGAAGAAAATGTTGTGAGTTGGTAGGTTGATTTGAGGTCAGAGCTCCATGGCTGTGTCCGGTAAGCCGGCAGGAGCTTTAGGTGAGATGGGCCAAGTCTCTCACCCTGAATTTAATTGGAGGAGCATGCCTCCAGCTGCCTGCCTCCCAGCTCTGTGTGCTGAATGATAAACACACACCTGCACCAGGGAAGCTGACACGGGTTCAGAGCACAGCCTGGGCCAGTCACTCTGCAGCTCACACACATTCACACAGCCATTCAAGCACATCTCCTGCCTACGAGGCGCTTCTCAAAACAAACACGCAGGCACTCTTAAAGCACCCACATTCGGGCACTTCCCTCCAGCCCTGTGCATGAAGTGATTGATGGCGTTATCTATGGACAGCAAAAATGGTAATGCTGAGAAAACAGCAGTCTGTCAGCTACAACTTAACATGCAACAGCTCTGGGGTACTGTCAGGAAGGGCCTGGGGGACCCACGCGTGTCTAGTTTTTCTGTCCTGTGGTTATATTTGTGTGTGAGCCACTACGATGAGTGGGGAGGAGGAGACTGCCAAGCGTACATCAGGGCTAGTGATGGCGCTAATCAATCTTCCTCCAGGCCATAAATCTCTGGCGCCACACTCCTGCGTCTTCACACTTCCACCTTCACTCAGCGTCAGGGCAGCAGTGTGCAAGTTTCCACTCAAAAAGCCCATCACAGCCCAGTGGAACAGGAAGCAGGACATGCTTTTTTCAGTTTACTTATTTATTTGTAAAAACACCATCAGAGTGCCACCTACCATCACGTACCATAGAGGGCATCATTTATCAGCAACATACCACTGTCACACGGCACAATGATGACTGATTACAAAGCCTTCATCTAAGATTATGTGGCTGATGAGAACCACTAAAGCAAGGAACTTCAGTTCAAAAAGTTATTTTATGTGATAAAGAGGCACTGTACTGTACTATACTTCACTTATTGTTTCCAGAAAATCCGAATGGTTTCATTTCCAGGAACCACATCTCATACTTTACAATTCTCCCCCAAAAGATGTCTCTCTAAAAAGCACTGTGGGGCTAATCTAGGCTAGGTCTATGTTTGAGTCTGTGGACCAAAGTACTGCATTATTTGAGCCACTATCATTTCCATCTGGGCTGGTCGAGCCCCATAACAAAACAAAAACACAGGAAAATATTTCATCTTGGTCACTGGCAGCAGCCTGCACCGTGATACGTGGCAGATCATTGAAAAGTGATTTCTCAAGTTATTTATTTTCTCAGTGAATCACTAAATTGCCATCCGTCATCAGTCCATCAGTACTTCTTCTACAAAGAATGATAGACAATATGGTCCTGGCATAGACACAGACAAATAAAGAAAAAACAAGGATTAGGTATATGATAAAAAGACAAGTTACAGCAGAGTATGTTAGTGTTTTATGCCTGCAACAAAAGCCCTGCAACCAATTAAATAGATTAAAAACATTGTTAGAAACTTCCACTCATTTTTAATTTGATGTATATTTTTCAGAGAATTTTTTTTTTAAAGATCCCCGATACAGATAAAAAGCATCATTACTGCCATTAAATGAATAACAATTTAAAAAGAAAACCGTTACCTTTGCCCTCAAGGCATGTGTTGCTCTAGCTCAATTGTGTCACCCTGTTGTGTACTTTCCCAAAAGTAAAAAAAAGAGGACATTAACTCTAATTAAAATCGGCAAATTGAACTCTAAAAGCCTGTCTTTCATTGCCTTTTTATCACACACACGAGCTGCAGATGGAAGAGAAGGGGCCACTCTATTTGTCGCCAGGTGCTGCTGTTAAAAAAGGTTTGCTAGCTGTGCCATTTCCTCTCCAGTGCAGACAGAGCTGGCCCAAACACACTAGCACTTTGAGCTCATTACCGCCATTCACATAATCCTTTCTGTGTGTCCTCTCTGTGCGGATAGTCATTTCACAACAGGGCCATCCTCCTCACAGCCCATTTGTTAAAAGGTAGTGGTTGAGCGGGAGAGAAAGGGAAAGGGATAGATTGAGACTAAAAGCTGATCTTACAGGGGGTATACCTGCACAGCTTTCCGCTCTGAAATGAAAGACAATCACCATTTTTCTTCCATCTGCCACACACCAAATGTATTTAGAGGTATTATACTTTGGTGAAAGAGGCCCACTTTTTCAATTAAATTTCAAGAACCAATTTTCTCTTATTATTACACTTATTAAAGACCAAAGAAAGAAGGTGAGGTCTGGTTTACTTGTTTACAATGTCCTTCTTTCATCCCCTCTCATTCTATTAGGTCATTGTGCTACTTAGCAGGTGTCTACTGGTGGCAGGAAATTATGTTCGGACCAAAACAACAAAAAAAACTTAAAAGATGGATCTGAGGTTGAAAAGGTCAAAGGTCAATGATTGCCTGGATGTGGGAGAATGTGTGCAACTACTACACCCACTCACTCATCCACTCAGAAGTCTCCTATTGCAGCAGTACAAGGATATCTCCAAAGCCAGGATGTCTATCGGCTCTTTCCCTTCGTTCTGCTAACTCTGCTGCAGGGTTTTGTGATGGGGGCGGAAGATCAGTCCCATGAGATGCGGGAATAAGCCAGAATCAAGAGGCGGTGGGATTGGCAGAGGGCTATTTCTTAGTTAAAAGGGTCTTAAACTGCAGAGGAGATCAGAGGAGATGGCTCCCTGCACCCAGAGCTGTCTGCCCAGATAAGCGTCCTGCCAAGTGCAGGGTGTAGCAGGGTGGTCACGGGTGAACACACACAAACGGAGGTGTGGGTTACCATTAGGACCAATGAAGGAAGAAACAGGCAACAGGCAGTGCTTCCATTTATACATTATATACATTTATATATATACATTTATAAATATGCATTTATATATACAAACACTTACACACACACTTACACACACACTTACACACACACTTACACACACACTTACACACACACTTACACACACACTTACACACACACTTACACACACACTTACACACACACTTACACACACACACATATATATATTATAATATTATATATATATACACACACACACACACACATATACAACAATAAAGTTGCTATTGTAGAGGGCACGTTATTTGGTCAAGAATCATGCATGAAGGCAGATGATTTGATCTGCAAACATAATAGAATGAACTACTGAAGCTTTAATAATAAAGTTATTTGTGGGATACAGTAGTGTCAGCAGTTTCCCTTGGTAACACTGTCTGATCCGGTGGCCCAGAACACAGCCAGCACAATGAATGTGGGCGGGTCTTGAGCCTAATTGAATGGTGACCCTGCCATCTTGCTGTGAGACGCCCCATGCAGTGCTTTTAACAAGCTGCCGTGTCTCCCCTCTTAATAAGCCAAAACAAGTTAATCCAATCGACACACTCAAAACCCTTTCTTTTTCTTTAACAAGGCATTGCTGCATTCCCCTTAATCCCTGCCGCCCCCCCCCCATCCCCTTCGTCCCTGTCCCTATATCCTCACAGGAATGGTGCACAGTAAAAAGCATCATTAGGGCAGAATCAGTACATTTTCAATCAAATATGAAGAAATTTGAGAATACAATTATACCATAATTGCAACATGGACCTGATGCAAACTAGCTTTGTTAAAACACAATAGGGGTGTTAGATTCAAAAACAGCAAAACAAACAAAAATTGGAGTGGACGTTTGCCAGCAGCACGCAGTCTATGACATAAAAAGGCATTGTTAACAAACCCTCTCAGCTCCCCAAACAAGGGCCACTGATTCCCTAACAATACGAGCCCCTGGACGCACTCAGCACTGATGCAGCTCAACCTCACACCAGGGCAATAAATAACCCTCACAACAAAAGGCCATTGTGCGTTAAAGCCTAGTTTAGCCATGACAGCCATCATATACAGTTTGAATAACACTTTCGCGAACTTCAGATTACACTGCATACCACAAACAAACTTACAATAACCTTTATTACATATTTATTTAAAACAAGGACAGTGCACATTAAACTCAAAAGAGAAAAGATGTTCCACTGTCGATTTAACTTCCAAGCTATTTTCCATGTCTAGTAACAAATAACAAAGTTTTGGTTACAACATTGGTAGTTTGTTATAACCAAAACGTATGCCCAATATAATGCCCCATTATACGTATATGAGATACTCGATGTTCTCATTTCAGACCATCAGTTCGACCTGCAGTACCTTGTAAGGCTCCTGCACTGCCAAAAGTCACCATCCCCAGTTCAGCAATTGGTTCCCTGGTCCTATATTGTTGCAACGTTGTAAAAATATGCTTGCCATTTTCCATTCAATAAATAAAACATATCATAACCGGTCAGTGGTCCTGTGTTATGTCTGATTGGTGCATAGGTTTGTGCTTTACACTATTAATCTCACAATAACAACGAGTTGGCAAAAACACTTAAATGTTAGGTTTCCATATTCCAGTCAGCTTCGATGCTTCACCCCTGGGATGAAGAGTGAGGAATGTCTGGCAGCGCAATAGTAACTCGTCTGTCATCTCTCATCAAAATGCTCTGCTTAGACTGATGTCAAGCCTCTAATAGCCTTGAGGACTAATTGACTTCACAGCCAACTGCAGCAGCTCTGAGTTGAGCCACGTTTCATTAATCAACATAATGCTTCTGAGATTATAGCAAATGCATGAGTCCAGAAATAACAAATATGAAATGTCAAAAACAGTTTTAAGAGTTAGCCGTATATAGGCGTCTCATTTTAAGAGCTAAAATACAATAGGATTACACACAATGTTGAGATAATAGTACACCGTGCACAACTGCTGCTAGGAAACATAGTACTTCTGTTTTATTACTTTTACTTCCTGGTCAAAATAACCAAACCGAGTGCGTATGCCGGCAGCATCTTCATCATTACCACAGGATGCATGCAGTGCTGACCTTTCCCTGGGTCGGCTGCACATACGTTTTTCACAATGATGTACAAGGAGTTAATATTAGCTCCGTGCTTCTCCAAAGAACGATGGGGTCACATATTCAATATACACTTTCACTATGGGTTGACTAGGTTTACTCATACAATACTGAGATACATGACTCACAACACATTATTTTTATATAAAGTGAGGTTGACTACATATTCTTTTCAAGATAACAGCAGTACACATGAAGCTTAATATTATCCGGCACCGATATGTTCCATCATTCATGCAGATTTTGATATATCACAATGCCTATATGTAAAAGTTAGGAAGAAATGTATGTACACATTATTACAACACTTTAAATGGTCATTCATTCATTTTCGACCACATGTTCCCGTTAGGGGTCGCGGGTGACTGGAGCCTATCCCAGTGACATTGGGCCTTATGCGGGGGTAAACCCTGGACAGGGGCCAGATCATCACAGGGTTTCTTAAATGTCTCCCGCAAAAATCTTGTCATCCTTTGGCTTAGCCGTTTCAAAATCTAAAATGTGTGTTGTCAAAATAATGATTTTTTCATATGACTGGTATATAAACCACAACAGATCCTTGACCAAAAGCATGCTGCGGGTTTCACACTTGGAGAGTCACTTGAGTAAAATGAGTGTACACAGTCTATACAACATGACAGAGCCCCAGAGCATCGGCTGCTGCAGCGAGGGACGGTGAGCAATGAGAGAGTGGCTTCAGACTGTCAGACAAACCACAGGGGAACACATCCTCTCCTGCTCTTATTGCCTCAGCCTTTGTTGTGTTGTTTTTAGCTGCCATCTTATACCAGCTTCACTCTCAGTAAATGATATGACACACTGAACAGATGTGAAGGGAAACGCTGCAGAGTTTGTGCTTGATCACAGGACGACAATGTTCGGCTGTTGATAAAGCACCTCTACAAGAACAATTTAAAACAATATAAAAAGTCACAGGAACCGATTATTTGCAAATGTTTCGCCACAGATTCCTCTTCTCCGGTTGGGACTCCTGAGCATAAATCAAACTGCCTCAACCCGAGCTTCAGCCAAATGTGAAAAATTAGCTTTCTTGTTTTTTGTTGCCAGATTTATATAATATCTGTAAACCTTATTACACACCATTTGTAAACCATTGTTAATACAGAAACAAAAATTGTATCTCAATGTGACACAATCCTTTATTGTCTCAGACAGGTCCATTCACGGCTTAACACGGCGACAACAAAACAAGAGCTGCTTTTTTTCCTCTCTTCCCATCCTATAGTCCCTCTCTTGAATATTCAAAGAGTGTTCATTGTCTTTTTGTGTTTTGTTCATTGTTTGTTGCGCTGTAATTGCTCAGGCTGGTTCCTGAACTTCAAAGAAAGGCTTATGTCAATTTATGATGAAATATAGCAGCTGAGAGAAAAACCAAGACAGGCCTGACACAAAGAGTATCTATTAATGCCTGTTCAATAAATCAATAGAATATAATTAAATTCAAACAATACTTGCACATCCAAACACTGCGTCTAAGGTGAGCCCATTTTCCATGGTCCGTGGGAGAGCTTCCACTGGAGGCTGTTACAGATCTAATAGTCAGTCATGCATAGCATTAGTGTGTTGCGAAGCCCACGGGGCAATCAAACAGTGCACCGTCGAAGCGCTGACACTGATCCCATTTGATATATGTGGAGTGTGACAAAGCCATTTTGCTCTGCAAGATATTAGGGCTTTTTAAAAGACAAGATGACACTGCAGCTCACGATTAAGGCAAGAAAACAAGCAGACATTTTTACTATTTCTTTAGGGGCCCATTGGATCACTAATGTGGGCTCTCCAGCTGTTGTCACGCTCAAATCTCAAACCCAGGGTTGGCCCATGCCAGCATAGGGAATCCAATTGGACTGAGTGGGAGGTGAGGCTGCGGTGGGTAATCACCTGCTGGCTAAAGGCACAGATGGCACAAATGCTAGCAAGATGTTTATGTACCAGAAAAGCTTCCAATGGCAAACAAACACAAGACACACAACAAATATTTACAAGTAGTACAGTATTTGTTCTGTCACAAAGTGTTGAGCACAGTTATCAGTGTCTGACCATGGAGAGAAGCAAAAGGCGAGGTCATTGGTGTGATAATACGTGCAGATGTTATCACCTTTCTTTCAAGGATATTTGATGGTTCTGTTATTTAGTCACCAGAGCAATAACATTTCTAATCCTGTTTTTAAGCCAACACGTTGCATGCAAGTTCATTTTACAATCGCTGTAAACATTGTGATATGTTGTTAACCGTTAACACTGAGATTAACACAAGATGCTTGTTGCTGATATGTTTAATGACTGAGAAATGAGGTGCAAAGTCGTGTCTGTGCGCCTGAGATGGGGGAAGTTGAAGGAGTAGTTTGGTGTATTGATGCTAGCAGGCATGTTTTATGGTAGTCAAAGCTCCAAGCACATCAAACATATCACAGGAAAATGCCCCAGGTACCTGGTTCTTCCTCAAGACTCCCCAGCAAATGAGCTCCTTCTGCTCCCAGTCTTACTGCTCTGAGCTCTGAGTTTGTCCTTCACAAGAGACAGGTAACTCTGCCAAGACCCAGTAATTAGTGCAGATGGAGACTGTAATACGCTCTTCCCCTCCCTGCAGAAATGCCAAGGGAGGCAATCTATAAATTCCTGCATATTAATGCAATTTAAAACCACTCCAGACACCTTGCTGGAGGCAGGTGATAAAAAGGTGAAAGGCAGTCTCTCTGGCCCACAGCTGCTGATACTCCACTGACATCTGTCCTGTCTCAGCAACTTCCTGAACCCACTCTTCTACACATATACTCCAAAATAACCCCATAATCCATCTCTCCGCTCAGAGAGGCGGCTCTCCAAATCCTGACCCTAGGCCTTACAACTGAGTCTCCATCAATAATTAAATGGTAATCTAAAAACCCATTTTAGTTAGGTCATCTTTCTAAGCCATTGTCCCAGCTTCCCTTCTTCCTGTGTCTATTTTTTCCTCTTTCTGTAAGATCTAGTTAGAGATTCCATTAGCATGAGAAAGCAGGCTGGTAATTGTCTTCACCCTACTGAGTGATCCCTAGATAGAGGATTAGCCTTAGAGAGAAAGCCCTATTTCAACTCGGGAGCACAGATGCTGCCCACAGCCCTGCGCTCCAGATTAGATTAGGCTGTACTGTAGGCGATGCGAAGTGACTCACAACTTCAAGTAACATTTAATCAAAAACCTGGACATGAGGTTATAGAAGCAATAAACTTTTTTTCACCTCCTGCCACCATCTGTGAGCAGTGAAATGTTCTAATCTATTAATATGCTTTCCTACTGAAAAAAGAAGATTAAGGATATCTTAATTTTTCCATCCATGCAAGGATATACAGAGAATATTTAGCTGTAGATATGCCAAAATCACTGCCCTGGGCCACACTGTCAGTCACTAATCTGCCCGTGATCGCAGAAGAAAGCATCACATTTCAGACTCTCTTCCACAGGATCAAGACTTCAAACAGCACCACTCCTTCCTCTGACCTTTCCATACAGATGATCGATTTAGCTCATTGGATTTAATTCATAAACAGGCATCCTTTACTGCAAAAAGCCAAGGAATTTACCTCAGAGGCACAATTCCAAATCCATATAAGCTTCATGCGCTTCACATTTTATTGGCTTCTTCAAATAACCTGTTTATAAGACCTACAGTACAGAAGTGGCTATTTGCCTATAAATATAAAACGTTATATTCTACTGCTGTGCACCACACAGTTAATGCAGAAAATAAAATGGTTATCAGTGTAAAGTAAAATGAGTGCTTCTTTATGGAAGTGTGAGGAAAACCCAAGCGTCGCAATATCCATTAGGTTACACTGCAGGCTTTCAGTTTTCTTGACAATTTCTTTGTGCTTCTACCAAGAACAAAGCTTAATATTTTCAACCATAATAAAAAATACAAGGCCAAGGAGAGAATTTGAACTGAATGTGTGTATACATAAATTGCACAGTTGTCCAGCTTTTTTATTATTTGCAAAACTAAAGACGTTTTGGTAGTGGCGTTTGCTAGTTGCATTGACTGAATGGGCCAAGATCTTGGAGTCCGTTGCG
The DNA here is from genome assembly GCA_015082035.1 of Chaenogobius annularis. Lineage (NCBI taxonomy): Eukaryota > Metazoa > Chordata > Actinopteri > Gobiiformes > Gobiidae > Chaenogobius > Chaenogobius annularis. The sequence continues at coordinate 287,387 of BJKM01000185.1, read as the reverse complement.
CTTCTTCAGCTTTGAGGAACGTGTGCTTTATGGTAATCATATTCTATTAGAATAATCAGGCAATAGCAACACTGCTGCCCACTCCATCTGCATCCTGAAATCTTCTACACTAATTTTAGCTTCATCTATAAAGCTCTGCTCATGCATATTTAATAGAATCTATTACTTACTTAGGGTTAAATTATAAAAGCCTGTCCTCCTTAAATTTTTTATAGTGTGCATGATTGGTATTGGCTTTGTACAGGACTAAAATGCACAAAACAAACAAAAGTGACAGAGTGGATTGATGGTGTCTCGCAGTTCACAGTGAAAATTATTAATGGTGAGCTCTTGTGGAGAAGATGGTACAGGACAAAGAGCAGGTGTACACAACCATCTGCTGCCACTCAGGTCAACAATAATGACTCACAGTAAATACTTAAAATATATATTTACTCGCATAGTCATGCCCTTACCACTCAATTACAACAATTCTATGCATTTATTTGTTGTACATATATTTTCCTCAATAAGACAATATTAATACAAAACAGAGCAAATGTGTCTGACTCTAACCCTATGAAATCCATGCACGTCACCTTCCCCCAAATTAGCACCACAGGGACACCCCCTCAAGGCCCCTGTCTGCTGGCGGCAGCTCTTTGGCATATCTGTACTGGGGGAAATATTTCGCACTGTATGAATTATTAAGTGTGGGGCCAGTGCTAAGCAGTGTGGAGATAGGCCAGTTATTCACAGCTCTTTTGGGACGGATGTGTTAGAAACACAGACCCCTCGCCTATCAGACAATTTGTCAGATGCAACAGACAATTTACAATGAGAGAATTTTTCAATTTATCCATTCTGCTGACACTGCAGTTTTCCATCTCAACTCACTTCACTCAACAAGCCCTTCCACCCTCAGCACTGCGTCTGCTCAGGGGCGTCATGTCCGCCTCTCCATCTGATTTGTCTGAGTGTGTACACTTAGACAACGTATGCAGAAGGACCCGAGGACTACTAAAGTAGAGAAGGGGGTGAGCTGAGACATCTGTCTATGACGTGTCGCCATAAACAACTCAAAATGTAGTTAAAAGGCAGACCACCTAAGAACAAGAAGCAAGGAAGAAAGAGTTGATCATTAACAACACAGACCTAAAATGAGCAGTTCTTTTTTTCATTGTACATCTGGTCCTGAGGCTGAGGAAATAGCAGATATTCCCACACAGACACAGGGTATGAGGCTGGCATTTTAGCTTTAATTACTGAAGGTGAAGCAGCTGTCAAAACAGCCCAACTTTGTTTTTATTCATAAAGCTCTGGTTAAAGAGGATGAACTGCAGATAAGGCAGGGCTTAGGCTTCCAGTTCCACTCTAACGCTTAGTTTAAGAGCTAGGAACATATACTCACCCAAGACAAAACAGGGGTAGAGTTTCAAAGGCAAGGCAAGTTTATTTGCAGAGCAAAATTCGTACACAGGGCAATTCAAAGTGCTTCACACAACAGAAAAAATATTGATTAAAATCACAAAGACAGGAGAGAAATCACAAAACAGTTTAAGACATAAAAGAGTGCAAAGAAAATAATTTCAGTCATATGCGCAGCTAAACAAAACTGTATCTTAGTTTGGAATATTGCCCGAGTAGAGGCCTGTCTCACACCTTCAGGAAGACTATTCCAGATTTTAGCTGCATAAAACTGAAACGCAGATTTCCCCATGTTTAGTCCTGACTCAAAGCAGTTTGTTCCATCTGAACTAAACAAAACAATATAAAATAGCAGGAGCAGCTTTGTTGGTCACTGAAAGCAATTTGACCTGTAAAGGAGCCCAGTGTGAGCCTCTATCAGAAATGGCCTTTGAAAGACGGACACAGACGGCTTGAACTGAATGCAAGCTTGATGTGAAAGGCAGAGATGTTAGATAAATGTCCTCACAGCCAAGGCCTCTGCCCTCTTCCTGATGATGCATTCTTATAGTCAAATCCTAACTCCCCCTTCACACACATGCACATACACAGTGCCAACAATCCCACTGAGGGCACCATTTGTTTCGGGACAAGGTGACCCTGTTGCCTAGGGGCCTGTGAACAAGCACAATGCGGGCCTCTCATCCCCACACACCCAGCTGGCTGTGCAGGACGGATGGCAGGTGGGGTGTGAGCGAGGGGCATCCAGCACGAACTACCCCCCGAGAGCGTCCCTTTCACACCCCACACAACGGAGAGCGATCCCTCCCTGTAACCCAGAGTCACACAGTCAACAGATGGAGGGCTATTGAGTGAAGGATTGCAGCGGCAGAGGCGGCTCCCCATCCAAACCAGCTGGAAGACAATGGGGCAGCAGGTCAAGAGTGCTGTCCGGTGGGAGGGGTTAGAGAGAGTGGTGCATACTTCCAGACTATAATTCCACAGCATTTTGAACAGAGTCAGCTGGAAGTGGCATGTGTGCATTTAGACTTTTGACAGTTAGATTAGATCATTAATACATATTTTTTCTTCATTATTTTAGAACTACAAAAGACACTATGTTGACTTAAAACACACAAGAAAGGAAAAACACTAATAGGAATAATTGGACTAATTTCCTGAACACACATCCTTTTATGTATATATTTCAATCTGACTTCGTGGTCAGATGGGGATTGTGCAAGACCTTGTGCCACAAGATCTCACAAGATTGAATTGCCAAAAGATTGTGTGTGGAAAATGTTCTTAAGATTTTTTTGTTTACATTTGCCTTGGACAAAGGGTTATTTGCCAAGTTGAGAAGCTGTAGTTCCAAAAAGCAGTGCAACAATTAAATATAAAGTTGGATAAATAAAAAATTTTGAGGCCAAAATTGCAAACTGAATGGTACAATGTATTTATTATAACTTAAGTCTGGTTTTGTGAAAATTGTTTCTCATCCCTATGGTCAAATTCTCTTCCAAAACCAATAGGTTTTACATTAAATTGTAGCGTTTTTAAAATAAATATCTGATAAACTGACAGCCGGCTCCTTGACACTTCCATTCCACACCCATTCTTCACCAGCAGTCAGGCTATCACATAGCTCAACATGAGTCAATTAGATGCCTTGCTGCCTCACTGAACTTCCAAAGGCCAGCACATAGACACAGAGTACGTTGTGTATCAAAACACACATTTATCCTGTCTAAAAAAAAATTATTTGGAAAATGTTTACCTTCTTTGAAATCAGCATGGAGAGCTTTTACAAACTGAGACACATTTACTCGACATAGAAACAAAAAATACATTTGTGCAAGGACAGTTCTGCGACACATCTGTGCGATCTTCACACAAACACAGGAACATGAGTCACATTATAATACATCAATGATTTTAAATGTTAACCTGCTGTGGATCATCCATCAAGAAAGGAAAACTTATTTTATAATATAAGACTGCCGCTAGACTGGGGAGTGATCAGGAGGTGTCCAAGAGCTGTGCATGCACACTGGCTTGAATTGCCTGTTTAGCGGATACATTGGCCCTTTTTTAAATTTCGGAGTGGTTTCACAAGTGCTTCTCAGTTTTCTGCAAACAAAACCATAGGGTATGGCCCTTGGTTAAAACATTGAATTGGAGGCCACTTCAGCCTACCAGCAATCAGTTAGTTGACATGCAGAAAACATGCAAAAAATATGGAAAAGAAGAGATTATGGTCTGTATTTGTGGATGAGTGGGCAATTTCCTGTTAATCACTGTTAGAAAGATTTTAGTGCAACGAAATGCATTTTATTTTGCCTGTAGTTGGTAGCTCACCGCTCAATGATGGCAGAATGTATAATGACCAAATGTCTTTCTCTCAGTCGTTGTTCCAATTGGTAGCACAGTGCTGTCACTAGAAATGGGGGAACAAAATGGAGAGCTGACTAAAAGAGAAGCTTTAAGTGACACTTAATTTGAGATACCAAAGTGTTCTCTCGGCTCCAGTAAACAGGATCCATCAAACTTTGCCTAGAGCTGGTATAGACTGCAGCTGTTTGTGCGCCCGAGAGGCTCTTACTTATCAAGAGGACTGATGAAGAACTTGTCCTGAGAGTTTCTTAAACACCAATGACAGACAAAAGTCTGGGTGGGACTTTGGTGCCAAGTCCATGTGTATGTGAACATGTCAGGAGCTAATGACAGCCTGAGAGAAGACAAGAGTAGGCTAAAACACAAGAGCTAACTCCAGAAGTGCGAGAAAAACAGTGAACAGCTGCTTTCTGTCTGCTCTCCTGGGCTTGTCCCTGGAGAGGCTCCTATGAAGTCCCTGATCCTGGTTTGAGGCTGACAGAGGGACGGGCTCATGCAGCTCTATGCCCCAGTGTCTGCGCCAGCAGGGAGGAAGGGCCTGGGGCTGGCAGTGGGGGGCACATCAAGGAGAGACTCTCCCAGTGGGTTCCTGTCAGTTCCAGGCCATTGCACCTCGCTTGCTGGGATGTTATTAACACACACATACACACACACAGATATCCAAGCATGGCCAGATGACTTTTAATGGAGGCGCTAATGGTACATGTTGTCTAAACGTACTCTCGTGCTTAAAGTGCTAATACAAATCATTGTCGGTAAAATGACTAAAGTTAGAGTTCAGACAAAAGACCTGATCAAATTCAATTAGTGCAGTGACACAAGGCTGATGTGACCATGGCGACCACAGAGCTCAGGGACCAGTAGACTAAAGATTGTTTGGGATGTGGAGAGTGGCAGAACGCCCCAGTGAGTTCAGATCTACAGATGTTGGTTTGGGACCCACTGACTGACTACACTGACAGCTGGACAGCTGTTCTATACATGCAACCACAGAAGCATGCCACAGAAATGAGGAGGGGTTTACGGGAGGAAGTTCCCAGGACATGCAAAGCTGTCACTTTTTGAAATGGTGCATGGATAAGGAAAGATGGCACAGAACAGGATAGCACAGATGGGTAAATACTTAACAGAGCAAATACTTTTTTTTTTATTAACACAATACTCTCTTTTGTAAAGATTTACATGATGGATGAGAGTATTTAGTATAAGTAGCCTTAAGAAGTGTTGAAATATGGAGACACGCACACGCATGCGCGCACATGCACACACACACACACACACACACGCGCGCGCGCGCACGCACACACGCGCACAATTTAAACTCAGCTATAATAAATGCTGTCACTTGCTGTACAAAGACATGGTAAATCACAAGTTCAACATCTTGGAGTGATGCCAATCTCCTCTGCTAAAAAAATCTCACACATCAGGAGCCAGTCAGGCAATTCATTATGCCACAGAGGTCAGCAATTTGTCCAAATCCATAAAAATGTTAATAAAACTAAGAGCATACAAGGAAAATTCTTCAAGTCATCCTTTGTCCCTCAAAATATACAGTTGAAAGAAACAGATTGCTCATTTGAAAGCAACAATCTAACCAACGTGCAGGTCAGAGGTTGTACTGGGACAATAATGCATTGTTATGATGTAATCCTGGTCAAACTTCAGTCCAAGAAACCACAGGTAAACATGTAATTACACAGTATAGTGATTACAGACACCCCACTCTTAACAAGATTTATATTATACACATAAGACTTTATATACATTCATTATTAAAATATAATAATTATATATCATTCCGGCATACATGTGGGGACATATTTTTGAGCATCCATTGCTTGAAATTCAGGGTCTGGCCTGGCTCCTGTACTAACCCTCTCTCTCCTCCGCCACTTTCCCTCGCTCGCCCCTCAGTCTCTCCGTCCGAATACAAACAGAGATAAAGAACGCAGCAATCGCTCTTGACACACAAATAGGTTAACACAATAAAGCCGGCTTTGCCTGGCTCACTCGAGGGAGGAAAGCAATTCCAGCAGCAGGCAGGAGGTAATAAAACAGAGCAGTGTGTGTGTCGCCGTGTGTGTGTTCATATATGTCCTCATGTCAGTGCTCCTATGTTTTTATGTGTGAGCCTAGCCAGGCACACTAAGATCTTTGGCCATAGGGCACAATATCCTACAGATCTCCAACTCTTTCATGATGCAAATAATAACAGTGAAATGGAGGCTTTATAGTCAAAGTACTAACTAACCCTCACAAATTCATAAAGGTTTCCCTATGGGATGCATAGATTGTGGCTATTGTAAATAGGACTGGTTAAAATTCAACAAACAGAATGAGTTTTATCTGCAACTCTTCTGCTTACTCCAGCAAATGGCTAGCAATAAATGATAAAAATCTCCCGTTTTATAGAATGGTGCTGCATTAGTGCTGAACACAGGAAAATTGTGATGTGGCTAGTGCAATTACTATCCGGACGAGACAACATTGTTTTCTCCAGTCAGTGAAAATTTCATTACCTCACAGCAGCCACCTTAGGATTGGGTAATAGCCTCTTTTTGTCACAGACACAAACCATCTGGGTAGGTGTGACACCCCATAAGTGTTTTCCATTTGCAACAATATGCAGCCAGACAGTGAGTGTGAGGGAAGTGGTCACCATTACGTGCATTGTTAGTCAATGATATGGAAGAATTTAATAGAGAAACTACAGTCAATAGCCAATTCTTGCACAGACAGTTGGATAAACAAATGCAATGAACCTCCATAGGCCTGTACTTCTGATAGGACTCTCCTGAGGCTTTTTTTGTCAGATGACACAGGCACAGACAACTCATGGTTCATCTATTAAATGTCAATAAACACAGACAAGGCTGGCACATATCCTGACCTCACCACAAGCCCCAATTAAAGTTTCCCACATGTATCTAAAGACAAGCGAGTGTGCACCAGCCTAATCCCATGCTACTGCCCAGTCCCTCCAATCAGGTAATCAAACAGCAAAGATGTAAGTGCTGCTTATTGTCAACAGGGAATAAATTATCTAAGCATGAAGAGAAAACGTCTTATCTGTCTGATGTATTTCCTGCTTCTGCTGAAAGCTACAAAGCCCGAGGGAGAGCAGTCGACCAAAATGCAGGAGATAGAGATTAGGATGATGTGCGGTTCCTTGTTCCATTAAAGTTTGATCTTCCTCAATAGCCGAGGAGAATCAGATATCTCCCATTCAAGATTAAAGTACAGCGGCATAGAGGGAGAGATTAATCAGAGGCCTGCATGAGATAAAAAAACCTTGCTTCTGGCATGGAAAACAGTAGCAATAAAGAGTTCAGCTGATAATATGAAACATGGCCGGCACAATAGCAAATCAAACAGTGCATATGCGGGCCTCCAAAACAAATCAAAGCGCTGGCGAGGCTGCTGGTTGTGGCTGGAGCAGAGGGCTGATCAGATAGTAAGCACTGGCTTGGTTTTATTACAGCTTCAGGTTGGAGAGGGCACAGAGAATTTTCCTGTGTTACTCTGAGTCGCCAGCCTCTCTCGCTCTCCCTCTCGGCCGCCTCCACCTCTACTTCAGATCAATGGCGCTGGGGTGATTTCACAGCAGCCTGCACTGTCACCCAGAACAAATCAATGTGACCATGAGGAAGGCAAGAGCGGCATTGTTTTTAAGGGGAGCAAATTTGCTGTTGGAAAGCTTGTCAGATTTGCTTTAGTCTTCTTCAAGTCTCCGTCGAAGAACTGTTTGGGTGAAAAAAAAAACTATGTCTCCTCTCTTCACTTTTACAGCTGGATCAAAGCCAACTATAAACTGCTTAGTGCTCGTCATAACAATGCATTACTCATTAACTACACAGACACTCATGTTTACTATGTATCCAGGGGGGGGGGTGGACCCTAACCAGTTACAATGCAAGGCTATACATTAAACAAGAGGTGAAGTGAAGTTGACAGTAGTTTAAGAGGCTGAGTGGGAGGTGGCGATGGAGGCAGCATGTCATGTCAGTAAGTGGCTGGTCAGAACCGGTTTGTTTGAGGAGCGGACACTGTGGCTGTCACATAAACACAGCACACTAACTAAATATGAAGCTTTGCAGCAGCAGAAGCTTCTGGTTTCTGTAACATGCAGAACTTACATCTATGTTCTTGTTCTGATAACACAGGTGACGAGCATCAGCAACTCTACATCACACAGCTCTGCCTCTGGAAACACTTGTATAACAAGCAATAATTCTTATTTTAACATTTTGGTTTACAGCACACAAATGTTATAGCACAATACATCAGATACTTACTGTGTACCATACAGTGTGCTAACTACTGTCAATTGTCAGAAAGTTTTTACTTTTTCACACACTCATTTATTTATTTATTGGCATTTATTAAAACAGGTAAGAAACCCATTCAGATCGAAACTTCTCTTACAACTGTGACCTGGGGGTCACTAAAACCACCTTACATGAAAGAAGGCTAATTGCTTTATGATGCTGAGTGCTGATTGCCAAGAGAAAACTGACACGGACAAGTAGCATACTGACAGGAATTTAAGAAAAGGCTCCATCCTTTGTTAGTATTTGAGAAGTACTAAAAAGTGACTCCTTATTTGAATGAGCAGTTTGCTCAAACATCTAATGAGCTGCATTTGTAGCTGCTTTTGAATGGAAAAAAAAAGAAAAACTCATAATGTGCCTTAAGACATTTTCAACTGGGAGAGTTAAAGCTTTTCAAATATTATGACAGGAGGAAGAAAACCATGTTGTTAATGTTCTAATGAACAAAAATGCGTTTTCATAATCATAAAGTCTAAAATGTTAAAAACCACTATCTCAATCCTAAAAAATGTATCGTTTTCTACAGTTTTTACCACATCAGGGGTTATGAGATGTTTAACTCAAACCAGCATATTATGAGCTAAATTTGGCTCTGCTGCCTGAGGAAGGTGTGGAGACAATTTAAACAGGGATTAAAAAAGATTAATACATGCTACAGGAAATTAAACTTCAGTATTCATGAGCTGAGCCCCTTCAGGCAGGAACTTTAACAACAAAAAGTGATCTGATCAGTTCAATAGGCTCACACCAGTAAAATACTGTATTTAAGAGTTCTCTCTGAAATGGATTATCATACAAGCGTCCATAAAACATGCAGGTCACAACACAAGGTGTATAAGAAATATACATAGCTTTACGTAGACACTTTACCTTTCATCCACTAGATGAGATGTGAGTATAAAACTCAGTCAAAGGTCTAACTTTTAAGAGAAAGATTCAAAAGCAGGAAAGAATACAAAGGAGAAAAGGCTAAATAAGAACTCTAAAACATAATTCACTGACCCAGATATTAAAGCCTTTCACTGTGCAGTTCTCCCTGCCTTGTCCAACCTTCATGTTGAGTTAAGGCAAGCATTATGCTGGGTAGACTATTTGTTTAGGTGAGGAGCAGCCGCAGAGCTAATATGAGCACAATTTGCTCAGCAGGTCATAGGCGCAGAGTGGAAGAAGTAAATGAGGCAGTTCTGCCCCCTCGGGTGCAGCCCCTGCCTCATACATCACTGGATGTTTTATTCAATAGAGCCATGGAGGCTCTATGGCAGGTGCCCTTACTGTGGGGGCGCCTGGGCTGCTGTAGGAGCCCATATTACATTCAGTAAGCTGCCTGTCTGCTGCTGCCTGGGGAGAAAGACTGAGCTGTAGAGAAAGATGAATTCTGAGGATGCTTGTAGTCTAATGATAAAACATACTGTGCAGTTTTCTGCTCACTCAGCATAATGTGCAGCCACGTTTATGTGCAGCTTAAGAGATGGCGCTAAATGCAACGCTACCTCAGCAAGCAGCAGCGCAAAGTTCAACCGCCTCGACTTTATCTTCAAACGGACTCGACACAGTCACGTCGTCAGACTTAGATTATCTCCGCCGCACAAGACAAATGTGCAGGACAATTCACGTAGTTAAGTCCAAACATCGTCCATGATCCCAGTACAAAGGCAAAAGTTTAACCACTTTGCGCACACGTCCTCGTGAGTTTTAATCGCGACGTGCAGCATGCCATAAGGACCGTTCAAGTCATTAACACTCCGGAGAGAGAATTCACTAATTGTAGCAGACACTAAACGACCCCCACAGAAGCGACGCGCGGAAACGACGCTACACAAGAGACAATCACACCTTTTCCTCGCCGCCGCACTCTAACTGGTTCCATACATTGTGCCTGCGGTGCAATCCCCCCGACAATACATTTCACTGCACGCCGTACTTGAAAAGACTAAGCAGTTCCTATTGCCGTTCGGGAGTCGCTCTAACAAGTCGATTTGACAACACTTCCTTTAGTGTGGGTCACTCAGACTGACAAAGGCGTTATATCCGAGGCATCGTTACAACATCCTGGGAATATCAGGCGTTTCTTCGTCTAGAGCTCGTTTTACCAAAGGGTCAATTCTGACAGTCTCCACACGTGTTTTGTGGTCAAAACTCGTCCGTTCGTCTGAACCACGGTTTAAAAAAAAGCAATCAAATATTAATAAAAGATTTACCATAAATTGCTCCGTGGTGCAGGCTAAAACTCCATGCAGGTGGGAGCTCACTGATCCCTCTGCCTCATGTTAGGTGGTCCAGATTAAAGGAGATGCATTCTACAATCCAAAAGGTTCGAATCAAACGTTGATCAAGTTTATTCTCCCTTTCCGGTGATATGCAAATGGAACTGGAAACCTGCGAATTAGATTCCACTATAGCCTCGCATGCAAAGTTAATAAGCTTTGCCTTTTTTCTACATTTGGTTCCCAATTTGTGACGAGGGCACAAGTGCGAGTCCGTAATTTCAGAGCCTTCTCGGTGCGCGCACGGTCTTCATCTCAGGAAGAAAGTGAAAGGTCTTTGGGATCTTCTTGAACGATATTCCAAAAGGCCAGCTTTTACGCACAGATAAGTGGTCCATCTGCTTTGTAAAATGAGATAAACCGTATTTCAAATAAAAGATGCGGAGTAGTGAATGTACCCTGAAACCAAAGCTGGGCCAGAGCCTGTGAAATCCTGAAGTAAAAATCCCGGAGTCGCTTCCTGGCTCCGCACTTTCCTCTCCGCGGTGTCAGCAGCCCGTAGAGACGTCTGGACCTGAGGTGATGCGCAGAGGCTCGTGTGGACCTCGACAGCAGCACTCCGACACTCGGGGCTCGTTGTTTGGATCAGTGGACAATGATGTGAGCAGCTAGCTCCAGCGGCCAGCTCCGGGATGCGGTCCTGCCCTCGCGCTGAGCTGCCGAGACTGACAATAACCCGGAACGCTGCAGACTGTCAGCTCGCGCAGACCGCCCACCGACCAATCAGCGCACTCGGGGAATAGAAACATTCCCACGGGTTGGCCAATCATGTCTAATTGAAGGCTGTTACCATAGAGATGATCGGCGTCTGTGCGTCTGAAACCACGTTGTTTGTTCACGGAAACAAAATAAGAGGGGAAAATGGTTTGATTAGAAATAATGTGACAGGAGATAGATCAAATATGTGTGGTCAGTCATATCTATTTTTAAGTGCAAGGTGAAGGGTCTTATCTGTTTCTTCTTCTTCTTCTTTAACTCTATTCTTTTGCAGAATAAAAAGTGTCATCTTCACTCCAAAGCCGTTTTGTCCATGTCTTGAATATGTATAAGTTAGGGTGACCTAACTTATATAAGTAAGGGTGACCAGTTATAAACCAATAATAAAATCGTAATAAGAGTGTGTAATTCAGTACATTGTTATGCACTCGGTTGATTCTTGCTTTTTTCACACCTCTCTCATGGCTCTATTGTGGGTATTTTCTCAATTTTGGACTGTTGGCAGGTACCAAAGTGGTCAAAAAACGGGACAACTGGGGCATGTCTTGTATAACACTGGGACAAATCAATGGTTTTGGATACATCTGCTGTTGGGTAAATAGGAACATCTGGTCACCCAAGATATAAGTCTACTGTATTCATGGGCTTCAGCTTCCTGTTTACAGTTGATATTTTGAGGACCTGTGCTTCTACAAAAGGAATAATATTTAGTGTTTACGCGTTTTTATCAGACCCACGGACAATTTCCCAATTAGTTTAACTCATTAAAAAAAACAAAAACGTACCTTTTATTTAATATTACTTCAATTGATCATATTTTTCAAACTTGGACCCACCGCCAAATTCCAAATTTCATGTGGCATGTTCGTGTTGAAACTTCTTCTTTGGCAATGTATGACAGCCTATTATAACTATAACCAATTTTTCTTTTCACAAAGTAAGACATCAGTACACAGTCCACCGTGGCTGAAGTTCTTGAGTTCTTTTGGAGTGTGTGTACATGGAGCCAGGATACACAAAGGCAGTACAAGCAATCACACATCATGGACTCTCATAATAAGCTGACGCTGGGAAGTGGGTGATGCAGCACTCAGCTTATGCCAGCGCTGATAAGAGCCTGAAAGTATTACCTCGGTCTGGCAGGCCGCTCCAAGAAATCCATCCTGCGCCAGGTCATCAATTCTGCCCTATCAGATCGCTCACCAATCCCTGGCAGCTCCATGTCGCTGTCCTGTCTTCTGCCTTTGAAATACTCTCTCTGACTTACACATTTATGTCATTGTTTCAGCATTTATAGAGCACAGACCGGGTAGCCGCGCAGCTGAATTAGCCTGTGAAGCATACATTAAAAGCCTGCAGAGCTCAATCATATCAGCTTTACACTGTGTGGCTGCATAGTTAATCAAACGGACCAGCAATTAATTGAAAAATACCCAAAGCAGTGCAAAGCGCAGATGAGGCAGGCAGGCAAATAAGCCATTTGATTAGCTGATAAGCAGATGACTCAACAAACATTCAAGGGATGTTTACTGAGGTTTGATTAGCGCACGCCCAATACACTGGAGATTGGACATAAATACATTCTGAAAACACTCAGCTGTTGCAATCCCCCAAGCAGCATGAGGGCACATAAAAACAATGAATTATTTATGGGAAAGGCACAGAAAATATCACAGTGGATAATTTTCCGTGGGCTATATGAAATGCCACTTTTCAAAATAATATGTCTATGTCTTGCATTTTCCAGGGGCGATTCAAAGTGAGAAGCAGGGAGTTTGGATATGAGAATATACTGTGCTGCCTAAAGATACCTAAGGACCAATCAGGCATAGCATTGGGAGCAAGCGCCTGTTAATGTCCGTCATGATGTTGTTAGTGCATGGATACAATAGAGACCCCTTAGCGTACAAAACTGGTATGCTCGGTGCACATCTGAAGCAGCAATACCACTTTAAATTAAGTAGTTTGAGTATAGAAGTGAAGAACAAGGAGTGTTTTACAGTGGCCTCTGTCAAGTCGCCTGCAACTTTTCCAAATGTTATCCACTTTGAGAGCACACTGACACACACAAATCACCAAGGCACTCTCACATCACCTGTCAGTGGTTATGATGTTATGCCAGAGTGGTATAAGGATCCCACTATAACATGCTTTTCCTACATAATATGATCTCTTGTTTAAAATGACGTATTTTTGTTGAGTGCACTATCAAGCCCTTGGCCAATAATGGTTTCAAGTTGCCTTTAAGCCCAGCTCCTGCAAAAAGCACTTCAGTTTGGTTGGAGCTTCTCATAAATAAAGTTTAAAGGAAACAGTATACCCTCATTCCCGGAGCTAACATCAGTCTGCCTTCAAAACTGAGAGACGTGCGCTGTTACAATTTGTTCCTCAAAGTGAACTCGGTTAAATTGAGCAAAGTTCAAGTCTCCACAAACAGCAAAGTAACAGGGCAAAAAATCAATAGCGGCAGAGGCATGGAAATAGAGATAGCATTGATTTATCTGCCATTGATTGGTGAGGATCGCTGCATTGTGCCCCCGGAGTGAAATGCATGCTGTCTGCCAACTGATGGGGATGAATCTGAAAAGGTGTCAAGTGGTTAGAGGACACGGGGGACGCAGGAGGAGGAGTGAGGGGCACACAGAGGTGGTAGGAGATGATGGAGCAAGGGCCTAAAGGATCAGACAGAATAAGGCGTTAGATGAAAAAACTTGATAAGAGGAGATTATGTTGCAGTGAGCTATGCCAGGGTGACTCTCCGACGGGCCACTGTGTTAAATGTCTTTGACAGAGGCAATAAAAAAGATCACAGCACTGACAGCAGTTGGCAAAGGGCCTCAAGCTTCATCCATCAAGCAAAATTAGCTCTGATGCGCGGAGGAGTTTAGTTATCTTTAACAAAGCTGGCCTTCGATTGGACTGTTCACACAATTTCAGTGTGCATCTATGTTGAAGGATTGGCATATGTGTCATTTGTAATATAGTAAATAATTGTGATTGCTATGCCTCTGGAGACTTTGTGCTGAGAGCCAAATGCTGTGGAGACAGGAAGAGGCAGGACAAAGATCAGAGGGCAGAGCAGCCAAAGTTACTGCTCAACTTTGCTCTCTTTACAACATCCGTCTGTCTCTTCTCTGGCAGCTGGCAGCCTCCCATCTTTACAGGAACTGAGCTGTGTCCTCTATTGCACCACATAGACTATGGAGCAAGGCTTACAAAACTTTGATTCTTGGCAAACAAACAAGTAAAAAGAGACATCTTGCAGCACTGGGTCCAACGCATACTTGACTTTGTGCTACTTTGATTAAAAATAACACAACAAAGAGCATAAAAGATGCTTATGTTGTGGCAACTTTAAAACTAAAATAAAACAATTAATATCCTCTAATCTCATTATGTTGTCAAAGTGTCAAGTGACAGTGTTTGCTTGCTTTGTTCCTTCCTTTGAAAGAGCAGCTGCTTTGGGCAGGTCTGCCAGAAACACAGCCATCTTCCTGTTGTTGGAGAGCCTCACATGTCATACAGACCTCTTTGTACACAAAGCACTGTAAGGTCTCCACTGGTGTGAGTGACAGGTGAGGCCAGGCCGTTCAATACACTTCAAGTTAGGGAATGAGGCCCCTTTAAAGCCAATGCACAGGACATAGACTCAGAAGGAAGACAACATTAAATGTGAGGATCTCTGATATGACTTACAACAGTTAGAGATGGGACTGTTATTTCAGCACAAACTGATTTCACAGCCTCACAGTTCTGCTTCACTGCAGTGACACAATAGATGCAAACAGAAAGGGGAAGGTAGTAAAAATGTCATGTTGTCTTGTTGGTGTGGTGATGATGGACACTATTGTTTCACGATGAAAACTGCATAATGGGCTTTTTAAAATTTTGAAAGGACTTTACATGCTCATTTCAACATATATGCGATCATTCTAAAACATGCCAATTAATACCCCTTTACCACAATATCTTACTGTTATTCCACAGTCAGATACTGTACGAATAAATGTATTGCATGCTGAAGAGGTTGGATTTTCTCATTTAATGTCATTCAGCAGTTGGTTAAACATTTTCCTCCATCTCATTCAGGCTCCAGTGGACAGAGGGACCATCATCCTCTGCTCTGCACACTGCTCAACTCGCCCCAATTTTGCACCTCTGCTCACAAGTGATAGAGCACTATCAATCCTGACAGCTCCCCCAAGCCACGGGCATTTGAGCCGCCTACTCCTCAAAACACATAATGTTGACTCAGTGCCCTTACACATTTAGACTCTTTTGTTCTTCTAGTTTTGAAAAACAGCAGTATAAAATTCCATGTGCTATACCTCATTTGGTGTTGCGTGTTGTAGATGTAGTAATTACTGGCACTTCTCAGTTATGAGTGTTTGAGTCTGGACTAGTAGAGCCTAATCTACCGTAATTCAATTGTGTTTTCAATAGATTCAAACAGCAGGGTTAATATATATTACAAAGGATTGCAAAAAGAACTTCAGCCCTGTTTCTTTGACTGATTCTACACTTAAGTTTCACAAACAAAGGTGGAACAAATCCTATAAACTAAGAATCTGTGGAGACATCCACAGGGAGGACAATGGCATATAGTTTGTCCCTAGTTCCATTATTGGCTTGTGTTTAATTTGAAAAACAGACAGCTAATCACATTAGAGACAACCTCTCCACAATACTTGAGCACTGCTTCTCCTGAAAGTAATCACTGCGCACTGCGATCTGTCTCATTGGATACCAAGTCCAATTACTTAAAGCCAAACAAAGTGCTGTTGATGCCACGGAGTCATTATCTGGAAATACAGAGACATTTTTAAATGCAGACTACATTCATACAAGGAACATTAACACTACTGAAATTACAATAATTATGGTCATCAGAGGAAAAACGATAAGCAGACATAAATACATCTCAGAGGCAAAATATTAATAAAATTGAAGACTTCGGACACCAAATGATCAAGCAGGTTAAACGCCTGTGTTGGAAGCTAGTTAACAATCCCAGCAGGACTTCGCAGCTCAAAGCACACAGTATGAACAAGATCAGAGAAAACTCTGGTAAGCAAGGGCAAAGATTTTAAACATGCAGTCACCTCACGAGGGATGCAACCAGCTGAAATAAGCAGCATGCAATTAGCCCGTGTTAGAGGTGGCTTTGTAAAATCAAATAGCCCGTTTCCTATTCCAGCGTCACATAATTGACTTTCAGAGTGATTTGGTGTAAAAAGCAGGCAGTGAATGAGCTTTTAGTCAAATCCAGGTGTTCATTTACATGTGACATAGTGGTTAAAAAAAGGTCTGCAGACTTAGGCAGAGGTGAACACTTGCTTTATAGACGCCGGACTGGATTTTAACAAGGCTTTGACCTCTGTCGGACTTGGCACACCGCACCGTTCTTTACCTTCATCACGCTTCAGTTCATTCAACCTGGCTCATTTCTATGTTGCTCCACTGCTGCCTTCAACCTTTGACTCCCACACTGCTCTAAATCCTCTTTTTGTTTCAAGAGGGGATCCAGCTACATTATTTAATATTCATATTTCTATCGTCATCATTCTTCCCCAGCTCAACTATGACCTCTAAAACGCTGCCTTTCTTTTGCTTGGTGAATTATTATCCCATCTACTGTGAGACCTTGCCAATCTATTAATCTAACTTGCCATTTACTGTCTTTTCTGGCAGCGCTGTTAAAGGTTGGCTGCCTCTCCTTTCTCTCGATCTGTCAGTCAGTCTTTGTGTGCAAATCACACATCTCTCGCCCAGACTCAATTATTCAGTATAGATGCCATTTGTTTCACAGTTGGCAATAGCAATTGTATGCACTCTGCTTTCTAATCGTAAACCCATAACCTCTTCTAATGCAAATCATCACAATTTCTGCATGTGTATTTTTGTCTTTTCCTTCATATTAGCAACCTTCTGTGTGAGAAAAGGCTTTTTAGAAGCTGTTGTCTCTGGAGGCCGCGCTCATACGTGGAAATCAATTTGTCGAGACGAGCTTTTCTTGTGAGTGGTGCCATTAGTATTTGCTAATATCAGTGGGATATGGGTTGTGGTATTTGCACCTGTGACCTTACAGCTTTTAAATGGCTTTAGCTCAAGTGTTGACATCTCTCACAACAAGTAATCTTAATAACATACAAAACAAAGAAATTATAGACCAATATGAGGTTATTGGTGAAATAGTGAAGTGATTGCTTTGAGGAACTATATTATTCAGATTTCCGAAAGCAGAGTTGTCGAATTTCATTAACAGTACAATAGCTGTGATGATTTCCATATGAGAAAAGCAAAAATAAAAAAACAAACTCTTGAGATTTTTATCGTTTTTGGACATTATATAATTTAACATAACTGACATATTTGAAGTGTCAAGTCTGCCAAACTAAATAGTATGTTTTTCCTTGGTTATAAAAATTGTGTCAAAAAGGCACTAAAATATACTTTATGTTTAGGGGCCATGAGTTGGTTTTAATCCTCTAAAATACCTGCACCTACAGTACAGAATGAAGATTAAAAAAAGTTGAAAAAGCAGGTTCAGTCCCTTTTTAAAGTAGTGTGACTTAAGATTAAGTACAAGAACATCCCCCAAAGAGCTTTGTTCCGCATCCATTCATTTCAGAGATTTAACCATTTTACAAAACTGCCACAAAAAAAAACATATTCTTTTAGTGAATATAAGCTTTAAGGAAAATAAGCCACCAGAAATTTAAATTATGAACCTTGCTTAAAATTAATCAAAAATCATTGAAAAAAAATAAAAAATAAATCAAAATTCATTGAAAGGTCTCAAGATGGATTAAAAACGATCTTGAGTTACTCTTTCTGTTGGCAGAGCTGTTTGATGTCCAGAGAAAGTTTTATTGAATTTATTTGGATATATAGACTATATTTTTTTCAAGGATTGGCAAACAGGGCCAGGATAATGACATTCAAAGGTCTAACAATACAAAGAGGAAACGGCAATGACTGGTCTAGCAAATGAAAACCACAAGAGCACTTGTGTGTGTGCACCAGAGATCCTCACAGGGCATTCTCTTCCCGTGGCCTCAGAGCACCCTTCCTCCTAATGGAAGGGAAGCAGAACAGATGGGACACAAATTGCACTTTCATACACCTCAAGGTTCAAGGCAATTTCCCCCGTGCGCCTGTGAACTTCTCGGATTGCCTCTCCAGCCTTTGAGCCTTTCACTCTTCAAAGGGGTTTGGGTTTGCTCAGCGGCCGGGCTCAGACACACAGTAAAACATGCTCACTCTAACATGTGAACGCGTACCTGGCCTCAAAGCACATCTGACAGTATGTGTGGTTTTTTTCTTGAAGCCATTTGGTGTTTTGATCACCACATTAATGGCAATAAAAGCTGCACCTATTTGTATAAAGGGCATTAAATAGAGTCAGAGCTTGTGCAGTGTTGTTCTGTTCCTTAATTGGGCTGTAATGTTGGTGTTTTCAGATCCGGCATCGCTGATTGGCAACTCTCTAAAGGTGTTCACGGCGTGTACAGGGCTGTGGAGGAGCCAGCAGCAGGCATGGGGTAGCAGCCCCCAAGCCCCATTTCTCATATTCCGTGGTGGACCATGCGATTGCGACTGCTGTCTTTAAATCTGCTCTCAATACTGTATTTTAAACAAAACTTTGTACATTGTTATACTGGCCGATGTTTATCCAGACCTTACCTGTTTTAAATTGAGTTGTGCTACCGTTAAAGACTAAAAGGGCTAAAAATACTTTTTTTCTTTTTTTTTTTTTACAAATAAAAGAACAAAAAGAAACACAAAACAAACAAATAAACAAACCCACAAAAACATCAAGACTTTTTCATGTTGTGGAGGGGGAGGAGTCTACTACAGACGCCTGTTCGATGAGCACTTTGTACAGTATGTTGTGGAGGGGAGAGTCTTACTACAAGACGCCTGTGGGTCATCCAGACCCCACAATATACAAGGGCTAAAAAAGGGGTCCTCCCCCAGGTTAACATATTGTAGTGTCAAAACACAACATACTTGCAAATGTAAAAAATACTACAAGTAGTTAATAACATTCATTAGTTTTCTCCCCTGATATTGACTTGAGTATTTGTTCACTGACAATAAAACCCTGGCCAAAAAGTGCCTCTGAGTGGACGGAAGCTCACACAAGCACAATAAAGGCACATCAGTACCTCCTCACTTTGGCTTGATTGGAAACGTGCTAGTGAGGATTACAGCAGTTGGAGTGAGGAAATTAAAAATGGTTGTGACAAATGAAATAAATACGTAGTCTAACGAGAACAAATTGAAAGACTTTACACGCACAAATACGACAGGAGAGCGACTAACGATGACACCATTTCGGGGTCACATTTATGCTGACTTCACTTTCATATAGTTGATCCAAGCAAACGATATAATCTACAATATGCTATCAAATATAACTATAGCATGCCAAAGCAACACAACCAACTCACAGAGTTACTTTGTGACGTGCTGTTAGTTTAACTATGGGATTCAACTTCACGGAGCTTCACACTGTCCCAAAGAAGACTCCCAAAGACCATCCAAATACACCCAGTCTTCGGCGCTGCGCAAGCCTTTGAGTATGAAACAACATAATGAACAGTTATACTTTGTATTACAGGACCGCCCCCGATAACAGCTCCAATCATCACAGATTCAGTAGCCCTGAAATAGTATCCTAAGCCATGAATTCAAGACCACCATTCGCGAGCTAAAGCCAGGGTTTTCCGAGGCGGTCACATAACCACCTCTGAAGGCCGGTAAATATTGCATGATGCACCACTTCCATAAACCCATATAGTTTGTGTTACTAATGATCCGATCATAATGATCCAGTTTTTAATTATGAGAATATGAAGGATAACCCACCACACTTTTACCAAAGGTGACCAAAACGCAAGTGAGAGAAGAAACAAATTGGTTACTTGTGAACCAACACCAATCCAGTGTTGTTCAACCACTCACAAAGCTTCACAAGACCAAACCACAAGGACAATATTTCAGCTGTTCTTATACATCTCTCATCAAGCGGCCACAATCTCTAGGTCATCTAGTATTAGTATGCCTATCAAGACCAGGTTCAACAAAACTTAACCACAACAAACAGAAAACCATCATAAGTCATGATGATTATTTCTTTATGATTTCCCATGATTTTAATGTCCCGCTGCATTATAGTCTGAGCGCTAATATACCCTCAGCATGAGTGCATTCCAAGCTCCACCTAATTGTGTGTCAATACACAAATGTTCACCCTTGGAACCGAGAAAGGACTCAACAAGTACACATCTTACAAAAGCATGCGGGTATAACTGTTCAAAGAGGCATCCCTCATCCCTCCAACGCTCCGAATTCGGAAGAAGTACGAAAACAGGCCAAACAATATTCGACCCGCACTAGGAAAAAGGCACATTGAAGAAACCAGAAGAAAGGAGCGCTCATATGAGGCTAGGAGGCATTGGAGCGCACGTGATCTGGTAAGCAGTGGTTAATAGAGCTTTTCAACCTTCAAGGGCCACCATTAATTCAGCATCTCCCCGAGAATACACACACATGCGCGTACACCGTCACTGAGAGGACTGCAGTCTGTCACTTGTGTGAGAGACCAAAATTCATTTTTCGGCTCTGGAGGGTGATAACTTGGTGGAATGTCCAACATAGGGAGCGCCGCCGTCTACTGAGAAATAAGAATCAGGCGTGGGTGGGCAGTGGAGTGGGTCTGTTACTTGGCGTGCTCCTCAGCCATGCAGGGAAACAGTGCAGTTCCTATTTTAACTTACAATCCATCAGTTTAATAGAAGGAGGGTCTTGTATTAAATATTGCCATCGGTCATTAGTTTTTCTCACGTGGTAGGAAAAGACGTGTCTATACAGTCCTAGGCACGAGGCATTAGACTGGTAATGCGTTAAGTGTTCTGATAGCGTGTAGTAAAAGTGCTTGCGTATGAGCATGATGTGGTGGATGATTGTTCCTTAAGCGATAAGCATGGAAGGTTAATATGTGCCACCAATGGACCACCGCTGCTGGTGTTGGTGTGTTCTGGTGATGTCCATGAGTGGTCCATCTGTCACGTTGGACTGCATGAGTCTGTCATGATCTGTGTGTTGCAATACGTTCGCTCAATGGTTGCTTGATGAAGCGCATTGTTTTGGATACTATTAACTAACTGCTGATTTGGGCTTTGAGTTTGTGTGTATACTTAAGAACAGCTGCGTCGCGTGCTAGAGTCAGATGGGCTCAGACTTCGTGTCTGTTGTGTGCATTGTGAGTTTGTACTCTGTAAGAGCAAGTGCCAATTATAGTTATCTACGTAAATGTTAGTCATAGCACTTCGGCCAACAAAGAATCCAGTACTGTGAAGAGTTGATCAGCAGTGTTGTGTGGTGTGTGAATGGCAGAATTATAAAGTTGTCATACGTGATGACATATGTAGACAGCTTACAGCTTTCATATTCCCGTGCCAATTTCGCTTGTATAAATGTTTGGTTTATATTTTAGTTCTACTATATCTGTTTTTACCGTATCCTGTGCTCATAGTAAGAAAGCACACAGTGCAAACCAGAAGAGATCTCATTTATTGATAGCAGAAATGCAATCCACCAAAGCTATACCATAGCGAGTTAGTCCTGAACACTATTAGATATTATCTGATGTGGTTAGATGTTCCCCAATCTTATGCGCTTATGGATTTGCTTATCAACATCCACGAGCAAGAGGACCAGTATTGAGTGGCATTGTCTTCTATCTGAACCTAGGCAACGTAATTGCATTGAGTTCTAAGCATGTTGACCAGGAAAACATGAATGTTCTAATTACAGTGTGGACTGACACGTCCATTTAGGTGTCTTTGTGGACCTCAGTTTTTGTTCTACTTCCCCCTCCAAGCCCTCTTCGATGACACATTGGCTGTGAGCGTTGTGTGTACAGCCAGCGATTATGGTGATATCACCTAGCTGTTCCGTTACTTGGGGTGTGTGTGTGTGAGTGCGTGAGCATGTTACGTGCGCTGCTGCTGTCTAATGGTAGGTAGTGTGATCCCTGCGACTGTCGGAACTTTCGGATCGAGTTCCAAATACCCTCTCTCGCTTGTAACATCGTTGTCTTAGTTATGCCTCACCGTGTCGCGTATGTCGACTTATGTCTTGGAATCTACGGCTGTGTGAGTGTGCGTGTTGATCTGTGGTGCATGTGTGTGCTGTGTCTGTGTGCATTGCGTCATGTTGTGTCGTGTGGTGTGTCTTGTGCCTCTGTGCTTTGTGGCACACTTTTGTGTGGTTCCGTGTGCGTGTGCCCTCGTATGCTCAACTGAGGATGCTCCCTTTGCTAGCATTCGTCTGTCGCTTCTGCACGCGTGGTGCTTGTGCTGCTAGTGATGCCTTCCTGTGTCGAGTGTGTTTGTTTGACGATAGCATAGACCAAGCTCCTGTTACACATAACCTAGGCCTTCTAACTAACCCCATCCGTGTAGCATTGTGCATGTCCGTTTCAGAAGAACCTTCTACCAGAATCCTGTTTCTGATAGGACTTCTGTCGTGCATGTGAAGGTCGTCTTGCAATTCAGACACACATCCTCCCTGCCTACTCCCCAGACAAGCTCCTCCAGCAGACCTAATACGCGCCTACTCCACCTAAGCCCAGGGTGGATCCGCTAACTCCTGACAGGACATTACGTGAAGCGCAGGGTGTGCAGGCGTTTCGCGTGTGTCGAGGATGTTCGTTGGCGTACTCAGAAACCTACTCGCTAACTGATTGCTATCGATCAGTCGAGGGATCTTTCTCGCTAGGAGGGTGCTCTATGGTGAGGTTGCTGGTCTGTTACTGTGTGTGTTGTCCTCCCGCTTCTCTCTCCACTGAACACTCCTGTATCTAGTGTGCAATACTGTGAACTGGGTGCTTCTTGCGTGGTGGCAGTCGCATGTGCTAGTTTCGCGTAGCCACAGGAACTCGTAAAAGCTGATTCTAGTTTTGGGCGACATCAGGTCAGACAGCCAACCAGCCTCAACTAGGTGTTCATCTTGGGACGGCCACGATGACGTCTGATTCTACAACGGGCAGGATAGAAAGACAGCATGGAGATATGACAGGGCGGATCTCCCCCATACCAACTACCACCTGAGGCTACTAGATTTGTGTTGCCTATGCTGATGTGTCTGTCCATAGCTGGTTCTGCGTTGTGTGTGTCATGTGCGGTGTCTCGTGTGCGTGTGTGTGCTGTGTCGTCGGTCGTGCAATCTCGTGGATGTGCGCCCCTAGTGTGTGTGTGCATTCAGTGTCGTGTGTGTTGGCTCTGTGGTGCAGCTCGTCATTTGTTCGTGACATGAGTCTGCACGTGAGTGGAGATGTGTGTGCCTGCAACCATCAGCTGCCTCCGAATCCACAGAGAAAGTTGTTGTCTGCCCAGCGAGCGCGAGGTGCAATGATGGAGGCCTGCACTTTACCTAAAACAAGACAACTGTAGCTAAAGCCCAAGCTCATACTGCTCCAGATCGCAGACTGATTCCGTGCAGGTTACACAGCATCCATGTCGAGATCCATCGCCTCATCGCTCCTGCGATTACAGTGCGCCATGGCGTGTGTGTGGTCGTGTGTAGTGCGGCTGTGTTGTGCGGGTGTGTCATTTGCATGTGTCGTGCTGAGCGTGTCTCGGTGCTGCCGAGTGTCTAGTCGGTGGGACACAACGAGAGACCTCTATTGCGTGTGGTCGGCGTGTGGCAATGTGGTGTGTGCATGTGCGATCTCTTGCTGTGCGCTGAGAAGGGTGACATCACTGCAGACTCAGTTCTACAGGTGCCGACTCACAGGGTGGACTTTCTCCACCTCGTCGTGTTGGAGGTAGTCACGTTAGCGTGGCACTATTTGTGTTGAGCATGTCTCGCTCACTTCCGCCTTGCGAGACATTCAGGTGTCTCTGTGCCTGCCAATGGCGGTAAGTGGTTTGCGACGTGCTATCTCTCTGTGGACAAGTGACAAAATACTCTGTGCCTGAACTGGCTCGTACCTGTGTGCCAATGTGGGAAGGTTTCTTTTCCTGCACTGGCTCGTTGGCCTAGTTGGAACTCATCGGAAGACCACATCCGCCACTTAACTATTTGATAGCCACATGCACTGCATTTTTTGTTTCGACATCCTATTCTGACACAACTGCTTAGCATGTGTACATAGTCCAGACCAAATGATGGTCTATTGTTGTTGATTTGTATCTCGTAAATTTTTATTGCTATGACTGTCTTGTTCTGTTGTTGAATGTGTAATGACATTTTTGCAAATAGTGGCTAACTCTCAATTATTATTCACCTGACTTGATGTTGCCACCTTAAATGACACAAAACAAGTTTACCTAGTTTGTGTTGTGTGTGCTCCTGTACACTTACTGTCTTAAAAACTGCTAGTCGTAAGTTATAATTCTCGTGGCAATTAATAGACCCCATTCTGCATTCTCTGTCTGTGTTGGACGTCGTCGTAACTGTGGTAGTGCGGTCTCAGTGGCGGGTCGAGTGAGTTGTCTCGTGTGTGTGTGTGCTGTGACGCCTTGTTAGCGAGTGATCTATGTGTGCTTGTGCTTGAGTGACTTGACAGGTAAGAACGAGTGACTGTACTGTGTGGCGTCATCCTGTAATGTGTTTGCAATGCTTGGCCCAACGTCAAGTTCTGCTGTTGGTGTGTGTGTGTGTGTGTGTAGTGATGTGCGCCAAGCCCGAGTACGTTCTAGGTGGCTCTTGTCTGTGTGCGTGTACGTGGTGTAGACCACTACGTGTAGTTACTAATATCTTTCGTGTGTTGATCTCCAAAGGGGATATGTTGCGTGTTCGTGCATAACCTGATGGTGCTAGGCCTCTTCTTGTGATGACACCGCACACAAAGAGCCGAATATTGTTTGAGCTAGTGCAGCGATTTGTTGAAGCAGAGCCAGAGGAAAAGATACAGATTACATACATCTCAGGGTGAAAACGCAAAACAACTCCCAAAGTGCTTGAGAACAAACAATCTAGGAAAAGCTCGCAGATCAGATAAGAGATAGTTGATGGAACGGCGAACACTCCGTTCGTGCAGCGTGTGCCAACTGCCCAGTCGCCACCCTGACATGCAATGTATCGAGAGGAGGCTCCCATCGGCAGAGCTCAACACCCACCCACACTCTTTACACATGGAGGACTCAGTCCAAAACTCAGCTTCCAAGCCACTTGTAATCACACTACTAGACTAATCTGAAAGCTCCACCGGGCATCTGTCTCCTTTCCCGCTTGGAGAAGCAATAAGGACGAATTGCAGAGGAGAGGACGCTAGTAACTTTTTCAATCTGAGCCGAAGCGAAGGAGCCATTAAGTGTTGTAGTGTTTAGAGCGGAGCATCAAAGACACAAGGCTATGTTGTCCCTGGGTAATACTGACCTTCCTCTTAGAACTCGAAGTTATTTTGGAGATGAATTGCAATTAAGAAGCGCTGCTCATAACAACATTATATTTCCACAAAAAGAGGGCTCTGGCACCAATAAACACAGTAGAGTGCGAGCTGCCACTTCTTTCTAGGACCTCCTCCGCAATCATATATGTATCTTATACTCACAATGATGGGGACAGAAGCGGGGGAGGCCGAGGTGGGGAGCAGCCAGAGGCTCTGGCGTGGAGTGGCGACACAGAAAGAGTGGACAACAGACGTCGAAGGCCACTGTGATTATCCACGGTGTGGTGCCTCTAGACCGGCCAAGGGATCTCCAGGCAGGGGACGCTGGGGACGGAGGAGCGGAGGCCTAATGACAAGGTGACGGACTTATTTCAGAGCTTCAGCGCAGCGTGGATAGAGGGAGCTCGGGTTCACAGCATCTTTTAGGAGGAGAACAGAGGCGGCAGGCCCTGGCCTTTCCACTTTCTTCATTATTTATGGTCCTGTCAACGACAGGTCGTGAGGTCTCAGGGAGGCAGGGGAGCTCACCATCACGATGGACTGAACAAGCTGGATGAAGCCGGAGGTTCAGAGGCCACATTTCAATGGAATGTCTGGGGCATCCACACAAGGAGGCCGGGGATCTGTTGTAGGGAGCGGAGGCGGTGAGCTAAGCTTTGCACCACGTACACTGAACAAGCACATGGCTCACGAGTAAGAGTTCTGCGCGATTTATTTGCGGCTGGACAGATATTAAGGCGCAAGACTTGTGATAGCGGCCAGCTGTCTCATAATCACAACCCATTGGCTCCCTTGAGTAGACCTTCCCGTCTCATCCACCAATTTTTTGTTCTTATTATAAGCATGCCCTGCTAAGGTTTTGTGAACTTATATAATTTTCTTGTACTAAACAGCTGCCTTAAGCAAGCTTTGACGTGTCATAAAATGTTGAGGTGTTAAAAATCAAAGTATCCATAGCCTATATTAACAGGCCCAACCTAATATTATTGTCGCTTATTATCTAAGCCACTGGAAGGCGGCGCGACCTGCATCAGGTGCCGATCTTAGGCCCTACTCAGACACTCCTATCAACGTAAGTGCTTCTTCACTAAATGCCAAATTGCGTGGACCACAGCGCTCACCTTCCACTGTCGCAGTCGAGTGCGTGCGGCATCTCGCCTCGGTCTCTGTGAGAGGAGGACTCAAGAGTTAAAAATTTGACTGCGGACCTAGCAGTCGAAAATAGTTTGGACCCCCTTGGAATAATAACGGGCACAACATCAGGAGCACACCGAGAATATATTGCTTTCTTTGATATTTTATGCTCTCACGCCGTGTCCATAGCAAACATAAGAGGGCTACCACACCCCACCTGCCAGTGAGGAAAACGTCCCAATTGTTCTCCTCATACACATTCGTCAACCCAAACTCCCTCTATGAGCTTGGACTGCTTCTGACCCCAGGACGTGCGAAGCTCAAAGCGGTCTGTCTTTTCTTATCCCTCAAGAGACCAAGAGAGCAGCCTACACACAGTCAAACCGCACAATCTTGGAATGAGATTTGACCGAAAACACACACAAAGGACTCTGTGACTTCTAAGCCTGAATGTATTATATGAAGAGACCGTATGTAGTAGTCAACTAGTTAAGATTCTGACATATTCATACAGATCTGACCTCTCCATGCCACATGTGGCCCAAAGGTAAGACACGTGCCTAATCAAATCTATAGCATGCACTGTGTTTACTACCATACTAATTGTAATCCTGAACTAAGTTCTCTTAATTACTATAAAACAGCAGAGCTTTAGAACTTGGATGACACATTTTGTCAGGTTCAGTGTCAGGTCCAAAAACTCACAATTCAGAGAAGGCCAGAATGAGCCTCACGTGTCCTTCTCTGTAGTGCATTATACAGCGAGAGGTGTCTTCACGCACAGGTAGCTTTATTTGCTGCTTAACTTCCACTGTTCCTCCCTGGTGACGAGTGCTCGTCTGCTAGCGCACCTCTCTCCTGCAAACGCACCTCAGTCTGCTATGAGAGTCCAATACAAATCAGAGTCTAACAGTCCCCACACACTGTATATTACACTAAGTAAGACCTCATAGCGAAGTCATGCTCTAAAGTCGGATAACACCCCCAGCTGCATGATATACACTTGTGCTTATTGCGCGTAAGAGAGATGCATCTCTTGAGACGGCTTGACCGATGATACTGGGCAGACCAAAAAGCTTTCTGAAGCTCTTGCTATCTGATGGATAGAAGAGGGCAAATGCTTATGCGCGAACTAATGCCTGCGCCCCTTCATGCATAAATTTATACACAGAGGTCCAATGCTACACAAATTGAAATACCTGGAATGTCCAGCAGAGGCTGTTACGACTACACGCACAGAGGGTACCCAACCTGGAAGAGTGAAAGGCTTAAGGATGCCCCAGAGGCAGGGAGCCGGTTGAGGCAGCTCTACACGACACCACAACTAACTCCTTCTCCAGACTCGTCAGGAAGAAGCCGACTCACGATCGTGGCCATACAAGACCGAAAGTTTTGAGCTGCGCTGCGGAATGCCGGCGGTGGCCCTGGTCATCTCGAGATGATACGACCGAGGACTGACAGGAGCCCAGTATTGGATGAAGATGACGACCTAGATAACGAACACGTCGTAGTGACTGCCATCTACGGGTGACATCTTCACGACATCCGGGCACTATGAAACACACATGACCGACAGTGGCCTCGTGGGGCGACTATATGAGAAGAGACCCATGGGTACCTGAGTCCCCGCTTGAGGAAGCTGTATACGCTAGGGACAGGCGCCTACTCATCTACCGTGCATGTCTTAGGTTACAGAACCACACATAGGCTATATATACAAAATAGTATAGTCAACACCTTAACAAAGCTTATACCGCAACTTACTTAGTACTCTTACCATAGCAACTTTATAAGATTTTTGATGCTTAGTCTGAAGCCTACTTAACATAAACTAACATCACTTAGTTAATATTATATATGCCTATTTTAGAGAACATTTGATATTTAGACCTTAAGTCGAACTCAAACCCATTGCGCCAACTCAAATAAGCCCTAATCTAGAAGTGAGAAATTATTATTTAAGAATTATGGTCAATGATTAAGCAGATGGAACATATTTATGCTACATTTGACTTTGTTCATTCGCAAGACCTGATGAGTGCGGATCGCCCGAGATGGACTCCAGTAACACACCGATACATGCGACACTGTCATGCATTATCTCCGATAATACTATGTGCGAACAGCTACTATGGATGAAGAGCCCACGAAGTTAATGCGCACGGCGAGTGCATGGAGAGATCAGAAGACTATCACCCCTCAGCAGACCAGACACAGAGTTAACCCTACATTTCTCAATTTCAATGGCGTTGTAACACCTATACTCCGAAAACACAAACCCTGCTGCTTACCACTTCATTTGCTCTACCACGGCGACGTAATAATCCAAACTGGCACCATCCATGTGAGGAGGGCATACAAAGCATTCTGGGATTTTCATGGTATACACACAACCTTATGTACTTAGCACTACAAAATTTATGACAATGTCGAGCCACTCCTATGATCCTACT
Source organism: Chaenogobius annularis (assembly GCA_015082035.1). Taxonomy (NCBI): domain Eukaryota; kingdom Metazoa; phylum Chordata; class Actinopteri; order Gobiiformes; family Gobiidae; genus Chaenogobius; species Chaenogobius annularis. The sequence continues at coordinate 258,298 of BJKM01000185.1, read as the reverse complement.
CACAGCTCGTTAATGTTACAACCAGTGACATCGAGGGTACCATTGAATAAACTACCCGGCTCCTACTAACCCCATGTGTGTCACCATCTCCGACATGTTCAAACTAATCTGCGATGCAAAAGAATAATTCCTAGTCTCAAAGAAACAAATGCAGCTACTATTATTTGATGCGGCATCTTTCGCATATTCACAGAAGCCTACCAGCTTCCCAGTGATGAAAAACCTTTTTCCTATATACCCGAGACAAATCGCATGCCCGATCATCTATCTGCGTGAGAGAGTCAAGACTTGAGGCAAGCAGACCAATTGCACCATGACTAAGAGACCCAGCTATCGTTAGGTAGAGGAACCAGAGCACGGCTATACGCCAGGCGGCCCTCCGTCCATAAGCTTCGTAGCAGTCTTAAAAGAGCCGACGCCTCACCACAACATCAAACTTTTAGAATCCAACTAAAAAGTACTTCCTTTATGTGACCCAGCTCTGCAGATGTCACCGTCTTTGTTATGATAAATATGAATCTATTAGTTTGTGGTTCACAATCCAATTTCCAATAACTGTTAAGTTATAAGTATAGCAGTCAGCCTGAGAGCCTTCCAGTCAGTCAGCAGAGCTCCCCCTTCCTGTGCGAGCACTCTTTTTTGTCAGTTTTGGTAACTCCTGGCGTCGCCCCATTTTGGGCAGGGCCGAGCGCGCTAGGTGAGCCTATTGTTAAATATTTTCTTAGTGCTGAAAAAGCGAGAAGCAAGACCATGAGCAGACTCCACTTAGGTGCAACTCGTGAAGAGAACTCCAAGCATCAGGAACAGCTTCCAGAGACTAGTCGAAAATCAGAGACCCTATGCTTCCGTAGAGAAAATACGACTAATTAGATGTCCTCTACAAAAACCCAGACATTTAATAACAAAATAAAGTGAGTCCTAAAGAACAAAGCACAAAGGATTGTCGAGAGTGTACGAAGTCCACCAATGAGCCAGCGTTGAAAAATAGACAGGGTCTTGTCTAACTCACCAACTAGACAGGAAGATGGCACAAGAGCAGAGACAGCCACTCCCCATATTCGCTCGTCGTCACTATTACGTGTACTTCCTGCGAATGGCCAGGACCGATAGTTACTGTAAGCACCCAACCTATGCTACTGATTGTTCCACCGGTGAAATGATCTTGGTCAAGCCTTGACTTACAAACTATTTCCAGTTCTCATGTGTCATGCTCCTGATGTACAAGTTCAGTTGTTTCAAATTCGAAGCCTTGCACATAGAGTGATCGGAGCCGTTTTTGGTGGTCCGGTGACCTCGTCTCACAAAACTCGGCGTCCAGAGCGACTAATGTTCGGACGAGCAAGATACACTATCTGTATGAGAGTCCGAGTTGCGACGTACATAAAATTATCGTTCAGTTTCCACCACCTTAACACCTCGTGTAAGACGGTCTTGTGACCTGTTGCTGCCTCTCCAGATGTTAACCGCACCAGGCTCTGCGAGACGTGAACATATTGAGTAGTAGCGTTGCGCATCCGGAGGACGGTATGGGAGTAGAAGATTCGACCAATGTAAAGTGGTTATTTGTGGAGGCCTATTGTCTCACCGCCAGTATGGGAGTCTCACGTTTGACTGAGGTCGCTCAGCGGTCGCACTCATGTGCTACGACTTCCACCAGGCCTACGTCTTCCTGACTCGGCCTCTCAAACTCTACGACGCCTCTAAGGCACGCCATGCTGTCAGGGTTCATTAACGCATGTGCTGGTAAATTGAGAGCCAGTCAATGTAACATCTAGTGAACTGTGTGAGATACAAAACACCATGATCAATCACAGCTCAGAAGTCATTGACATGTCTATAAAAAATTGCGCAAGATTTGAATACGCCATAAGACCAATCATAAACCGCGTCTTCTGCCACAACACATTTCTCACAGAAAATTCACGCTAATTTATATGAGCACCACTCTGACATGACGTCTCTTCCAAACCTTTGCCAATCCAGCGACGCGCTTCAGAAATGAATCCCACGCAATCACATTTAACGATCAGTATTGAATCCAGTGATCTACCAAGGCTCTTCAAGAAGCCTAGCTGTTGCCCTCTTTCATTTTAATCAGAAACTTACCACAGCAAATCAACCCACACATCTGATCTACTACACTCATACAAACTCCCCACCACTTATATTCCACCAATCCAGTTACTTTGATGTATCACTCCAAGTTCTCTAAGTCCAAGATAAAGTCGGCCGCCTATCATAACTCTAAAGTCGCGCAGGCTTCCAGTGGACATCCTCAAAGATGCCATGCCAGTCATGATACTTTGAACAGCTTTATTTTTGATGATAAATGAACGGAATCGAAATGAGGTCACTGCGAGACTATACGCTGAATGATGACAGTCTCCGCTGTGGATGAACACAGAAGCCCAAGTCTGAAGGCCCAAGTCCCATCTCACTTGAGCGGGCTTTTTCTCGTGGTATGGTGACATCTACTGCATCAGCAAGGCAAGGGCTAGGGACAACCAGACGTCATAGTGATAAGCCATGTATGCAGCCGTGGTTCCCACCAACATGAAGATATTACCAAGTCTACCCCAAACATATAGAGATAATGTCGAAGCAGACACATGAGAGGCCGATGAAGAACGAGTCTCTTGTCTCTCTAGCGTTCGTGCCTATAGGCTCAGATCTGAGTACCTGACGAGTGCACATAAGCGCCCCAACTAATGCTCCTACAGAGCGCGTGCGAGAGAGAGCTCTAAGTCCAATCTGGCACGGATTACTGTATGCGAGATGCCAAAAGCACAACAGATTAATAAGTATTCTCATGTCTCAAAAGAAAAGGTGTATAGGTAGATGCTCTAACAATGTTACTTTTGACTCAACACTATTTTATAAAGTGAACCATCTCGGTCTAATTACACGCAAATAGTCTCATATTTTCAACTTTTTACATGTCAATTTGTTTTTTCAGCCAAGATTTAAACTCAAGAACCTCATACAGGCCGCATATTATTATTGTCACCCTATTCAATCGATGTTCCCATTGAATATGACTGCTTAACAAACCCACATAAACAAAGCAAGTACTTTTAATTGTTATCAGCGTTTCCTGCGTTTCAAAATAGCTTTGTGTGATTTGGTACTTGAGAGGTAAAATTGTACAAAAATATATTCAGCCTGCTAAGAAGTATACTCCTACAAATGAATCTACCATCTACTGTTAACCTTTATGAAAAAGTCTCATATACACATGGATTACATGACGCCTCTCTTGCTCACACCACACCATTCTGAAAATTAATCCATCCGAATAATTAAGTGACTCGCAAATATAATATATATCTCTATATATATATATCTATCAGGATAGAGAGAAGCATTTTTGCGAAGCCTACACATCACGCACTAAAAAGAGAAGACAACCCGGCAGCTCTTACACAATCTACTTGTCAGAAATAAGTCTGTCAACTTCTTGTTCTGTCAAAAGTAGCTTTCACCGCATTTGTCTTCATCCCAATCTATCGTCTAAAGAATGGCTCCTCCGAACACCCAACGTCATGTGCCACTCAGTAGACTGAGCTTCGCTATTCACATGCACCGCATCATACGCTATCTGGGGACATGAAGTTTGAGGTGCTTAGCCGATGTCTAGCGCAACAGATATGAAATATCCGATATTAGTAATCTCGTCTATTTATGATGCACTTATTTTAATAATGCATCAGCGACATGTTTCAAAAATTGGTCATCTTGTGTCACCGTTCTCAAGTACATCTGCCTCAAAATTGCAAGCTGAACAAACCAGAAAATCACAAGCAGAAATCGTGCCAAACTGAGAATAAATTTGCCTAGAAAGATTAATATATAAAACCAAGCAAAAGAACACTCATGCTCTGAGTACAACCAGATGCACAAAAGTATCTTACCTCTCCACATGAATAACGCAATACTCACTACCTCAGGAAGCTGACCAATTAGACCGAGGGAGTAGAAGACGCTGGTATCGAGGCTCGTAACATATGATTTGTTAACCAGGTAAAAACTTAAACCAAATTTGTTTCGCTCTCATGATGAAGATATCCAGCAAAATCGAGTCGACCCCCTCAGTTCCCCATTCGTCACCACCTGCTCTAAACCTTTAAAAACTCATTTCTTATAGTAATTTAGATTCTACACTGCTATTATATTTGCATTGCTCGATCTACAAAACAACAAAAGCCTATGCAATTGCTAGTTGAGTGCCTCCCACCACTCTTTTTACCCCGGTCTACGACGTAAATCCAATGTCCAACACTCACCTCCTATTATGAAGAGTACCTAGAAGAAGCCCAATTCTCACATGAAGGCTTACAACACAGTTCAGTAAACAACATGTCAAAGGTGAAAATATAACAGATATAAAGAAGTATCAGGACAATACCTCTTGACAGCACGAACCACCCTCAACCTCATTACAGCCCAATACACGCAGCTGCAGCGGATTCCTAACAACACAGATGTGAAGCCTGAAGCCGTGTTCAGACCGCGGCGGCCAAAAAGCAGCGCCAGTTTACATTCAGTCAAGCTCCGAGTGTGGACCCCTGCACGCTGCTCGAAATCCCGGCGTTCTTTGTGGCGTTCATCCTCTTTTTTTGAAGCGCGCTCGGGTGACCCAGTAACAGCACCTGTGATCTGTGTCTCATCCGTACTTGACCTGAATCCTGTCTGCAGCACACCAATCAGCGATATTACATCTCCCCCTATTGAGCCCGTAATATGTACATCACTACCCAGGAGAGAAGTCGCCAACCAGGACGTGACTGTCTATTTTATTACTTTGGAACTAATTAGAGTGATTATGCTTATTTGGCTTATGCCTAATACGTGATCCCTATCGTGGCCCAACATGTTTGTACCACCAAAAAAGCTGTTTTTTATTTCTCCTATCTAAAAAGCAGGAGTGTAAATGTGTGTACACGAAAAACACGCGTGTGTACGTGTCCTGACAGACCTTATATCTGCCGATATGAGCAGGGAACCACAACTTCGTCGCAAACTGCCGTGACGAGATGCTGCGCTGGCCGCTCGCCGCACGTTCTGCTGACGGAGAGTCACCCTGGCCGCGCTCACCACCGCATTCTGCGGCCGGGAGCCGCGATATTTGGCCTCCGCCGGCCTGGCATGAACGGGCCATTACAAGTCCACACAGGCAGTTACATCTGCCTCATCTCCGGCTGAGATTGTGTTCTCCTTTTTCTGCGTATAATTGGAAAACGTTTGTCTTCGCATTTATTCAACTACATGGTGTTTCTGCATGGAGATATGTTGGCAAGTTACGTGTGAACATGCAGGCAAAGCACATAACCATCTCCATGGAGACTGAGTGGACGGGTTTGCAACCCTCCAACAGAAAAAGTTACATACGTCCCTTTTTTTTGGCCCCCCTTTTATCAAACCTTCAAAACACATAATATTATGCAGTTATCCTTTACCTTTTACTATATTACCTGCCTGCAGATTTTAAGGGAGATGCAACATTCTCAAATTCACATTTCTTTCCGTGGCTGCCACGCCTTTCTTTCCGTGGCTGCCACGCCTTTCTTTCCGTGGCTGCCACGGCTTTCTTTCCGTGGCTGCCACGGCTTTCTTTCCGTGGCTGCCACGGCTTTCTTTCCGTGGCTGCCACGGCTTTCTTTCCGTCGCTGCCACGCCTTTCTTTCCGTGGCTGCCACGCCTTTCTTTCCGTGGCTGCCACGCCTTTCTTTCCGTGGCTGCCAGGCATTTCCTTCCGTCGCTGCCACGCCTTTCTTTCCGTGGCTGCCACGCCTTTCTTTCCGTGGCTGCCACGCCTTTCTTTCCATCGCTGCCACGCCTTTCTTTCCATCGCTGCCACGCCTTTCTTTCCATCGCTGCCTCGCCTTTCAGTCGCTGCCTTGCCTAAAATAAAATAAAACTAGATATTGTTCAGTAAGTTGGGAACATACTTTTTTTTTAAAGTTTTGTCTCCACAAATATTCAAGTGAAGTCACTGTAACTTATGATGTACTTTTAAGAATCTGTTTTTAGGTCACCATCAAAAGTTAACATTGTCAAAATTGCAAATACAAATTATTCTTGTACAGGAAAATAAAATAGAATCAATGATCAGTAAATGTACATTCTGAGTTTATTTTTATTCAAACAAAAACACCAAAATGTTTGATAAAAAGTATGATTTTGTTGTTGAAATATAAATGTGCAATTTTAACACAAAAATGTATAAACTTCAAAACATACATTTGACAAACTTCTGCTTCCATCAAAGTCTGAGGACTCAAAAGGCACCCTTTGGTAGAATGAACCTCCTGCAGACATTTAACCACAGTTAAAATAAAACCTTAAAAAATAAAATCTTTTGCTACTCTCATCATTCGTTGCAAATGTTATATTCACAAATGCAATTAGGCTAAAAGAACTCCAAAATGTAATGCATTGAATGAGTTTACCTTTTCTACGGCTCTAGTTTAAATGCTGTGACGTTACTTTGAGTCATCGATGCAAACGTCCTGTATGATTAGCCCTAATTACACATGATTCGTCGGTGTTTGTTTACGTTGACTTTGTCCGCCTTTATAAAACGCTGCAGACCTGCCGCAGCAGCAGGGGGCAGCACTGCGCCACAACCACCACTGAGCCGCCGGAAGCCGCTGCTGTGCTGGTGATGACAAGATGGCGGGCGTGCTGAAGAAGGTAACTGGGGTCATCTGTGCACATATACACACATTTAGCATGTTTCACTCCGCAGACACGTAGCTAATGGTACCGTTACTATTGTACTGACGTGACCGCGTGGTAACGGCCATGGCGGGAACTCCAGCTCCCTTTTATCAATGTGTTGGGCTTATTTAACATCCACAGAGTGAGGGTAAACTGGAGTAGAACGTTTCATTTGACCGGTTTTGTGTTCTGTCTCCTCGGTGTGCCCTCTCTGGAGCTGTGGGGGTCAGCTCGGTGTTCCCCGGGACCTGCCCCGTGCCTGGACACGCTGCGGTTATGTTCTGCTGTAAAAGCATACATTTATGCACAACTATTAGGGTCGTAGAACCGTCTGTGTGGTGGCACCAGGAGCCCATTCTATGTGAGGAGATTTAAGACAACAGGCCGACACTCCACATGCATTGACTGGATGCACCGGGGAATACGGGACCTTTTTTTTAATGAGACGTACCGTAGTTCCTCCGTCCGGGGAACACGGAACTGTGCCATAACCAGATGGGAAATACAGCAGAAAAACTTGTGACTCCAAGAGTCATTCTCAATGACCCCTGACCCCCCCGGTGGACTAACATGTTTCCCTGTGTCCTCAGAGCACCGGGCTGGTCGGCCTCGCAGTGTCCCATAACCCACACGAGGTAAGCCTCATGTCGGCTTCATCAGGAACTTCTATGACTGACGTGTGTCAGTCTTCCATTTGATCTGCCAATGGTTCGTTGGAAACCCTCTTACGTGTACTTTGTTTGGCATCACAGCGGCTGAGGATCCTGTACTCCAAGATTTTGGCCTCTCTGCAAACTATTCCACAGGACGCCGCCTACAGGAAATACACGGAACAGCTGGTGAACGACCGACTGCACCACGTCAAAACCGTGAGTACCATCTCCACGCTGCATGGATTCATGATCACGTGGACATCCCACGTATTCAAAGGGTTGTTTAGGGTTGCACCTCGGGTTCCCTTTTACTGTTAGTTCAACTATTGCCACAAATGCAGTGCTTTTTTCACTGGACGGGTCTTTAAAGTGTCCCTCAAACGCACCCGTCCTGATTCTATCTGGACTAAAACACTGCCATGTCCACACGTAGCCGGGTATCTGCTAAAACGCATTTTTCTACGATTTGACCTGTCGTCCACACATAACCGGAGGATTATGCTCTTAAACGGGGCTTTTGTGTTTGCGTGTGGACGTGGGTAAACTGTTTGTTTTTAAAGGTCCCAAACGTCACCATCTGCGACAATTACTGAACTCACGTCACACACGCGTCCGTGTTTACGCCAGTGGACATCGTGGATCCTTTGAGAAGTGTGTGACCTCTGATTGTACGAGTGCGGCGCGATATTGCACTAAATGACCTGATGGAGTCATGCAAATAACTCGCCAAATCTGGCGCCACGCTTCATGGTTTAAACCGTGAGGAGAGTCTTTACAGCTGCTGGTGTGTTCCAGGAGCCGGACGTGGAGAAGCTGGAGCAGAAGATCAGCGGTGGTCAAATCGAGGAGGTCATTTTCCAGGTGATCTTTGTAAAAACCTGCTCGTGATGTAGAGGTTATTTCTTTGTATGGGAATGTTCCACAGTGTGACATTAACTGCATCTATCTTGCATTTCTTCAAGTGTTTGCCATACTGTGGAAGAGACTGTACCAGATCTATTATACTGGGGTCAAAATGAGACCTCTGTGGATGCAATTCAAGGGTTAAAGCCAAAGAAATGTAGCATTATGAAACTGAATAATGCATATTTTAGAAGCTCGACCTAAATGGCACTAATGCAGCTTTGAGCCCTGAGGGTTTGGCCTGTGGTAAAGTTCTGTGGGGTGGAGGACCCCCTGACATTTGAACGCTTCCCTGGAGAATGTTCTCTGCACGCCCTCTTGAGGTTCATTTTGAAACTCTGACATTATCTTCCAGTGTTTATTCACTCGTGTGACTTGTGCAGGCGGAGTGTGAACTGAGCTTGTCCAGGAAGATGCTGGAGTGGAAGGCCTGGGAGCCCCTGGTGGAGGAGCCACCCCCAAACCAGTGGAAGTGGCCCATCTAAAGCCCCCCCTTGTGGAAACACTGTAAAACTGCTGCTCTGTCTGCATGTAATATTAGCCTGTGTAAATAAACGATCCCTCATAACTTTACCAGACCTTTTATTTCACTCTTGTTTGACTGTAAGACACACGTTGTTCTGAGTATTGGGTCACGCTCTGATGTCCGGGGCGGCACTGGCCCTCTGCAGCAGCTGGAGCATGATGGGATAGATGGGGGTGAACTCTTTCCCCTGCCGGGCTCTCACAGACTGGACATAGGCCTCCACACTGGCTCTGCACAAACATGACACCACATTCAACATGAGGTAGCCCCCTGCAGCATGGTCCACTTTGCACCAACTCGGGACTATCAAGAGTTATACCACTTACGCCCTAATTTTATTATCTGACCCAATTTCTCAACACTAAATCTTTATCTTTCATGACCACCGCTCTAGACTTATGGGGTCATTTACAAGTAGCACTTTTCTAATGTGGCCAGAGGTTTAAACATGTTTACCTCAAAGCTCATGTTTGTTTTTGGTTTAGTTGCATTTATAACATTTTCAGGCCAGTTACTCGTGTAGTATGTTTAAGACTTTTTCCTCTGACTGAAGCAATTATGTGCCAATTAATGTAGGAACTGAGACCACAGAACAGCTCACCGGATGAGCGCCAGGCGGTCCCTCTCCGCCGGTGTTCGTCCAGCCACTGGGCGTACCGGGCGATGGACCATTCTGCTCTCTGTTAACAAAACCAGAGTCAACAAGTGTCACCTGAAACACCGGCCTGTGCCAGGGCGGGTGCGCTACGCCAGGGCCGGGTACGCTCCAGCTCCAACGCGAAGAGGTCAAAGCTGCAGCTCTGACAGTAAAGGAGATTTCAGGACTGTAATTAAAGCAACACCACGTAACTCTCTGGAAGTGGCATGTCACCTGCATGTTTCCATGGAAATGATTGGTTTTTAAAAAAAAAACCATCAGGTAAAAAACCCATCGAGATCAAAACATCTTTTTCAAGTGAGACCTGCACCAAAATAGGGAATTTGCAGAACACAATTCTAAAACCTTTTACTCATCTTTGTTTTTTAAATAAAGCAAAAAACCCCTGAGTGAAACCAGCTCCCACAAACCTAGTCTTCAAGTCTGTGGGAGCAGCTTTACCCAATCTCACAGTACTGGAGGGACAGACGAGCCCTAAATGTTTGGTGACCTTCAGCTCTCTGCACAAGGGCCAAGGTCTTAAAGTGAATGAACCACTGAGCATTATACAGTCTCCATGGAGATGGATTTGTTTTAAGCCTTACCGTGGAATATTACAAAAACATCAATCAGATCAAATAAGCTTTGGTTTGATATCGCCGCATCCCAGAATGACTGCTTTGACAGTTGCCGTGTCAGATGCTGGTTTGCCTATGAGCCTGATGGTTATGTCCTTGCTATGGGTTTGCAGCAAGCCCACAAACCTGACTTGTACTTGCCTGCAGGAGCCTCCTGCATTGTCTCCAAAATACGCTCCTTTGGCTATAATGTTTCACAATATGGAATTAAAGTCATCGATTTCCATGGAGAATGTTCAGAAGTAGGATTTTAACTTGATGAATCGAGCAGGTGATGCGCTACCTCCAGAAAGTTACAAACTGTTGCTGTAAGGCAGGGTGGGCAGTTATTTTTCCTCGAGGGCCATATTGAAATCCGACGGCAAGTGGCGGAGGCCGGCCCGCGATCATTGTGTAAAAATTCTTATCATTATAAGCACTTTTCTGTAAAATACTGGCTACTGAATCTATTATTCATTAATTTCATGTTATCTATTCATTAATTAAGGCAAAAGCTCACAGTTAAAAATAACTAAACACATATGATCCCGGGGGGAGGAGCCGGATTAAAACAGCGAGGCCTGATCCGGCCCTGCAAATGCCCAGGTGTGCTTTAAGGGCTTAATGTAAGCTGTCAATCACAACATCTGAGAGAAGAGCAAATAACCTTCCCCTTTCTCTCTCGCTTGGGAGCAGTCACAGACCTGGTGGGGGGCCTTGAGCTCTTGGGGGCCCCTGGAGAAGAGCACGGTGCAGCACTGTGCTGTAGGGATGAGCTCTCCCACAGCAGGTTGGAGGCCACCAGCTCTGAAGCCTGGAACAGCAGAGGCCTGGAACAAGAGCACAAACTACGGTTAATTTTGTGTCCAGACACTTCAGGCCCTGAGCCAACGTCCACAGCGAAAACTCCAACTCCATCCAAGACACGTTTACTATCTTATTCTGTAAAAATACATATATTAACATAATATACATACATATATCACATACATATATACATAAACATATAACATACACATATAAATACACATATATTACACATATATGTATGTATATATATATATATGTATATATATGTTATATTATATTAATGTCCCACCGTCCAAACACATGCATGTGTGAGGTCAATTGCAACTTTAAATTGGCCCTATGTATGAGTGTAGTGAATGATATGTCTGTGTGTCTATGTCTTCTGTTTTAGCCCTGCGACGAGTTGGCCACTGTCCAGGGTGACCCGCCTAAGGCCCAAAGGCACTGGGATAGGCTCCAGTCACCGCGACCCCTAACGGGACAAGCGGGTAGAAAATGGATGGATATAAGAGATAAGAATCCTTCATAGTATTTAAAGACTCTTCTGTCATGTTCATCTCAGAATCAGAGTGACACACAACATGCGCCGACCAGCAGGAGAAACGCAAGGTTAGAAAATAAGAACCATTTTCAAATAAGGACAAATGAATATCCTGAGTACTATGAATCTATTATCATCGTGGTTATTACCAATTATTTATGAACAATAAATATACATTTTGCACGAGTTTTCTATTGGTTACAACCCACACATTTGGGATGCACCAAATCCTCCCAACACTTTCAATGAGTAAGCAGTTAATACAATTAAAATTATACTACTGATAGATTGCGATTTTTGTAAAAATAACATACAAAATGCTTTACCAACATTTGCCCATCCAGAACTGAGCAGATGGAGCGGAGTCTATAACATTTTATCAGTAAAAAAGATCATTTAATTTGTTCTGTTTGTAAAATGGTGCTGGCAGGGTTAAATGCTGTTGGAGGCCTGATTTGGCCCCGGGCCTACTGCTGGTCTGCGGCTGGTTCGGCTGTGTGGTGCATAGAATGCTGTTGGAGTGAAGGATCTCTTTACATAATATCGCAACTATATTTGTGCATAACGACAAAATGACAACCCCTCCCAAAACCCCTTAACGTCGTGGTGGAGGGGTTTGACGCCCGAATGATCTCAGGAGCATGTTGTCCGGGCTTCAAGCCCCTGGTAGGGTTCTCCCAAGGCAAAACAGGTCCTGGGGACGGGTCAGACAAAGATCGGTTCAACAACCCCACCTCTACTCGCCCGGATTGGCGTTACCGGGGCCCCACCCTGGCAGGCCGTGGTGGCTCGTGCTCGACGGCGGCGCTGGTGGCCGGGCCTTTCCCACGGGCCCGCCGGGTGCAACCCAAACGAGTGACGTGGGCGCTCCTCGTGGACCACCACCTGCAGGAGATCCGTTAGGGGCTGTGCGGAGGGAGATCTGGCGGCAGTCGACGGCAGGGCCTCGACGACCGGATCCCCGGACGCAGAGACTAACTTGGGACATGGAACGTCCCCTCGCTGGGGGGAAAGAGCCTGAGCTTGTGCGGGAGGTTGAACGGTTCCAACTAGATATAGTCGGCCTCACCTCCACGCACAGTTTGGGCACTGGAACCCATCCTCCTGAGAGGGCTGGACGTCCACTTCTCTGGTGTTGCCTGCCTGGGAGAGGCGGCGGGCTGGCGTGGGCTTGCTTATTCTCCCACAGTCGCATGTGTTGAGTTTACCGCAGTGAACGAGAGCTCGCGTCCCTACGCCTTCGGGTTGGGACAGGTCTCTCACTGTGGTGTTAGGCCTACGGTGCGAACAACGGTGCTGAGTACCCTGCTTCTTTGAGTCCCTGGGAGGGGTACTGGACAGCTGCACGACCGGGACTCCGTTGTTTCTACTGGGGACTTCAACGCCACACGTGGGCAACGACAGTTGACACCTGGAGAGGGGTGATTGGAAGAACGGCCCCCCGATCTGAACCGAGCGGTGTTCAGTTATTGGACTTCTGTCTCTCGGACTGTCCATAACAAACACCATGTTCAAGCACAAGGGGGTCCACCAGTGCACGTGGCACCAGGACACCCTAGCCGGAGGTCAATTTGACTTTGTTGTCGTGTCATCTGACCTCCGGCCGCGTGTCTGACACGCGGTGTAAAGAGAGGGCGGAGTTACCGATCACCTGTGAGTAGATGGATCCGCTTGGCGGGGGAAGCCCGGACAGACTTGGCAGGCCAAGCGTTATCGAGGGTCTGTGGGAACGTCTTGTCGGAGCCCGCTGTCAGCAGGGTCTTCAATTCGCGCACTCCGGAGAGCTTCTCCCAACATTCCGGGGAGGCTGGGGTACATTTGAGTCCAGTGGACCATGTTCTCGACCTCCATTGTCAATGCGGCTGCTCGGAGCTTGCTCGCAAGGTCTCAGTGCCTGTTCGCGACAACCCCGAAGCCCTAGGTGGGGACACCGAAGTAAGGGATGCCGTCAGGCGGAAGAAGGAGGCGTATCTGCCTCGCTTTGGCTTGTGGACTCCTGATGCTGTTGCGGCGTACGGCGGCCAGGGTCCGCAGCTCGTGCTGTCGCAGAGGCAAAACCACCGGTCTGGGAGGAGTTGAAGGCGAGGAGGACTATCGGTCGGCCCCAGAAGAAATTCTGGCAAACTGTCCGGCGCCTTCAGGAGGGGGAAGCAGTGTTCCACACGTTCGTGTGCGGACTGCCTGAGCGTCGAATGGGGATGTCGTCGGCCGGTGGAAGGAGTGACTTTGAGGACCTCCTAAATGGCCCACTGTCACGTCTTCCGAAAGAGGAAGTAGAGACTGGGGACTCGAAGGCTGACTCATCTATCACCCAAGCCGAAGTCACTGAGGTTGTTGGCCAAAACCTCCTCGGGGCAGAGCTCCGGGGGTGGATGAGATACGCCCCGAGCTAACCTAAAGTCTCTGGATGTTGCATGGACTGTGTGTGGTTGACACGCCTTCTGCAACATCGCGTGGTCGGCCGGTCGGTGCCTCTGGACTGAGGGGGCGGAGGGACCTGTGCTCCCAACTATAGAGGGATCACACCATCCTCCTGGTAAGGTCTATTCCAGGTATTGGAGAGGAGAATCGACCGATGGTCGAACCTCGGATTCAGGAGGAGCAGAGTGGTTTTCGTCCTGGTCGTGGAACACTGGACCAGCTCTATACTCTCCATCGGGTGCTCAGTGTAGGGTTTCATGGGTAGTTTGCTCCAACCAGTCCCACATGTGCTTTGTGGATCTGGAGAAGGCTTTCGACCGTGTCCCACGGGTGCCCTTTGTGGGGTTGCTGCGGAGTACGCGGTCCGGGGCCCTTTGCTCAGGGATGTCCGGTCCCTGTATGACGGAGCAGGAAGCTGCGTTCCGATTGCCGGCCAGTAAGTCAGACCTGTTCCCAGTCGCGTCGTTGGACTCCCATCAGCGGCTGCCCTTTGTCACCGGTTCTGTTCATTGTTTTTATGAGACAGAATTTCTAGCGCAGTCAGGGGGCGGAGGGGGTCCGGTTTTGGAGAGCAAGGATCTCATTCTTGGCTGTTTGCAGATGATGTTGTCCTGATGGCTCCATCAAACCTGGACCTGCACGGTGGTGGGAGTCCTTGGCCCCAAGTGGAGGGATCAACGTATCTCGGGATCTTGTTCACGAGTGAGGAAGGATGGAGCGTGAGATTGACAGGCGGATCGGTGCAGCGTCTGCATGATGCGGCTCGCTGCATCGAACCTTGTGGTAAAGGAAGGAGCTGAGTCGAAAGACAAACTCATCGATTACCGGTCTAATCTACGTTCTACCTCACCTTATGTCATGAGCGTTTGGGTAGAGACACAAAAGACAAGATCGCGAATACAAGCGTCGAAATCAGAGTTTCCTCCGCAGGGTGGCATGGCGCTCCCTTAAGACAGGGTGAGGAGCTCAATCACACGGGAGGAGCTCGGAAGTAGAGCCGCTGCTCTTCCACGTTGGAAGCGAGCAGCTGAAGTGGCTCGCGGCATCATGTTTCCGGATGGCCTCCTGGACGCCTCCCTAGGGAAGTGTTTCGTGCATGTCCCACGAGGATGCCCCGGGGAAAGACCCAGGACACGCTGGAGGACTATGTCCTCGGCTGGCCTGGGAACGCCTCGGGATCCCCCCGGAGGAAGTTGGAGAGAAGTGGTCTGGGAAAAGGAGCTGTAAGAGAGTCCACCTGCTTAGATTGCTGAACCCCGACCGCCCCGAGATAAAGCGAAGAAGATTATGGATGGAGGGACTGGACAACTGACCAATAAACAATTAGTCGCTCCAAGAATTGTGTTCATGTTTAATCCATTGATTCAGCAAGTTAAACGAGTGCATCTTAGACCTTAATGGACCATTCATTTTGCCTTGTTTTGCATTTGTAATTACACTATTTCGCAACGAGAGGGCGCCTCTGGCCTCATACAACTGTGAATCTCTGAGTGAAAAGGAAAATCTGATAAAACTAGCACATGCAGGATTTATCGACTAATATCTTAATCCCTGTAGACATTAATCAGAAACAAGTGTTAGCAGCTGGCATTAGCACTTTCCACCTACTTCAGCGTCCAAAGAGTTTAAGGGGCTTATATTCAGCCGTGCTGTGGTGGAGACACGGGAAGTAAGTGTACTCACACTGAAGGACGAGAGCATTCTGTAGGGACCTCCCCAGTCTGACCACGCTGGCAACAAGGGTGCCCACAGCCACTCCATCTGCCCACACGACACACAGAGAACGCACGCCACACAGAGACACGCTACGCACAACAGAGACACGCCACGCGCACACAGAGACCGCCCGCGCACACAGATACACGCACGCGCACACAAGACACGCCACGCGCACACAGAGACACGCCGCGCACACCAGACACACGCACGCAAATGAACACACGCACGCACAGAGACACGCACGCCAGTAGACCCGCACTCCAAAGCACAGGAACACGACACGCACACAGCACCACGACAAGAGACACAGCCACGCAACAGACACACGCACGCCCAAAGAGACACACGGACGCACAGAGACAACCACGCACAAGAGCACGCAGACACGCACGCACAGAGGAACACGACGCACAGACACGCACGAGACACGACACGCAGAGAGGCACACACAGGACGACGCGAGCACAGAACGACACGACGCACACAGAACACGATACGCACAGGCACTTGACGAACGCACAGAGACACACGCACGCACAGAGAACACACACACGCACATCGAGCCACAGAGAACCACACTCACGCACGGAGCAGACAGCGCAGCACAGAGAACGCACGCACACAGAACAACGCAGCACACAGACAAACGCACGCACAGAGAACGCACCACGATCACGCACGCAGAACGCACAGCACAACGCCGACGAGACAACTACCACAGCACAGCACGGCCTACGCACGCAAAGCAGACAACGCACGCACAGAACACGCACGCACAAACGACACGCCCCACGCACAGAAGACGCACGCACACAGACACGCACGACAGAGACAACGGCACGCACAGAGAGACGCACGCACACAACCACCACGCACACGAAGACACGCACGCACAGAGAGACGCACGCACGCACACAGACACGCAGAGACACCACCACAGACACGCACGCACAGACACGCACGCACAGAGAAGCACGCACAGCACCACCCCGTGAACGAGAACACGCGCGCCGCACAGAGACACGCCACGCCGCAGAGAGACGCACGCGCGAGAGACGCACGCCATAGAGACGCACGCACATTAGAACACGCACGAGAAACGTAGACATGCACACAGAGCAAACACGACAGACCGCACATACAGAAGACACACGCAGAGAGACACCACAACAGACATGTACACACACGACACAGACATGCAGCATACAGCGACACCCACGCACCAGACACCCACACAAACGGATCAAAAGAACAACACACGCAACACCAGCACATTACACACAAACACACCACACAAAGTTTCAATCTGTCGAGCGTAACCCTGTCATGACTAGCCATTGGACACCGTTAGGTGAAAAATCATCCAGTCATACCCCTTTTAATGTTAATCACGTACTCATCAGTGATGAGAAGCCACTGCAGTCACTAAACCAATGGACATGTCTATGCCCATTGCAGGTGTTGTAAGTAAACAAAGAAGATTAATTTCGAGGGAAACAAAGCAGGTTAAAGAAATAGATAAAACAAAACAGGCAATTATCAGGAGCTCGCCCAGCTCAGCTCAGATAGTCCAGATGACTAAACGATCTTTTTCTACGTCACTACATCTTATTACAATGATAATATTTCCCAATAAGTATATTCAGTTTTGATTGGCTATTCAAATGAGTTTTGATCTCCTGTTGCTACTGTGCTGAGAAGGGAGACACACGAGGAAGAGCACCCTCTCCCTTCTTCTGACCGTCAATAGAAGTTAGAACATGAGTAAATACACTGCACTGTCCCTCCTATTGGACTAGCCAGCGTCCTTCTCCTATGGATAACAGTGCTGCAGGCGATTGTCTTCAGCTGCAACATGGGTATTGAAACCTCTGGACCTAACAACTAAGTTACTCTTTGTCACCTTCAGCTTTATAAACCATTCTTACCCATACAAAGTACTTGAGTAATAGACAATTAAAAAACTCTAGAAGGTACTTGAATGTCGTGTGTAACCTCATTCGTCCAGGAGTGTTCCATTGTGAAAACAGTAGTCATCTGCCAGTTTAGAAAACAAAACGATTCATTCTCAATCTGTGAACTCACGGTTTATATATCCTACTCTAAAAAGAGACCCTCCGAGAAGGTATAAACTGTTTACAAAAAGCTTGAGAAAGAGGAGTGATAGACAAGGGCTCTGCTATTACAGGACTGTATCCAGGGGAAGCCATCCCACTGCATTTATGGACTTCCCAAATCACAAAGAGAAATTTCACGTTCCACTCAGACCCATGTGTGCCAGCACTGATCCATGGATCATACAACGTGGCCAAGCATTTAAACCATTGGCACCAATTGTGGGACTCGAACACTCATGGGAAAAACACACACACTTTTGTGACAAAAGGAAACAATTCAATTGGACTCAGAATGATCTGATGGTTTCTTATGATGTTGTGTCCCTTTCACCTGCACCCGGGCCTCTAGGCAGGTTAGGACGAGACGGCTAGGAAGAACAACTACAGGAAAGGACCAAACTACACCTGAAGCACATCGCTGGCAAACTATCTAGACATCTGTCTAACACCACATACCTTTCAATCCTGGCACATTTTTAAAGGACAGATCCACGGCTGTGCATTTTGGGCCGCCCGTCTCTCCGCATAGTGGCCAACCTGTACATGGCAGCATTTTGAGAAGAAGGCTCTGACCTCCTTTCAGGCATTGCTTCCAAGTCTTTGGTAACCTTCGTGGATGACACTTTTGGACAATAAGAAACAGGAGGCTGAAAGCCTTCTCAGAGCACATCATGAGTGACCCCCATTCAGGTTTTATTGATGAGATTATTGCGAGGAGATACCGCTTGGGCTTTCTTGATTTTCACTATCAGAGGAACGAAGAGGAACTCCAGATAGAAGTATGTAGAAACCACAACAATACCTGCTGCCTTTGCAGCTCTAACCACCCCCAATCTACCAGCGCCACCTGGAGGTGAATCAGAAACATAAACACAGAGCACAAAGGTGCTCCACAAGCAGCTCAGAGGGCAGAGAAGAGGAGAAAACGTCAGAATGCTCCCCTCAGCTTGTGGATACCCGACTTGTCTGAACAAAGTGATAGAGACACCAAAAAGCAGGACAAAAAGAGACAAAAAGGAAAAAGAACCAAGAAGTAGTGTTCTATCTTCCGGTACTTGTCGCAAGAACTGCAAAGAATTGTTTAGACATAACAAGTCCCATTTCAAACAGAACACGCTAAAATGGGTCCTAGGACAAGATGCCCACACAGAAACAGAGCAATGTAGTGTTCTACCAACCGTGAAGAAATTGTGAAGAGCGCACATAGGTGAGCTAAACATCCACTGCACAAGAGGTCTTATCACACAGAAACCCGAAGTCAGCCGCATTCTTCATCTTCAAAGCCACAAACCACTCTATTGAAGACAGTGAGGTGGAGATTCTGAGCAGGAGAAAAGATGGTTTGAAAGAGGAGTTAAGGAGGCAATCTTGTTAAAAAGAGAATCCTTCCTTAAAGGGAGGTTTAAGATTCAACCTTCCAGTTGTTTATAATGGTCTGCTGAAACCATGAGAACGCCCGAGGCATTCTGATGCTTAACAATAAATGGACTCTGAGGAGGGGAGCATAGTCAGTTACAATAGGCCATCCTATGTACGCTTTTCAAATGGCACCATTATCCGAGGCCCCTGGCCATGTGGGAGGGGTCTTTCACAGAGTAGGATTGTAAACAGGATGTTACTTCAGACTTGTTTCAACGACGTTTAGTAATGACTCTGGACAAGAGTCATCTAGACTGACAACAGACCTTTATAAAGTTTCATGGCTAATTTTCAGAGCCATATATAATGGTAGGAAAGAGTGCTGTTGCATTTAACTAGTATGTTTTTTGAATGAGGAAGAAGTTTTATATAAAAAAAAAGTATTTCATCTACCTTCGGGTTCTCAGATCTCTTCATCTACTTCTACTCTCCTATACATATAGACAAACTTTTAAAATATGATGTTATTTTTTAGCTTTCATAAGTCAATTTTTTAAAAATAAATATATCCAAAGTGAACAATAAAAAGTCAAAATGGACATGTTCAAATTAAAAGAGATGAACTAAATAAAATTATGCGTGAAAAAACAGACTTTGGTGCATTACCGTGTTGTGAATTAGGAGGATCTCCATTGACTTCCAATATAGACACGTATGTTTTGATTAAACCATTATATAGATGGATTCCAAAAGAATAATGAGATAAACTGGTTATTGTGTTGGTCTGAAGGTAAAGATTTCTGACTTCACTTTGTTTCACTTGGATACTCTAAGAATATCAGCCGCACTTTGTGACGAGAAGAAGATCATGTATGATGTGTTCACTTGTCTCTGGCAGAGTTGTGTGTCCATACGGGGGCCACATGGGGGCGCATAGTACACTTGTGACAGGTTTGTGCTGGACTCCACAGACAAGCTTACCTTCAGACCAACACAATCAAACCCGTTTTGGTCACATTTCTATTGGAAGCCATCTTATTATAATGGTTTAGTCAAAACATGCTTTTATAATGGAAGTCAGTGGAGATATGCAGTATCCTTTTGTTTTTCGTTTATAAAGACAAAAAGATATTTTTTTTTACATTGACATATTTCTGTGAGCGTCTGTAACCTTCCTCAGAAGTGTCATCTGACATGTCATCTGCCGTGACATGTCACTTCAGCTGATCTTCCCGGAAGTATCTGCCAGACTGGCCACGCCCCCTGCCGCCCTGTGGTCGCTGGAGAAGCGTGAGAGAGCATGAAAGCTACTTCATCTTTCTTCATTGTTCTGGGAAGATCAACTGATGAGTGAGATGTCACAGGAGTCGGATTACGCCTCTGAGGATGGTGACAGATACTCACCGCGACATGTCAAACTAATAAAAACTGAATATTTTTTGTCTTTATAAACAAAACAAAAAAGGGTGAGAGACATGTGTATATTTTATTAATGTGTCTTTATTTTCTACAAGGTATTATTTGCATCTGTATTGGTCCTATCATACAACATTAAAACTGGGGCAGAGTTTGAAATGTTCTTTGTCAGAATGTGTCTGCTGCAAGTCTCTATGTGACCCTTTGTGTCTTACAAGATCTAGTCCCATTCTCATCCCATAAATTAGTATCTGGGTATTGATACTTTTAACAACCATAATCCTTAACGCTAAAATGTCCCATAATAGCCAAAGCGCTTAAGTCTGCAGCTGCTTACCTGAGCAAAGTCGGCGGCCAGCCTCATCTTGCCGCCCTCTCCCAGCGGGCGCAGCAGGCTGGCGTGGCGGATGAACAGCTGGATGCTCCTCTGTGCGATGCCTTCTGTGCGCTCGTAGATGAAGTCCACACACTGGAAATGTTGGAAGTATTCGGCCATCACACGCGACACGAAGCTCTGCAGCTCCTTCATGTATAGTGAGCAGGGCACGTCGGGTCGGTCAGCGCTGGACAGTCCTCTGCACATGACACACGCAGGGCAAGGGTCACAAGGGGGTCAGTAATAATCCAAACATCGCTGTAGGTATTTAACTCTCTGACACCCCAATATTTTAGGCCACAAACACAAATGTGCTATAAAAAAGAATCCAATTAATATAGTTTTTTACTTTCAATAGCTCATATTTTTGTCAACTTGTATTCTATCCAAATATGCCAAGAAAGTCTAACATTTTCAAATAAACATTTTTAGACACCAAAAACACAAAATAACATTATTATTGTTGTCAATTTTCAACCTAGAAGTTGCTTTCGTTCTGAATTGGACGATAATGTGTTACAATGGTAGTAGTAAGGACCCCAGGAAGAGTAACTGGCTGTTTAGCTCAGCTAACGGATCCTAACAACAAACATACCTTACCCTAAACAGAGTCTCAGATGTTGTGCAGGGCCTAATAATTCTATGGCTAATTCGAAGTTATTGAAAGAAATCTCCAAATTTATGACAACATCTGACAGATAACAAGGGTCTAATTATGATCAGAGTTATGATAATTATTATAATTTTTTGATTACATAAAGAAAAAATATATCTGGAGTTGTGGTTTCATTCACACTTAACACACAAATCCTGCATATTTAGGCTTCAGTCAAATGGAAAACTAGCAGATAAGTTCGACACAAACAAAGTCCTTTTCAGCCCCAGGTAATCATTGCATTTTGCACAAATAATTTCTACTTTATATAATATTTTAGTTAACATTGCGACCTTGTCTACGTCCCAAAGTCACAGGGATAGGCTCCAGTCACCTGCGACCCCTAACGGGTACAAACGGTAGAAGAAGATTAACCATATTTGTGCATCAAGACTTTTCCCTTGTTCTCAACTTAAAAGGGAAAATATGCTGCATGATTTGTATTGTTATCAGCCTTTAAACCTGCTCTTGCACCTTTAGTTTGGCATCTCATGTTTTAGAACAAACAATTGCATTCGGATCTCTTATGTTTCTGCCGTGACTACCTGTGCGTAACCTGTGCACTATCTACTGGTTGCAAAGGGAATTATGAAAAGAAGAGGAGAAAAATCATGGCACACAGAACCCAAAGTAAATGTCCCATTTAGTCCACAGTCAAATTAAGTCCAAAAATAATCTTTTTCCCTTACCCATTTTACGAATGTCCAATATAATGTCAGTCCAGTCCTTGATCGTTGGTGCATTTTGTGTCACCCATTTTTTTGTAAGAGCTTTTTCGCTGCAGTGATAACTGCTGGTTGTGTCCATGGCAGGAGTCCTGAGGCCCAAATACATAGTTCTGAAGTCCATTGGGATGGTGATGTCATAAACTGTCTATAAGGCTTCGTTGACCTCAGTCCAACATTTTTTTGAAACGAGACACATTTTTCCTACAGAATTCCCTCCAAACATGTGATTTTGTAGTTTTCCACTGAGATGTACATATACTTTCCCACTCTTCATCAGCCAGAGCAAAGTGACCCTCTCTTTCCCATTTACCCTTAATGTAATCAGTAGAGTGAGTGCTCAGATTGTTAATACATTTGTACAGTTTAGATATTAATTCCCTTGAAAGTTCAAGTTTATAAGGTTTAATGAATATTTCAGTCAAATGGCTATGATGGTCGTCATTATTTTTGATTATAATAACTCCTTATTTGTAAATACCTATAAAAGTCCTTTTCACTTTAAATCTTGAGTCTGTGCTGTTAGGTGTGACATTTTGATCATAAGGCAACCAATTTAAGATTTCAACATCTTTGTTTAGTTTGTATGTTTTGATCAGCTCCCTCCATGTTGTAAGAACAGACGTCACCCAAGGGCCCCCCCCCTATATAATAGGACTATTTTGAAAATAAAATAATAACTAGACTAAATATTAGAAGGTTGTGCTTATAATCACCTCAATTGAAGCTCTTTTTAACTATAATATTAGTTATTCTAATAAGACAAGCTCCATGGTAACACTGGGAGGAGGGGCTTGAGACGTCGAGAAAGTCAGCTTTTCTTTGGGTCGCGTCAATAACAAACTGCTCTGTGAAGGACAGAAACAGAGTGAACAGGTAGGATTAAGCTCAGAGCGTAATCCTACCCGTCTCCTCCTCCTGCTGCTCCTCAGCCTGACTCCCTCTCCTCTCTCTCCTCCCTCATGTGAGCATTCTACGTTTCCGCAGCTGCCCAGAGCGGCCGCAGTGTGCTCCTGCCAAAAGTCACTGAATAAGCGGACAAAATCACAACTGTAGGCTCCTCGCGCTGAATGTTACTCATGGTTCACTCACGCTGTTCGGGACCTCCATGTGCGGACTGGTCGGTCAGCGTGTGCATCTACTGTTTCTTAGCGCCAGACAATAAACTTTGCTTTGGTATCGACTACCACTGCCTCCGAGATAGACGCAATGGGTACCCCGTCCCACTATCTCGCATGACATTTCTAGACTAATAAGTACGTTTCTAGGCTAATAAGCACTTCCATACGTATCTACATAGCGAGACCCCTGCAGAGGGATAAAACTCCTCAGCCTCCACGATAAGGTCTATTCCAGAGAACTGGAGAGGAGAATCCGGCCGATAGTCGAACCTCGGATTCAGGAGGAGCAGAGTGGTTTTCGTCCTGGTCGTGGAACACTGGACCAGCTCTATACTCTCCATCGGGTGCTCGAGGGTTCATGGGAGTTTGCCCAACCAGTCCACATGTGCTTTGTGGATCTGAGAGAAAGGCTTTCGAACCGGTGTCCCACGGGGTGCCTTTGGGGGGGCGTGCGGGGGAAGTACGGGGTCCGGGCGCTTGCTCAGGGCTTGTCTGTCCCTGTATGACCGGAAGCGGAGCTGTGTTCGCTGCCGCCATGTAAGTCAAGTGCGTGTGGGACTCCTCAGGGCTGCCCTTTGTCACCGGTTCTGTTCATTGTTTTTATGGACAGAATTTCTAGGCGCAGTCAGGGGGCGGAGGGGGTCCGGTTTGGGGACCAAAAGATCTCACTGCTGCTATTTGCAGACAATGTTGTCCTGATGGCTCCATCAAACCTGGACCTGCAACATGCACTGGGACGGTTTGAGTGTGAAGCAGACGGGATGACAATCAGCACCTCCAAATCCGAGGCCATGGTTCTCAACCGGAAAAGGTGGCTTACCCTGTCCAGGTGGGTGGGACCTTGCCCCAAGTGGAGGAGTTCAAGTATCTCGGGGTCTTGTTCACGAGCGAGGGAAGGATGGAACGTGAGATTGACAGGCGGATCGGTGCAGCGTCTGCAGTGATGTTTGACAGTTGTGGATTAAGTTTGGGAGTATTTGTTCCATTCTTTTGGACATAATTGAGGTGTATAAACGATAGTCTACATTCAGAATAGAAATGGGTCTGTATGACATTCTAGTCTGTCCTTCCCCTCTTTAAGTATTAAGGATATGATGGCCTCTTTCCAACTTGGAGGGGTCTTGGTTTTCTTAAGTGCCCAGTTAAAAGTTGCCAAAAGAAAGGAGTAAGTGTGTCTTTTAGAACTTTATACCACTCTGAGGTGAACCCATCGCTCCCCGGAAATTAATTATTCTTTAATCTTTTAATTGCGCTTTGTGTTTCCAAAATTGTTATTTCAGCTCCTAATGTTTTATTTCGTTCTTCTGACATAACAGGCAAATTGAGGGTGTCCAGAAAGAAAAAAGTTTTTTATAAAAAGGATTAAAATGCTGCTTAAATTTGGTCTTGTTTAGTTAAAGATTACATCATTTTTCCTGTCACTTATTTTAAAAATGGCTCTTGTCAGGTTGTCCAAGTTTCCAAGAAAGTAATTTAGAACATTTGGATCCACTCTCATAATATCTTTGTTTGGTAAAGCACATTTTCTTAACTATTTCCTGTGAAGTCAGATCATTAATTTCTCCTCTTATCTTTTCTATAGCATTTTAGGACACTCTTTTTGGCATGATTTTCCTCCAACATTTTTTTATTTTTCTTGCAGATCATTTAGCTTTTTCTCCTTTATTTCTTTTTTTTCGGAGGCTATGGCTATAATTTGTCCTCTCAAGACTGCTTTGGAAGCATCCCAGAGGATGGGCGGGGAAATTTCCCCAGTATAATTTTCCTCCAGATAAGTCTTAATGTTGTTTGACATTTTTTCCTTGAACAAAGGGTCATTAAGCAGGCTGGCATTGAACCTCCAAAGTGTGTGTTTTCATCATTCTTCCAAATCTACAGTAATGTAGATAGGAACATGATCACTTAGGTCTATGGTGCCTATATCTGCTTCAGTTTCATCTGTCTTTATTGAAGATAAAGAAATGGTCTATTCTGGAATAAATTGCATGTGGATTAGAAAAAATGGGTGCACCAAACCCAAAACCTGATCATACAAATGATCAAAAAAGGGAAGCCATTCTTAATGAAGGGCCCCCCCCGTAAAACTCCCGGCCGCTCCTGCTCCAATCCTTTATAGAAGGAAACTGTGGACACATCCACCGTTTCCCAGTCCACCAGCCCACACTGCCACCTACATTTCATCCCATTTTCCACAAATACTAATTTCTCACATTTGGCACTAACCGTGATGGGGATGCAACTGGGCGACAAATTATTGATGTCCTAAAACAGACAGCAACCACGAGCCATTAAGTCCTTGAATGTCAAAATAACAATTAAATCGACACCTCCTTATCAGTCCAATGTTGAGCTATAATCTGAACTCAAAACGTGGCCACATGCGGTGGCTCCATCTCTTGGTTTCAACTGTTCCAGTTCCTCTGTTGCACCTTGCCTTCTATTCCTTGGGGTTTCTGAATTAGAGTGTCGTTTTTCTTCGCGTATATGTCCACACAGAGAAGGTCGCCGGGAACAGAGAATACATGTCTCTCAATTTTTCCGATGAAGCTCCTCAACGGATGGTTTGGTGGAAACTTTTCCCTTGCTGGTTTGATGTACCTATACCTGGTATATGGGATATCCTGGGACAAAGAGAGACCACTTCTGCCTTTGGTAACTGGGGTTCACTTAGCTTTTGTAGGCCTCAATGATGAGTCACTGTCAACTCCTGTCCCTCCTATCCCTTGCCTCTTCCCCTTCCTCGATCCCACAAGCCTAAGGTTTTAGATCGATGTGGGGGAATTCCTGGACACCCAAAATCCAGGAATCTTTTATTTTTTCAATGTTTTGTTCTCCCGTCTGCCAGAGTCATACCTGGGCCTGCAGTGCCCATCCTTGGACCTTTGTTTTGCAGCTCGTTCTGTATTGTCCTGAAATACGTTGTTCAGCCTATCATGTGTGTCCAGACCCGTTCCTGCCTCTTTATAGTCCTTTTATAATCAGAGACGATTTCCTTCCAATTCTGGCCGTAAACCAAGCGGCGTTGAATCGCATTTTTCCCGCCCTAGACCGCCATGTCACGCTGGCAAATTTCCACTATTAAAACTTCAATATATCAAGCCCCCGATCAAAGCAGCCAGTCGGTGTAAGGTGATCTCCCCACCGCCTTCAGACAAGTGCAAGCATGGAGACCAGAGTTCGGGGACGGAGCTTTGCGTTTCGACTGATTCATTGGGCCTGTTAGCCTTGTAAGCGTTGTTCGCTTTTGAGCCGTGGACCGTCACCTTTATTTGTTTAGTTCCCATGACCTTAGCAGTCTTTTCTTTTCCTGGTTTCATCATCTCTTGCTCCTCGTTTCTTAGAATTTTGTGGGTAAAACGGTACTTTTTCAGAAAAATCTTGGCAGCGGCTCACTCTGACGTCATACCCAGAAGTCCCCCTTTGTTGTTTTATTATTGACGTTCATTTAACTCGGAAAGTGCCACTGAAATTCAGTGTCTCTTTTTCAGGAGAGCCTTGGCCCCAGAGGGGAGGAGTCTATTGTACATGTTTAGGCTTTTTTGCTAATAAGAACTGCTTAAATACATAAGCACACACTTTTGGCTAACATAGATAAGCAACATCTCATTTATACATAGAGCATTTGATTTTCAGACATGGGGAACTGTGTTGCAGTTATTTGCTTCCTAAATGTGGATGTGTCATAAACACATGTGTCATAAACACGTCCACAGCACACCTCACACCTCATCAGTTCTGTGACTTGCTGTAGACTGGAACAAGAGTCTGAGTTTTGGGGCATAGACGAATTGATTTCAGTTGTTAAGCGCACTTGGGAGTTCTCTGTACGTGTAAATGTAGCGAGTGTGGAGTGCTAACCCAGAGAAGTCCTCCTGGTGCAGTGTGAGGAGGATGGCCTGGATGGAGTCACTCACAGACAGGAGCAGAGGCTGGACCGCATTGGCCATAAGCACCTGCAGGCCCTGGAAGTACAACACACACACACATCAATGCCATTTATGCAGGAAACACAGCGCCCTTTTAAATGAGGAAGAGGCCCAAAATCATGACTATTCTGGACTTTGCCTCCTATTCGCTCAACTCTGTGCTGGTCAGCCACAAGAGCTCGTTTTCAGAGGTCATTATAGTCATTCATTCATCCTACTCTGAGTAGACCTTGCCCACAGGGTGGAGCCTTAAAGAGTGATTTTCTAATCCCTCGTTAAACACAAATGGAGGTTTAAGGGTCAATTTTATGGCAGAACAGCAGAATTTTTAAACCATGGGGTGACATCAGCCCCAGCCATTCTGATGTTAAAAAGGTACTCATGAAGAGCTGCAGCAGCAGCTAACAATAGGATTTATATGGTACATGCCAGTGCTGTTATGGTAACAAAGAAGATTCATTTCAGGGGTGCAAACAAATAAACAGGACAGGCTATTATCAGGACAGGGTTTACTCAAAGGAGGATAAATATCCGAGATCTCAGGCTAGATTCACAGATTAAGAAAGACTCTTGAAACATCTCGTTTTTCTTAAACAGGTTCCAGATGATACAACTCAAGCATTTTCTACGATGGAACCCTCCTGGACGAATGAGGAATTACACCGACATGTAGATATGTTATGAGGGTACAATATTTTTAAAGGTAAACGCCATATTTTACTGGTGTTAAAAAACAGATTAATAGTATTTTATTCTTACTGTGATAGGGATATTTAATTTGAGTTTCTTTATTTTTAGGATAACTACAGTATTTCCTTCTGCTGGTAAATATTGTTTTTTTAGCGGGACAGCTACCACAGAGGCCCAAATCAGACCATACACAAACGTCAAGCAGCACAATATAAGAGTCACCATTTGAACACTAATATTGTACGCAAACACAATAATATAACATTTTGTCAACATACACTATTTGAAAAACACTAAAAAGAATGATTTAGGTAAAAGTAAATATATTTTTAATCAAATGCCTATTTGAACTAATTTGTAACATTGATGCAAATGTGTGTAAGGTGCAGGACCTGTAGTGAGGAGGACAGGGTCTCTACTGCAGCAGCCGGGCAGGAGCTCAGCCCAGAGACGATCTGCACAAAGGGACACCAGAGTCAGGGTCACGGTCACAGCCACGGTCACGGTCACGGTCACGGCCACAGCCACGGCCACGGCCCCTGGCCACGGCCAACGGTCACGGCCTTTCGGTCCGCCGGCCACCGGCCACGGCCGGTCACGGCCCCGGTCACGGCACCCGGTCACGGCCCCGTCACGGCCCGGTCACGGCCCCGTCACGGCCCCGCCGGCCCCGCCCCGGTCACAGACCCAGTCACGGCCCCCCGGTCACGGCCCCAGCCCCGGTCACAGACCCGGTCACTAGCCCCGGTCACGGGCCCCGCCCCGGTTCCCGCCCCGGTCAGCGCCCGGTCACGCCCCGGCACAGCCCGGGTTCACAGACCCCGTCACAGACCCGGTCACAGCCCCGGTTCAGCCCCAGCCCCGGTCCCGGTCACAGCACCCGGTCACAGGACCCGGTCACAGCCCCGGTCACGCCCCGTCACGGCCCCGGTCACGGCCCCGTCACGGCCCGGTCACGGCCCGGTCACGGCCCCGGTCACACTGCCCCGGTACACTGCCCGGTCACTTCCCGTCACGGCCACGGCACGGCCGCCGTCCACGGCCCCGGTCACGTCGCCGCCGGTCACGCCCCGGGCCCCGGCCCCGGTCACGGCCCGGTCACGGCCCCAGCCCCGTCACGAGCCCCCGTCACGGAGCCCAGCCCCGGCCCCAGCCACAGCCCCTGGTCACGGCCCCGGTCAGCACCCCGGTCACGGCCCACAGAACCCCCGGTCACAGAGCCCGGTCACAGGCCCAGCCAGGTCACGCCCCGCAGCCTCACGCCCGTCACAGCCCGGTCAGCCAGCCCCGGTCACAGCCCGGTCCACAGCCCAGCCCCGTCAGGCCCCAGGCCCCCGCGTCACGGCCCCAGCCCCGGCCCGGCCGGCCCAGCCCCGGCCCCGGTCACGGCCCGCCCAGGCCCGGTCACGGCCTCCGGTCACGGCCCCGGTCTACGGTCCCCGTAGCCCCGGCCCGCCGGTCACGGCCCCGGTCACGGCCCCGGCACGGCCCCGTCACGGCCCCGGTCACGGCCCCGGTTCACGGCCCGTCACGCGCCCCACGGCCCGTCACGGCCCGCGTTCACGCCCCGGTCAACGGCCCCGGTCACGGCCCACCGGTCACAGGCCCCGGCCCGGCCCCGGTCACGGCCCCCGGCACATGGAGCCCAGTCACGGACCCCGGCACGACCCGAAGACATCACAGACCCAGTCACCAGGACCAGCACAGACCCAGTCACAGACCCAGTCACAGTCACACACTCTTCACATCTAATAATTTTAAACGTGTTCATGACTTTTGTTATTCTCCTGAGGGCTGCAGCACTCTTTTACTTGACATAAATATCAACAATCACCTGATTGACAATGCAGTTCATGATGTTCTTTACTAGTTCCATATCAATATCAAATAGGTTGCATGTATTTGCCACCAGGCACTTTTCCAAACAAAATTAAAACAGCCAAAGTAATTCCTATCTTTAATTGTTAAACAGATTACTTTTATAGACCTAAATCTCTTCTGCCACAATTTTCAAACATTTGAGAAAAATTATTTGTTTCGAGATTGGATATTAGGTCAAAAAGGTCAACTTCAATCGCAACTTGGAGACAATTTCTACAGCATTAGATAAAAAAAAGAACATACAGCTGGTGCTTGTATAGATCTATGCAAGGCCTTTGACAGCACTGACCAAACGCTGCTTTTAAACAAAATGGAAAGATATGGGGTCTGAGGAACTGCTCTCACCTGAAAAGCTATGAAATGGGTAGACATCGATATGTGCATATGGATAATATAAACAGATCAAAAGGTCCTTACACATGCTGTTCCACAGGGCTATGTGTTGGGACCCAAAATGTTTATTATGTACATAAATTATGTTGTCGAGGCAATGGACAAGGTGTATTTAAAGTATTAATATTGATAAAAACATGAATTGGAAAATGCACATTGGTGTACTGCAGACAAAGTAAGCCTAAATTATTGCTAAATTGGGTCAAATTAAACTACTTTTGAGTGAATATTCACTTACTTTATAGCACAATAGTTTATTTCTTCCATACTTAAATTACCGAGAGGAAATATTGGGAACACTTACAAAAGTAAAATCAATCCTACTTGTTTAGTCCAAAAGAAGGCTGTTAGAATTGTTAATGATTCAGACTATTTTGCATCAACAAATCCTATTTTTGTTAGCTTAAAAATATAAAAACAATTTGATCTTGTGAATATGAGCACAGCTGTAGTGATGCATAAAGGCATATAATCGCTTGCACCCTCCCTGTGTACGGAAGTAATTTGAACAGAGTCAATACAACCTTAGAAGAACAGGTATATTCAAACAAATTAAGGCCAGAACTAATTAAAAAAAAGTAACCATTTCTGTTAAAGGGGTTTAGTATACAGAACAAACAGTCTTTTTCAATAGAGGCCTTCAAAACAGGGTATAAAACATTATTTTTTGAAAACTATAGAACTCTGGAAGGATCCATGTATATTGTATAGAGAGTAATGTGTAGAGCAGGGGTATCAAACATGCGGCATCCAGCCCCCCAGACTTTTAATCTGAGCCGCAAAACATTTCTAATTTACATTTATTAATTTCCAATAGATATATAGCGTTTTTATCGCTAGAACTACAAGTTCCACAATCATTTGCAGCAGCTGCCCCTCCCCCACGCTGCTCAGGGCTGCTGTGTGTGCTGCTGGAGCGAATGCCGAGGGCTGAGAAGTGCCGTCAAACACTTAGACTGAGCAGAGGTCTGACCGGGAAAAGAGACGTGCGGTTGTGGGAAACACGTGGAAGAAAGAAAGACAGTTTTGTGGACGTTAGAGCTGTGCTAAAAGCAGCACTAATGTTGAGCTAACAAGAAGAAAACAAACTTCTGTGCTGATGCTCTGACAGGAGAACATCCAAACCAGTGCAAACCTGGACAGTTCAAGTGGAACAGGTAAAAACCCGGGTCAGAGTGTAATAAAGTCTGAACATTACAGAGTGAAGCTGCAGTGAGCTCCGAGTGTGTCCACACTAATGTGACTGAACACAAACACAGTGACCTCATCTGATTCACTACATGAACTCTTGTGTACATAGAAATACCTATTTTTATTGTATGGTAATTTTAAATTGTTTCTTAATGCATGCCCTTTTTGATTGAATATATGTTGTTTTATTATTACTCAGTGTTTTATGTTGCACCTTAAGGCCGAGACAAGTTCCTATGTTTGTGAATTTTGTTCATTTACAATGCGCAATAAACCTTTGGATTCTGACCCAGCCTGAGCGTCGAAATTCGGCCAGCGGCCCAAAATGAGTTCGACACCCCGGTGTAGTCTTGTGCTTTGTTCTGTTGATATTCACATGCCGCTTTTCTTGGAATTCTGTGCTTTAAAGTTAAATGGGGTTGGGCATTATAACAGCAATGAAAAACAACAATCACAAAAACTGTGCGACAAATAAATCATTACATAACTGGATTAAGAGTATGAGACCATGGCAGTGAGTAAAAAGAAATGACAAGTGAATAGAGTGAAGGAACATAAAAAAGGATGTTACCCTGAGGACAGACTGGTTCAGCCGCTGCAGACTGTTGACCACAGCCACGTTCCTCCTCTGGCCCTCAGTGAGAGGGCCGATCACCTGCGTGGCATCCGGCCCAGTGTAGAGCTGCCACACAGGAGCCAGCATTATACCCACAGACTAAAGCATTCATGTGATCACACTTTAACACAGGACTGGACCATGCACACACGCAGTGTTGAACTACACCATAAGTGAAACATTTTACACTTTATTCATTGTAGACCACAACATTGATCTAAAACAGCTCTTTAACTGTTGAACGCTGCAGAGTAGATAAACCCCATAATAATCTAAGGCAGGGGTGTCCAAACTATGGCCCGGGGGCCAAAGGCGGCCCTCGGACCAATTTTTTTTCCCTCGGGCGTCCTGCTAAATTGGATAAATTGCTTAAATTTGATGTCATGGCATCATACTTTAATGTTCCAAGTCTTATTAAAGGTGTGGAGGCTCATCAAAACTATGCTCCGTATAAGTTTCAACTTGCAGCCCTCTGAAAAAAGTATGGACAGCCCTGATCGAAGGTGTATGACCTTTGAAAACATGGAGGAGCACTTCCTGAATTACCACAAGGTTGGGGTTTTCCAATAGCGATACATACATTTACAATGAGTATTTGAATAATATATTCTAAAGCTTCCCAAATGTGAAACATGAGCCGGACTCACCAGCTGTTCGGACTTGACGCAGAAGAGTTGGACCGTCTTGGCTGCATTCTTAGCCACAGACAGAGACAGCTGAGGGTCCACCGAGGCCACGCTCAGCTCACTATGAGCACACAACAGGACTTCATCTTACTTGGACTTGCAGTCTTCTACTAGCATTGCTCTACCCTCTCTAAGGTGCATTTGGATAAATTAGCCTCAATCATTCCTTATGTGTGGAAAATGTATTCCGTCTTGTTTTTCTTCTAATATGAAATAAGCATTATCCGTCTACATCTTAGACATGATCTGTCCATTTAGAAGAAAGCCAAGTTGACTCAATAACTCCTGTCGAATACACTGCTTGGAGTGGACAAGTGCTGCAGTAACTGACCTGCTGATGGTGCGGACGATGCTGTCCAGCTCTTCACTGGACGGCGGGTTGTGCCCCCCCAGAGGAAACACCAGGTTGATGGGGTCAAAAAGGCGCGACAGAGACTTGGACAGGTAGGCTGCCTCGAACAGCCGGAGGCAGTCCTTCAGAGCTCTCTCTGGGCTGCACGCACACACACACACGCACACACGCGCGCGCACACACACACACACACAGACAACAGGTATCAGGAACATCCCAACAAGTATCTGAATGCTCTAGTATGTAAACTTGTTCAGATTGTTAACATGTCTGCTGTATTCAGGCATCTAAGTGTGGACTGTAGCCATAGCAACAATGCAATTTCAAATCAAAAGGTCCTGTGCCTGAAACCCATGAGCATTTGGGATAAACATGTATTAAACACATATTACGAACAGTGACAGATTTCCAAAAGGGCTGAGTAAGTAGTTAATTATACATTCAAAATTATGGTCAGGGTCTCACTTTGAATTATTTAACCCAGAAAAAACTGGTTAAAAAAATTATAATCTGTTTCAAATGAATTATACAATGTGCCAGTTTTAGCTGTAGTTTAGCTAGTCTCTAACTGTAGTCCCAGCAGTATACAAAACATACATTCACATTACATACAGTACAGTTAGGATGATAGTTTGAAAATATAAAAGAATAGGAGTCCATACAAAAACATTACAGGGTGAAACTTGTACAGAAATCTGCAAGAGCAGAACAGACAACAAGAACATGGGACAAGCCTGACATAAGACGCAGACTCATTAGGCAGCAGAACAAGAGCAGAACAGACAACAAGAACATGGGACAAGCCTGACATAAGACGCAGACTCATTAGGCAGCAGAACAAGAGCAGAACAGACAACAAGAACATGGGACAAGCCTGACATAAGAACGTTTGTTTAGAAAGAATAAAGCACTATATAAATCAAATGCAACATTATTATTAGGATTATTATTCCTTGGCGCCACAAGCTGGCGAGAGGCCCATCCGTTGTCAGGCCGTGCAAAGCCCTCGTCAACTCATGCACGTTCTGTGCATACTAATTAGTATTGGGAAAATCCAACATTAGTATTGTAAACCAACAAAGTGCACACATTCCATACATATAAACATGTCATTCCAAACATCATTATTATTATTATTATTATATTAAGGGCCAATAAAATAGCTGACTGGTGGAGTGACCAGGGACCCACGAGAGATTTCCGAAAATGTATAGTTTATGATATTTAAAAAATTACAAATATTGTTTTGTCATTGGACTATTCTTCTCTCTCCCTCCTTCCTGACTTTCTTCTCAGGACCAAACCCACTACTTTTCACCCAGTGACAAAAAGGTCACGAAAATGTGCACACCTGAAAATCATGCTTCTCTACATTCTGGCTCTCTCCTTCTCAGATTCAAGCCCCCAGTGTACAGAAAGAGCACTGGAAGATAGTTAGCAGCAACAACAAAAAAAGATACTGACAAGAGAAATAATATGATCACAGCAACGCGGTCCACCCAACCAAATGTTGCACATCTGGGGTAGCAGTCTGAGCAGGGACTCCCAGACTTTCCACACCCCAGACACTTCCTCCAGCTCCTCCAGGGAGATCCCGAGGCGTTCCCAGGCCAGCCGAGAGACATCGTCCCTCCAGCGTGTCCTGGGTCTTCCCCGGGGCCTCTTCCCGGTGGGTCATGCCCAGAACACCTCCCTAGCAAAATATATTTTGTTTTTTGACATTTGGCACAAAATTCCATTTTGGCGTCCCGATCAAAAAAAGGCAATGACACCCATGTCATATTTGTAACGAGTGGGGCATTAAAAGCTATCCAAATGTTTCCTTTAGGTACTATGGTCTATGTGTGAAATATCTCCAAAATACAGAACATTTCAGTACACAATAATGCCCATATTTGCAAAACAAAGGAGAGGAGAAGGCGCGATAGTGCCACAGATTCGACAGGTGAAATAAAAGGAGGAAAATTGGGGCATTGCAGGGCGGCGGCGCGGCGAAGGCCGATCATTGCCACTTGCGGCTATATTTATTATAATTATGAGAAATCAATGGTGTCTGACTTAGGAGGACAGGGGACATTACATTCAAATGTAAACCGCAAACTTCCAGGACTGAAACCATTTTTAGGGTTAGAACCTCCACCAGCATTTCAAATTCATAATCTGACTAAAGAAATGATCTTCCATAGGTTAACTGACTTGTAATCCTGTTTTGCGTAGGTGAAGAGGTCGTTTCCCTCTGACTCGGTGGAGCTCATTTCCAGACCCGACTCTGTGCCACTCGGCACCGCCCCCTGCAGGCTGCCGTTGTACTGTTGCAGGCGGCGCCACAGATCATTAAATAACCTCAGCAGCTTTGGATATTCTCCTTCAAATGCCTGCTTCAGAAATGATGAAGCTGGCAAAAAACAAAAAACAAAAAATGACTTTAATTTTAAAATATAGTATACTACAGTATACGATATTTGTACAGTATTACATTTTGTGGCCCAGCAGAGAGAGAGAAATTAACAATAGATAATAACTAGATTTAAATGTTTTACCAAAATATGACTGAATTGTGTGCACATTTAATGACACAGTTTTATTTGTTTTGATGTGCTAAACTCTTTCACACGTGGGTGTGGGCTTTATGCTGATTCCTGGTGATGCTCACCCTCTGTGGCCCTGTGGAACTCCTGACTAAGCGTATCCGTTACGTTGGTCCAGAAGGTGCACAGGATGTCCGGCTGCCCGTCCTGCCCACAAAAACACGCATCAGCCCTCCAGAGGTCCAACAGAAGCCCTCCAGAGGCCCAACAAAAGGCCCAACAGAGAACCTCCAGCGCCCCAACAGAGCTTCAACAGAGCTTCAACAGAGATCTCTGTTCCAATGTGGTGTTTGTACCTTGATGATTTCATCAATGAAGCAGACGTGACTGTTTGGGTCCCTCTTTTTGATCAGAACCTTCTGGAGGTGCTGTACCTGCCCTCACAAAGAGACATGTTTAGATATTGATAGATCAATATTTCGTAGCACTCATACGTAGTACTTTGTACTTTATTTTGTAGCTTCATCGGACACAGCTGAAACAATATACAATCTCATGAAATATAGCATTATTCTGTGTGGAGTGAGAGTTTTGAGTGTGTTACTTCTGGGTTCCCTGGTTTCCTTTACATGCTGTTGACACTAACCATAACCCATGCAGATGTGTTGAACCTTATTAGGGACTGGCTCCACAAACGTAACTGACCCTAACCCATATTAATCTCATATTTCGAATTGAAGAATGGCAACACTTCCTGAGGCTATTGTGAAAAAATGTATTCACTTTTGTTAATACTAAGAGAAGAGGTTGAACGTTTTGCCGGTTTTTGTTTCATCAGGATAGTGGACAGTAATTACAGTGATATGAACCATAACCAGGGCAACAAATCTCCAATCTGATCTTCGAGGGAACTGTAGTTGTGATTTTGGGCGTTACAAAAATAAAATGAATTGAAATGGAACTGAACTTACAGAGCCGAGTGCACCATAGAGGGCTGACCTGTCTCCAGCTCAGTTTTAAACTACAGGAGTTCTAGATTGTCAAGATGTGAACACAACCTATTAACACAAAACATCCACTAAAGACTAAACTAGGTACTCTTGCTCATGAACCCAGCGGAAGGTCACTGGATGGTGTCCTCCTGTCACCCTGTGCCCCTGACAAGTGTAAACCCTCAGTATTACAGCATTAATGCAACCCAACAGGCACCAAGAGAGAAGGGGAGGGTCTTATTGTAGCGACTGTAGATTCCCAGCCCAACCACACAGTGATCGTAGTGTGGTTCACCTGTCTGCAAACCGCACAGATCTGGTCCATCAGCTTCTCCAGGTTAGTCCATAACGCAGCCCGGAACTGAGCCGTGGTCCCAGGTGTGGGCAGCATGGCCCGGCCAGGGGCCCCTGCAGAAAGGATTCATATATAATGGCATTATGCATCATCATATCATAATATAATAATTATTACAAACTATGTTTGGTAACACTTCAGAATAAGGAGAGACACAAAACATTTATGAATATTTGATATAATATATAACAAATGTTGAACATTATTTACTGATCATGAACAAATGCCCTTTCTCCAGTTTCTCATGTTCCTTTTTCCTGATGTTGCCCTCACTTGGTCTTTCCTCTGCGGTTTACCCACCACCACAACGTGTGGTTGGTTTGCCATTACCATTCTGTCAGAGGGCGAGCGCTGGGCGAGCGCTGCTGCAGGGACACGGTTTGTTTTAATAAATAAAGATGGTTACCTCTGGTGTGAGACTGCGTGAGGCCCCTGAGCTCCAGAGCAGAGCTGATGTTCTCCCGAAGGCTGTTCTGGTGGCCCTCCACCACAGCCAGCACCGTCTGCCGCAGAGTGCCCAAGTTATGGAAGACCTGCAGGGCTGTGCCCACCTGAGTGGGGTTCTGCCAGGGAACAGGGGCCATTACTGACACACAGAGCACACTGGGGCCTGCATAATTGCTGAAAAATGTAATAGCTGAGTAAATTTGACTAGAGTATTCTTCACCATGTGGTGGCCACAGGGATGAATAGGTAAACCATTGATGATTCATCATGTAATTATACTTTGGTATGTTTCGAGCAGCTGAAGGTGAGATAAGTAAAAATGTAGGACATATACATCCCAAAAGATCTTTAAAAATACATTCACTTTTCATAATTCAAGACACTGATGAAATCAACGTCACTGTTGTAGAGCAAAGCCAAAATGTTGGATGGACCCATGTTACCCATCCCCCAAGGACCAGCAACAGTGTCTCTACAACACAGCTGGGCATCTGCAATGTAATGGCCAGTCCCAGAGAATATGCTTTACACATTGGCGCCACCAAGACAGGAGGAAACAAGACGAGTCTGACAACAGAAAACAACCTATATTTGTCTCAAGTGTGAAGTTGCTGTGGCGTACCTGGATCTCAATGCCCTGCTGCAGGAGCCTGTGTGCCTGGTTCTCTACCTCCAGCCGGGCTCTGCTGATCAGGAGCAGCTCGCTCTCGATTACCTCGATGCCACTCAGGTCCACGCCCTGGGACAGGTAATCTAGACACATACAAAACATACCAACTTGCCAATACCTGATCTCGTTCTTGGAAGCTAAACAGGGATGGGCCTGGTTAGTACTTGGATGGGAGACTGCTGCAACACCAGGTGCCACAGGGCGCTGGTAGTGCACAATGTCATTGTGTCCTTGGGCAAGACACACCCACCTCTCCTCCAGTGTCTGTGTATTCTGGTGTATGAAAGAGTGTGTTTGTGAGAGTGAATGTGGCACAACGGATGGAGATGAGCCCATGACAAAAAATATGATTCCAGCATATATCCAGTGTGTCATCTATATTAAAGAACACGCTCTGCCCCCAATAAACCAAAATATAACATGACAACGCCTCAGCTGTGAGTAGGGAGAACAGGAGCTTTTTCAACTGGCCCTGGTCTCCCAGACCGGTTCACGTTATGGCATTGTCATGCAGTGGCGTGCTGAACGAGCGGTCCGTCACACACGGGGGTCCACACTAGTGTGAGTGAACAGTGCGAGCTACAGTCAGCGAGAGACGTTTTTTTAAATGCCGCTGCTTCATGCGTTTACACGGGGCAGTGCGAGGGGCCGCACCACTGATGGCGCTGGAGCTCAAAGAGACCGCTCAGCGTGAGCCGAAAGTGGAACCAATGAAAGCATGAGCTCGAAGGAGAGGAGGAGAAAGAGAGCAAGAGGAGGAGAAAGGTAGTGCCAGAGCGTTATCTTACCTGCAAACGCTGTTTGGTGTTGGCGTGAGCCAAAGGAAAGTGACTTTCTCAAAGTCTCAAGCCCCTCCCCCAAGCGTTACCGTGGAGCTCATCTCACTAATAACTGATATAATACTTAAAAGAGCTACAATGAGGAGCCAATAAGCTTACATTTATATTTATTTTTACATTAATCTGCTGTAAAAGAGTAGGGAAGTGAATTGTTATAAAACATTTTGCTCTCACAGGAATATTTGTAAAATCTTGAATAATCCTAAATTGTGATATTTCTCCGCACTCTAAAATTTGATATCGTGACGTCACATTATAAATAAAATGGTACTAACCTATATTGGCTTCAATAGATTTATTCATTCATTCATTCTGTGCTCTTGACACTTGCCTCTTGGGCACAGAGTGGGCACAGAGTGGGCACAGAGTGGGCACAGCTGGTTTATAAAGGAGCAGGTTTGTTTCACTCAATTGAAACGTGCACGTGCAAAGAGGAAACATTTGAAGCGCAGAGCACTCCATTCTCCCAGTGTCACCCCAGAAACAGTCCTGTTGGCGCCGTGATAACTACAACCCAGAAACAGTCCTGTTGGCGCCGTGATAACAGCTCTACAAGTGAGCACATTCAATCTATGTCTCTCCCCCTCCTCTCTCCCTCTCAGCCCAGCGCTGACCGGTTACTCATCTCAGTCACTGATGCGGAAAGGGCAGGTTGTTGACGCCATGTTATAAAAAGGTTTTAACTTAAACGTTTGTGCGCAAAAGGAACGCAAGAAAACAGAAACATAATGTTCTCGACCTCCATTGTCAATGCGGCTGCTCAGAGCTGTGGTCGCAAGGTCTCAGGTGCCTGTCGCTCCGGCCACCCCTGAACCCGATGGTCAGGCTGAAGAAAGAGGCCCATCAGGTCTTTGGCTTGTAGGACTCCTGACGCAGTTGACGGGTATCAGCAGGCCAAGCGCACCGCAGCTTGTGCTGTCGCAGAGGCAAAAACCTCAGGCTGGGTGGAGTACGGGGAGGCCATGAAGGAAAACTATCGGTCGGGTTCAAAGAAATTTTGGCAAACTGTCCAGCGCCTCTGAAGGGTGAAGCAGTGCTTCAACAATACCGTTTATAGTGCAGGTGCAGAACTGTTGACCTCAACTGGGGATGTCGTCGGCCAGCGGAGGTAATACTTTGAGGACCTACTCAATCCCACTGACACGTCTTCCGAAGAGGTAGCCGAGACGTGGCACTCAGAGGAGGATTTGTCCATCACCCGTGCTGAAGTTACTGAGGTTGTTGGCAAACTTGTTGGAGGCAGGGCTCCGGGGGTGGATGAAATCTGCTCTGAGTACCTTAGGTCTATGGATTCAGGAAGAGCAGTGTGGTTCTCGTACTGGTCGTGGAACACTGGAACAGCTCTATACTCGGGTGCTCGAGCGTTCATGGGAGTTTTCCCAACCAGTTGCACAGTGCTTTGCGGATTTGGAGAAGGCTTTCAACCCTGTCCCTTGTGGTGTCCTGCGGGGGTGCGCGCCGGGAGTACGGGGTCCGGGGCCCTTTGCTCAGAGCTGTCCGGTCCCTGTATGACCGAAGCAGGAGCTGTGTTCATTGCTGGCAGTAAGTCAGACCTGTTCCCAGCGCATGTTGGACTCCTCAGGGCTGCCCTTTGTCACCGGTTCTGTTCATTGTTTTTATGGACCAAATTTTTAGGCGCAGTCAGGGGTCGGACGGTGGGCCTGGGTTAAGGGAAGTCTGGGAGTTTCTGCTTAGACTGCTGCCCCTGCAACCCGGCCCCGGATAAGCGGAAAAAGATGGATGGCATATGACCTGGAAATATCATATTTTGGGCCAAAGCGAGTGCCGTGCGTCAATAAAAAAGAAACAGCTGTTGCTAACG
This sequence comes from Chaenogobius annularis, assembly GCA_015082035.1. Classification (NCBI taxonomy): domain Eukaryota; kingdom Metazoa; phylum Chordata; class Actinopteri; order Gobiiformes; family Gobiidae; genus Chaenogobius; species Chaenogobius annularis. The sequence goes on along the minus strand of BJKM01000185.1, from coordinate 217,594 downwards.
TGCTTTGCTAGCTTTGTTTTGCAAAGCATGTGGGCTCAACATATAAGTCAGCATCGGTGGAAATAAGGCGCTTTATCACAAGATCAAGTCAGAGTTTGGTGAGAAATTCTTTTAATGATGATGATAATGATAATAATAATAATAATAATAATGATAATAATGGTTTGCACTTGTAATGCTTTACAGGCTTGTCGAGGCCTCTCAAAGCGCTACACTGTCATTTCATTCTACACTTGGTGGCGGTAAGCTACTATTGTAGCCAGAGCTTTGGAGCTGACTGACTGAGGCCAATCTGCGCCATTGGCCCCTTACACCACCAATCATTCATTCATGCTCACACCACTTACATACAAGGCAATGTGGGTTAAATTTCTTGCCCAAGGACGAAGCGGGAAGTGAACTTCCTGGGTTCTCTCTTACCTCATCATCTCTGAAGCTAAAGCCAACCTAGGGCTGAAAAGGGCAAAACCTCTGAAAAGGGTAGAACCCCATGGCCCGGTAGTAGTCACTTTAGTTTAGACAGTGGAAACAATTTCAGACTTTCCCATGGCTATGGAACAAATGCAGTGGTCATGCATTTAGGAGGCGTACCCAGCTCGTTGAGGCTCTGTGCAGCTTTGCTGATCTCTCGGCTCCCGCCCTGGAGCTGGCCCTGCAGCCTCTTGCTCAGGTACAGGATGCGAATGATTCTACGCAGCAGGTCACAAGCCATCTGCAGATGCAGGACCAAACATGTTTAACAATATGGAAGAAGGTTCAGAGTTATGAAAGATGAAACACTGGTTGGCCATCAGGACTGCATGTAGCTGGGGCACAGCTTTAAACTGTACATTTGATCTTTGAACTTTTAAGATGATGTGTGTTTGCAGTAACAACCAGTTCAGAATTACCTGGAGTCTTGAGAGCTGTGTGATCCGGGTCATAATCTTGTTGTACGGGTCTAAAATCTTGCTCCTTATCCTGCAAGTGAAAAGTCTGTGAGACGTGATGTTTCGGTGACCTAATAGAGCACAGTGTCAGATTGGAGCAGTTTACCTGTCCACAGCCGCCTGCAGAGCACTGATCCTGGTCTGCATCATGTGAAGGACCCCTACAGACAACATTAGAGTCACAACAGTGGTCCTGCCAAAATTGTCTCTTTTTTCAATTTGACTTGAAATACAGTGAGGAAAATAAGTATTTGAACACCCTGCGATTTTGCTAGTTCTCCCAATTAGAAATTATGCAGGGTCTGAAATGTTCATCGTAGGTTTATTTCTACCGTGAGAGACAGAGTCTAAAATGTTTAAATAATTTACTTGCAAGTTATTGCTGCAAATAAATATTTGAAGGCCTGCCAATCAGCAAGAATTTTGGCTCTCAAAGACCTGTTAGTCTGCCTTTAAAAAGTCCACCTCTACTCCACTTATTAATCTAAAATTAGTAGCACCAGCTCGATAGCTGCATAAAGACCCCCGTCCACCCCACAATCAGTCAGACTCCAACTACTACCATGGGCAAGGCCAAAGAGCTGTCAAAAGACACCAGAGACAAAACTGTAGACCTCCACAAGGCTGGGCTACGGGACAATTGGCAAGCAGCTTGGGGAAAAAAGATCAACTGTTGGAGCAATTGTTAGAAGATGGAAGAGGCTAAAGATGACTCTCAATCTCCGTCGGACTGGGGCTCCATCCAAGAACTCACCCCGAGGGGTCTCAATGATGAGAAGAAAGGAGAGGAATCAGCCCAGAACTACAGGAGGAGCTGGTCAATGACCTGAAGAGAGCTGGGACCAACGTTTTCAAAGGTTACTTTTTGTAATACACTACGCCGTCATGGTTTAAAATCATGCATCGCACAGTAGGGGTTCCTCTGTGCGTAGCACATGTCCAGGCCTGTCTGAGTTTGCAATGACCATCTGGATGATCAGAGGAGTCATGGGGAAAGTCATGGGATGAGACCAAAATAGAATTTGGTATAACTCCACATGTCGTGTTTGGAGGAAGAAGAAAGATGAGGACCATCCCTACTGTAAGCATGGGGTGGAAACACCTGCTTTGGGGTCTTTTCTGCACAGGGGACAGGACGACTGCACTGTATTAAGGAGAGAATGATTGGGGCATGTATAGTGAGATTTTGGGCAACAACCTCCTTCCTCAGTCAGAGCATTGGCTGGGTCTGCCAACATGACAATGACCCGAAGCACCAGCCAGGAGACCAAGGAGTGCCTTCGTAAGAAGCATCAAGGTTCTGGAGTGGCCTAGCAGTCTTCAGACATTAAGCCAATAGAACATCTTTGTAGGGAGCTGAACTCTGTGTTGCTCAGTGACAGCCCTGAACTACAGATCTAGAGAAATCTATGTGGAGAATGGGCCCAAATCCCCGCTGCAGTATGTGCAAACCTGGTCAAGAACTACAGGAACGTTTGACCTCTGTAACTGTAAAACAAAGGCTTCTGTACCATATTTAACACTGATTTTCTCAGGTGTTCAAATACTTATTTGCAGCAATAACATACAAATAAATTATTTAAAATCATACAATGTTATTTCGACCTACGTGCATTTTTTTTATTAGCATGAACCCCTTGTTTTCCATGTTATCTGTAACCCATTTTTGTAATGCCTGTGTTTGTGTGTTGTGTTCGACGAGAGAGAGAGTGAAAAGCCAATCAAAATTATGAATGGCAAATCAATAGAATTATCCCAAAGGCATCAGAGGTTTTACAAGTGGCATCCTTTGACGTTAACGGCATATTTAACCCAACTAGACATCAAAAGTTTAACCACAATAACAAAAGTAGGGACAGACATTATATTAACTAGAACCATCTGAAAGACATTGAACATCAAAAACTAAACTACATTTTCCAGTGGAAAGTAGTGTCCTTTATACGAGGCAGACGCAAGAAGGGAGTTGTGCTGACTGCCGGCCAAGCTGCTTTTGAACACAGTTTTGAATGTGAAGAAGGAGGGAGATATGTATAGGTTAAGGGAGCTATTATGGAAAGTTATTGGGTGGTGTGTTTATGATTTATGTCTGTTCTCTCTATGGTCATGTTTTTTGGATAAGAAGTTTATATCTTAATCCTCCACATTGATAAAACAGGATTTATTACCAATGACAAACACAAAACATACGACAATCCTTAACACAATGAGCCAATACAAAAACAAACAAACAGAGCGTGAACGTGAGAAAGCTTTTGATTCTGTTAGCTGGCCATATTTAACTAAAGTACAAAAAAATTTCAAATCGATTTAATTATAAAATATTGTGGTCTTACGATGGTCCAACATCAAGAAGTAAAATCAATGGTCATTGACAAGATCCACTGACTCTGGAAAGAGGGTCAGGCAGGGTGTGCCTGGTCTCCCTCCTGTTTGCTTTGTATTTGGAACCATTGGCCCAATTTATAAGACAATCAAAAACAATTAACGGTGTTACAATCAATGGGACGGAACATAAAATTGCCTGCTGCATGATGATGTTCTATTGTATTTGACCAAACCAGAAATTTCATACACAAAATGATGCATTTTCTTCAAGAAGTTGGTCCAAAGTCTGGATACAAATTAAATTTACATAAGGCCGATTCCCTCTTACTGGCATCCCACCTTTTAAAAAGACTTACCCATTTAAATGGCAAACAGAATCTCTTTGATATTTAGGTGTGGCACTCAAAGAGACCTAAACAATTATGGAGAAAAATTACACCCCTCTTTTTAAGACCATAAAAAATCTTATCCCATATTTAAGTCAAAGGATTGAAACTATAAAATGAATGTTTTGCCCAGGTTTCTCTATTGATTCAGACTTCCAGTTTCCATCCCCGACCGGCTGTTTGATGAGTGGAAGAAAGCAATCTCAAGATTCATATGCAGGGGAAAAAAAAACGTATCGATTGAGAACTTTACAGTTGCCTTTGAAAAATGACTTTGTTTCAGCTCAGATCAGAGCGTTGCTGGTGTGACCCAGATATGAAGCTCAATGGAAAAATATTGAGATTGCTGTTTACGATCAAAATGTCACAGCTAACAGCACAGACTCAGAATTTAAGTCTGGACAATAAAAGGTATAAAGGTCTTTTACCAGAAGGAGAATCATCTGTAGATCTTTGATGAGTTGAAAGAATCTTTTGGCTTAGAGAAACAGGATTTTATAGGATTTAAAATAAGGAGTTATTAACAAGAAATCATAAGAATGATGACCATCACAGCCGCTTGACTGAAATATTTCTTAAAGCTTATAAATCGGAACTTTCAAGGGATTATATATCCAATTTTACAAATGTATTAACAATCCCGGGATCACTTCTGGGCACTCACTCTACTGATTACATTAAGGGTAAATGGGAAAGAGAGGGTCACTTTGTTCTGGCTGATGAAGAGTGGGAAAGTATATGTACATCTCAGTGGAGAACCACAAAATCACACGTTTGGAGGGAATTCCTCGTTTCTTTATAACCTCATGTCAAAGTGCCCATTACTCACAGGGAAATGCATGCTGTTGGAGAAACTGTGGCAGCAGGAGGCAAACCACTATCATGTGTTTTGGGACTGAAGTTCACAACGCACTGCAGACCGTTTTTGACATTTCCATCCCTCTGAACTTTAGAACTCTGTACTTGGGCCTTAGAACTCCTGCCATTGACACAATAAATGGATACCTTTGGAACATACTATTGGCAGCAGGAAAAAAGGCCATCACAAGGAAATGGCTGCCAGAAACAGCACCAATGATGGGACTGACATAGGGACAGACATCAGACAAATAGGAAACATGACATTCAGACTTAATTTGGAAATGGACAAATTCAACAGACTTTGGATATGGTTGATATTATATAAGGTTAATTTAACTGTGCCATGATTATGTTTCTTCCGTTGATTAGTCCATGTCTATTTGTATTTTTATTTTAAAATTTGCTCTCTGGTCATGCTGTGTTCATTTTGTGTTTTTCTGTATACTTATACGGAATAATAATATATAATGCTGTAATATTATGATGAGTGAGGTTCTTGATATGGTTATGTAGTTGAGCTTTGAGTCGAGTAGCATACTCTGTTCCTGGCAGTGGCTTTTACTGGGAGAGGTTTCATGGTTTGTTGGAGAGAATTTGGGCCGAAAAAATAATCCGAGCTAATTTCAGAAAAGCATTGGATGAGATTAGAGATAGGCTTTTGTTTGAGATGGATATACAGAGTTGTGTGTCAGTGGCATAGGAGTGGTATGATATATCATGATGTTCTATTATGGACTTTTTCTTCAGTCCAATGACTGAGCTAAAGAAAAGAGTACATACACATTTAACACCAACAATGGTCCATCTGCTTTGTGTTACCTTCGAGTGACTCGATCCCTGTGGCCTGAGCCAGCAGGTCCTCATGTCTGGCCACCACCTGCACACACATTTGTGCGCATTAAGATCATCTGTGACTTTAGTAAACCATTACATCTCACATTTTCTTAAACAGTTTCTCCCCAGCATGGGCCACAGGTAAAGGGGACACAGACCTGGCTGTGCAGCTCCTTGTCCAGCTGGCTGATGCCCTGGGCCAGTCGGGCCAGCTGCTCACTGATGACCGCCTGGTGGATGGCCTGAGCAGTGTAGGACTTCACATCAAACTCCTCTGCCACAAAGTCCACATACCACTCTGCAAGGAAGACAGAGGGGCTTTTGGCAGCAATCAGAACCACAACTGAATCTGTCTGCAAACAGCAAAATGTAAATGCTGCCACTTTTCCCACGTGGTCTATTATATGTATTAACAGTGGTGAGAAGAATCCGGTTTTAAATGGAGAAAGTAACAGAATAGCTTCATTACTGCATTCGGAATAAATACTTTGACATTAGGTTGCTGCTCCACGTTACTATTGTCTCACTGAACTGTAAAGCAGCAAAGCGTGTCGAGATGTCTGTCTGAAGAAGACTGTGATTTCATTCATTTTCATTTCATCATTAAAGATCTGGACCAGAATCAGAACCAGAGTCCTTTTTAGACGAAATGCATGTGATTCTGGTTCATGATAACTAACATGTTTATGAAAAGAGTGTAGCATTGTGACTTGTCTGGGCCATGCCAGGGCCAGGCGGTGGGCTCCTCACGCACACTCTCACGCACACTCTCACGCACACTCTCACGCACACTCTCACGCACACTCTCACGCACACTCTCACGCACACTCCCACCAGAACAGGAGAAAAGGGGTTTTACCCTCGGTCAGAAGAGAGTTCGGCCCGTGGTCCTCGCGCACTGCGGCTCTCGGCTCCTCCATGATGGTGTTTACCTTTTACATCCGCATTCACTTCCGTCTTCACCACCTTCTTCTTTTCTTTAATTGGTGAGTGGCGATTAGGGCACACCGCCACCTACTGTACCGGGGTTTATACTTCTTCTTGTGTTTTCTTTTTTTTGGCGGGTGGCAAACATAAAACTGCGTATTACCGCCACCATCTGGAGCTGCAGTGTCTTATTTGTGCTATATTTACAGTGATATCGAAAGTGAAAAAGTGCTCCCATTCCGTATTTCCCCTAAATCCTCCCCAGTAATATCATCCATATCTAAAAACATTCAGAGTATGACATCTGCTTCTCTAACCTGGCTCTGTTAACCTCACTTTCCATTTTCTGCTTCAGGCATTCACATGCTCCAGTACGATGGACCCCTTAACATTGCAGACACTTGAGGTCATTTACACACTCCTCGAGCTCACTCATCTCCTCCACACTTTCCCTGGTGAAAGGTCTCTCCCTGTAACACACAAAATCCACTCATTTGTTCCCTGGTAACTTCCCCTCAAACGTTAAACACACTGACTTTCTTTCATGAATCGAGACATCCTCCGAAGCGCACACACACCAGGAACATCCAGAAAGTCCTCCACGTCGTAATCAACATCCAGGCCGCTAACTACACCTTTACTTCTGCGCGCTCCATCAAGCGGGAAACATGGGAAACACAAATGCCTTACAAACACCTCCATCTTGAATGCTTGTTCTCGCTGTTAATGAGAAAGTCAATTATTAGTTTATAATCAACACACGTAAAAACAGACGTACTTTGGCCTATTTGAGCAGATTTATTTTGTTTTTTTAAACGTGCACATGGAAGCACTTGTGTATTTGAGGACGAGGAACACGTCTGAGCTTTTCTCTGACAGGATTTAACAACACTTGGATTTCTTGTTCATGTTGTGACGATATCATGCCTTACTCCTTTTCCCAACTGCTTTCGGCAAGAGCCGGTCCAGGTTGATATTGTGCAGAACTCACTTCAATTTGGGGTGCGCAGGTTATTCACGGATAACATGGACCCCAGTATTTCAGAAATTCAGTGTCATGAGTGTATGTGTGTGTATATGTATATATATGTATATATATGCAATGACAATGAGTGGTGAAATATAATGATTGCTATTTTAAAAATGAGTATATCTACATGTACGACAATATATGGTGGCATTGTGACGATGGTAATGATAATTTAACACATTTTTACTGTTTGAATGCATACACACAGACACTCATATCCACAAACATACACACACGCAAACACACGTACATGCAAATGCATGCACACACACACACACACACACACACCACCCCGCTCTGAAGTTCCTAGACTGTTTTTGTCTAATGTCTTTATTGTCTGTCTTATGCCGTTTTTGTTCTTGTTGTCCTCACTTTTGTTTCTGTTTTGCATTTGTAAATAAAATAATAAAAAAAGAAAAAAAGAAAACCAGTGTCAAGTATTGGAACAAAGAGAAAATAACGGATGTGAAGAACTTCCCACCACACAAACACAGACGTCTCAGAGTGAGGGTGAGTCTTTAATGAGTCAACAAAACAAGTCTAGCTCAATGATCACACGTTTCACGTTTAAAAGAAAACAACAACAAAAGAAAAACTATCTACAACAGTGTGAATACAAAAGTAGAAAAATATATTAAACATGAGAGTATTTACAGCAGTTTCACAGATCAGAGCAGCTTCTGGGAGGGCAGCGGGGGGCGCCACTGAGGAGCAACTGGTGCTTCAGAAGAACATCCTGGAACGAGACAAGGGCAATGTCAGAGACAAAGGGACAGAGAGGGCATACTGGACATACTGAGGAGACATCGAGAGGACATACGCAGAGACATAAGCCACGTTTCAATTGGCCCCGGGCCCCCAGACTAGTTTGCCTTAAAGTGCTTTAGAACTATTTTTCTCATGGCGGAATGTGTTTCCTTCCCAAGGCCTGGCTCCGCATCGGGACAGAGCCAAGCCCAGATTAACCGAGTTTGTCCCCAACGTTACACAATAAATGGGGACGGATTCAAGTGTGGAAATCTTTAAAGGCAATTTCACTAGTTTTCTTCAATTTAGTGGGCTTCCGGTTTGTTTTTTTAGAGTTAGCCAAGTTAAAATAAATAGTGACAGACTTCCTCTTTATGTGCACATTTTTAAAATGATAGGTTACCTGTTTTCCTTTCACCCTTAAGCCTTCAACATAGTCTTTTGATTGAATCAAATATATTGAATAAGATATATACTCTGTTCTCTGTGACCCCTTTTTAGCCAATAGTTTGGGAATCACTGCTTTATAACGTTCACACTGAACAAAGCCTCCTGGCACCGCCGTTTTTCTGATATTAGGAAGATGTTGGCCTTCAGGCTGGGTTGGTCACCATGTAACCTCCCCAAGTCACCATGAGGGACCTGTGCCTGATCTGAGCAAACCTGAGATTTTTTGAATGTCCACAGGGCTGTGTACTTTCTCCTCTGCTCTTCTCCCTGTACACAAACCGCTGCACCTCCAGCCACGACTCCGTAAAACTGATCAAGACGAAACCACCCTCATCGGGCTCATCTCAGGAGGGAGGTGGACCGGCTGGTGTCCTGGTGCAGTTCTTATAATCTTAATAATAAGAGCTGCACCAGGACATTTCTTTTTTTCTAAGTAATCTGTTTGTATAAGTTTTTATTAAGTTATGAGTTATCTCATTATACTGTGCATATTGTTTCTCTACCCTTTGTTGCAACACTGGAATTTCCCCATTGTGGGACAAATAAAGGTGATCTTATCTTATCTAACAACCTGGAGTTCAACTATTGATGTATTATATTAACTGGATAAGGCCCGCCCCCTCTGCCTGCGATCCAAATTGAGTAGTGGCCACTCCGTGGTACTGCAGCCTCCTGGTTTGACCATTTCAAGAGCTCGGGCTCTAAAATGACCCAAAGTGCTAAATTCTTTTTAGTCTAAAAATAAAAAAGAAGGAATTTCACTCTTTTTACATGCGCCAATGAGCACACGCCATTGGCTTGAATTGAGCGCCATTTGGTTTTCCGGGGGCTTGACTTCCGCGTCAAGAAGACAGTGGAGATGATCGTGGACTTCAGGAAAGTCACAGCCCCCCAGCCCCCCCTCACCATGACAGACTCCCCCATCACCACCGTGGACTCCTCCCACTTCATCGGCACCACCATCACCCAGGACCTCAAGTGGGAGACCACCATCAGCCGTCATTGAGTCCATCCTCACCTCCTCCATCACCGTGTGGTACGCTGGAGCCACAGCCAGGGACAAAGAGAGACTACAGCGCCCTCTGCTGGAGCCACAGCCAGGGACAAAGAGAGACTACAGCGCCCTCTGCTGGAGCCACAGCCAGGGACAAAGAGAGACTACAGCGCCCTCTGCTGGAGCCACAGCCAGGGACAAACAGAGACTACAGCGCCCTCTGCTGGAGCCACAGCCAGGACAGCGCCCTCTGCTGGAGCCACAGCCAGGGACAAACAGAGACTACAGCGCCCTCTGCTGGAGCCACAGCAAGGGACAAACAGAGACTACAGCGCCCTCTGCTGGAGCCACAGCCAGGGACAAACAGAGACTACAGCGCCCTCTGCTCGAGAGGTGATCCTGCAGTCCTGCAGACTTCCATCTCTGCAAGAGATGGAAGTCTAATCCGCCCTAAAGTTACAGCTTGTCTCCCGTCTCACCTCCCGTCTCACCTCCCGTCCTCACCCTCCGTCTCACCTTCCCGTCTCACCTCCCAATGATTGGTTGATTGGCCAAAGCTTAAAGCATGGGTCTCTAACCATTTACCTCTGTGAGCTGCTTGCATCAGAACAAAACAACCGTGAGCTACTCGCCCGCCCATGACTGTCACGCAGCAGGGAGGACAGTAGTGACGCCAGACCGCCCCGCCATGACTGTCAACGCAGCAGGGAGGACAGTAGTGACGCAGACGCCCCGCCATGACTGTCCACGCAGCAGGGAGGACAGTAGTGACGCCAGACGCCCCGCCCATGACTGTCCACGCAGCAGGGAGGACAGTAGTGACGCAGACGCCCCGCCCATGACTGTCCACGCAGCAGGGAGGACAGTAGTGACGCCAGCGCCCCGCCCATGACTGTCCACGCAGCAGGGAGGACAGTAGTGACGCCAGACGCCCCGCCATAGACTGTCCACGCAGCAGGGAGGACAGTAGTGACGCCAGACGCCCGCCCATGACTGTCCACGCAGCAGGGAGGACAGTAGTGACGCCAGAGCGCCCGCCCATGACTGTCACGCAGCAGGGAGGACAGTAGTGACGCCAGACGCCCCGCCCATGACTGTCCACGCAGCAGGGAGACAGTAGTGACGCCAGACGCCCCGCCCATGTGTCCACGCAGCAGGGAGGAAGTATGACGCCAGACGCCCCGCCCATGACTGTCCACGCAGCAGTGTGAGTCCAGACGCCCGCCATTAGACAGGGTAGTACGCAGACGGCATGACGCCAGAGCAGAACAGTAATGACGCCAGATCGCTCAGTGTGGGTTTAGACCAGGGGTTGGAACCTTTTTGACCAAGAGAGCCATGTAAGCAAAAAATTTGGAAATTTATTTCAGTGAGAGCCATATATATATTTAAAAGGTGAAGTCAACTAGATGTCAGTATAATAAGGCCTCTGAATGTATTATTTTAAATAATGTTGTTCTAATACTCTCACCATTAATGCGACTTCTGGTGCTGCATGGATTGGCTGATGTCTTTGTAGTCTGGTTGGTACTTGGTGAGGTTAAGCTTCATGCAAGCGTTGAGGCTTTCATCCGTTAAACGTGATCGTAGGTTGGACTTGATGTTTTTAAGATGTGAGAATGACGTAGATCCAAACTCGTCATACAGCGATACTCACACGCTGCAGTGTGTGGTATGTGACAGGAAGCGCGTTCCAAGTTTTGAGAATCAACTGGTCTTCGGGGTGAATTTTTTTCAATTCTGTCCACATGTGCTTGCTCGCCAACTCCGCTTTCTGTCGTGTGATTCTTTCCAAATTTTTCATTCAGTGACTTGAACTTATTCACCCATGTCTGAGGCCTTCAGGTCAGCCACTTCTACTTCAAATCTCTGACGGAGACACCAGGAATGTAACTCAGGTCGGATGTGTTTCACTGAACACTCGTTTGGATGGGTGATGAACTTAAAAAGACGAGTGTGTTCATGAAATTCTCCAAAGCGTGCTTGAATGACTGTAGGAGACTGGATGTGCAGTCAGCTAGCTGGTGGAGATCAATGTTTTGAATGGGCTCACTTGCTGTGCATGCATCTTTTAAATTGTCTCAGTTTTTCAAAATGTAGTAAACGACCTGTTTCAAGATCCATGATGAAAAGCTCCAGCTTGTTTTCAAAAGCAAACACAGCTTGTTGAAGGGATAACACTGTATTTCCAATGCCTTGCATTTTCATGTTGAGCTGGTTTAGATGTTCAGTCAGATCTACAAGATAGTAAAACTTGAGGAGCCACTCAGTTTCGGCTAGCTCAGGACGCTCGATGCTTTCATTTCAAGGAAAGTCCAGATTTCGTTCAGGCAAGCCGCAAAACGGCTAAGCACCTTCCCTCTTGACAACCAACGCACATTGCTGTGCAAAGCAGACCAGGATAGTTATTTCCAACTTCATCCAGCAGTGTCTTAAACTGGCGATCATTTAAGGCTCGGGCAACAATATGGTTGATCACACTAATGACCAGCGACATCATTTCGCCAAACTGCTGTCACACCATCTGAGCACAAAGTGCCTCCTGGTGTGGAATGCAATGGAAACTTAGGATGGGTCTATTTTCATGTTCACAGAGAAGCGCCACAAATCCTTTGTTTTTTCCCCACCGTACAGGAGCACCATCAGACAACACTGAGAGAAGTTTATCCATAGGTCATTTTTTTCGTGAGCAAACTCCATGAAAGACTTGAATAAATCCTCACCTCTTGTGGACCCTTTTAATGGCAGACAGCAAGACTTTCTTCGCGCAGTGTGTCACCAACAGCATATCTTGCAATCACGCTGAACTGCGACAAATGGCTCGTGTCTGTTGACTCATCCAAGCCAGGGAAAAGAACGGCGCAGCATTTATGTCCTTCACTTGTGTTTCCTCCACTTTGTTTGCCATCACGATGGTACGATCATGAACAGTTCTTGCCGACAGAGGCATGTCTTGTATCCGTTTGATTATCTTGTCTTTGTTCGGAAAATCAAAAAGTTCATTGGCTACATCCAGCATGAACGTTTTAGCATACTCGCCATCTGTGAATGGTTTTCCGTTCCGCACTATTGCTAAAGATCCAGCAAAGCTAGCGGAATTATAGTCACCTTGCCGGGTCCATACGCGGAGTTGCTGCTGGCTAGCTTGCACCCTGCTCAGAAGCTCTTGGCACGCTTTCTTTCTGCTGTCTCCCGTGGGGTATTTTGATGCAAAGGCAGCATGGCGTGTGTCGAATTGCCGCTTTACATTCGACGTTTATCGATGTCATTTTGTCATTGCAAATTACCGCCGCAGAACCTGCTCTCTTCCACAAACCCTCCATCTTCGTCGAAGGGTCAGCTTTGAGTTAATGACCGAGCAGACTGATTCAAAAGGGGGGCGTTTACCTATTTTACCAAGCAAACGGCTAACGTAGGCCAGTATCAATTGCTCCTACGCGGCTAAACAGGACATGAGCAGTGAAAAATCAATGGATGGATTAAACAAGTGAGAATATTTAGTTTTATCCGAGAGCCATATGCGATCATCAAAAGAGCCATATATGGCTCGCGAGCCATAGGTTCCCGACCCCTGGTTTAGACAGACAACTGCTCAACTTGAGAACCTAGATGTAATATGTGGATTGTCGGAATTCCAGAGGACACCGAAAGTAAAGACCTGGTCAAGTATATTGAGACCTGGATCCCCGAATAACTCAAACTTCCAACAAAACTGGTAAAATGAAGATTGACCGTGCGCATTGCTCTCTGGGCCAGTGTGTTACAATTTTAACGTTTAACGTTTGTAAATACCAGGTTAAAGTGTTATATCAACTGTACCGGAGGGACTTTTGTTTGTTCTATTGTGTTCTGTTGTTGTGGTTCCTGTGTTTGTATGTTGTGTTCGACCAGAGAGCTCTGGAACAAAAGCAGATTTACAAGAATGATTTCAACATGATTAATACAAGGGCATCTGAAAGGTTCCGAATAGCATCTTTTAATGTTACCATTATACTGGGTCCAATTAAGTGGCCAAAGATACTGACAAAGATGAGAAAAGAAACAATAGATTGCACAGAGACCAAGATTAACAATCAATGACCGAGAACATAAAACATTTACTACATTTTGTTATAACTTTACTGCTAGACTTTACCATTCCTCATACAGAGGCAAACATCAGAGGGGCGTGGTCATATTGATCTCAAGCAGAATAGCCTTTGAACAGAGTTTTGAACACAAAGATAAGGAAATTAAAAAATGACCTTATAGGACAAAAAAATAAACAACTCTTCATCAAACAAAGATATAGTAAAAGTGGTTCAAAATTCTCAAAATTATTAGCTGGAAGCTTAGAAAAAACTGGCAGAGAGAAAAAAAAACCAAAAAAAAAAATACAAAGATAAGCAGAACATTTTAACCAAACAAAAGACCAAACACAATAATTGTTTGAATCGTTCTACAAAAAAATGTATCAACTATCAGGAAATATAGAAGAAATGCAATATTTTCTTGACACTCTCAATTTACCCGCCATGACAGAAGAGCAAAACAAAAAATTAGGAGCTGAAATAACAACTACTAAAAACAATAAGACATTTTTGCCCCAGAGTGTTATAAAACTTCTTTGCTTTTATCAACTTTGAACTGGGCCTTAAAAAAGCTCAGATCCTCCGAGTGGGAAAGAGGCCATCATATCCTTAAGATCTAAAGAGGGGAAGGACCGACTTGACTGTGCCTCACACAGACCAATCTCTATTCCGAATGTGGACTATCGTTTATACACCTCAATTATGTCCAAAAGAATGGAACAAATACTCCAAAATTTAATCCACAATGATCAGACAGGATTTATGACCAAACGACAAACACAAGACAACATAAGACCATCTTTACACACAATGAGCCAAATACACAAACAAAACAAGGCTGTAATAATACGTTTGGACACCGAGAAGGCTTTTGATTCTGTTAGCTGGACTTATTTAAAGTACTGAGGAAATTTAAAATACAGGATTGAATAATTAAACAAAAATATGATGGCCCAACATCAAGAATTAAAATTAACACTGACTTAGGAAAGAGGGGTGAGGCATGGTTGTGCTTGGTCCCCCCTTTTGTTTGCTTTGTACTTGGAACCATTGGCCCAACAATCGGAAACAATTTATGGTGTCTCAGTTGATTGGACAGAACATAAAATTGCCTTCTATGCAGATGATGTCTTAATATATTTAACCAAACCAGAAATGTCCATACCAATGTAATGAATTTCCTTCATGATATTGGCTCAAAGTCCGGATTCAAATTGAATACACAAAAAAACTGTAATAATCTTTTACTGGCGACACCCTTAGACTTTCAGAAATAACTCCTAATTTAAATGGTAAAAATAATCCCTCAAATATCTAGGTCTGGTACTCCAAAGACTCGGGACAGACATGGAAAAAGCCAACGGTGGTCAACAGTAAATCTGACAAGTAAATCTGACAAAACCTTTTGCCAAACTGTTATAAAGATGCAGGAAAGACCTCACAAGTGGAATATGATAAGCCCAAGCTAAATGCATTAAGCAGTTCACCTCATATGAAGAAGATGGAGCCGAAATGTAACTAGGATATAAGAGAGCCTATATCAAGCCATTTCTGAAATAAAACAAATGCCATCATCTAAATTAGGCTACAGTTGTTCAAATGTTCATATTATTTACATTTATTTAAAGACAAAATGAATTATTTTGGCATTTGTTTGTTTTGTTTTTTGTTACCAAAGAGGAATAACATTTTCATTATTTTACGAATCGTGACAAAATTGTGATGGATCGAATCGTAGGTCCTGAATCGTGAATCGAACAGAGTACTCGAGTCATTTCTACAATGAAAACTTAATAAATGGACTGCACAACTTGTTCTTTTTTGGAGTAATATTGGAGTAATGTTTGACCAGGTGTATCTGTACTTTTACTCATGTCATGAAATGCAGTACTTTGACCAGCTCCTCTCAGGAAACATGGTCAGGATCTAAAAATGGATGTGTAGAAACCTGTAGACGCACCTGTAGATGTTGGGGTCCAGGAGCACAGCCGTGTCCGTGGGCAGTTTGGATAGATGCACCACACGCGTCTTCTGCTGGAGGCGCTCGCTCTCGTTCACCCACACGTCAGGCAGTCTGCAAGTAAGCACAACAACTTATTCTCAATCAGCTGTAGTTCTAAAAAAAAAAAAAATTTAGACCCTGGAGTGACAGGCAATTTGATTGAATTAAATTCAAGTATTTTATTTCAAAATATATACAGTACAGATTTATTGTAAAAGCAACTGTTAGGGATCATGCGCTGTGTGCAGCTTGAATCAATTCTAAAAGCGATTTCATCAGCCTGAAACCAGGAAGTACCGCTGGTGCACAGTTAACAAGCTAGTTTCTGTCAGCAGCGGCGTGATGCGAGATTTTCGCTTTGACCTCGAAAGGTTGGGAATAATTAAGATGCTTACAATGCGTTAGGAAAGTGTGGAATAAGTTTGGACGGCTGCAAAAAAATATGATCATCAGTGGTGTGTACCTAATTTTACTATAAAGTATTAAGAGCACAATTTTGGTTTCAATACAATTCAATTGAACGATGACAATAAGAACCTGTCGTTGTGATTTCTGACTACTGCAATGGCGGGTAGGTTTGGGCTATACCTTTGAAAAGTAGCATTCTGTTCAGAGGGCACATTGTAAACTCCAGGAGCATTACCATTTGAGGGAAGACTAAAATATAAACTGATAAATTATTACACATATCACAGGTATTTCAGAACATGTTTGGAGAGGTCTTGTAGAGATTTTTTTTTATAAAAAGAGGACAGTCTATTATCGAAATAATTGCAGTCTTAATTTAACTGTGCCATCTCAAATTGCAATTTCAATGAGATAGTAATATGCTGGGCAGCCCTAAAAAAAATCAATTTTGATCAACATTTGATAAAGCAAATTGGATTATTACACCTTTTTGCCAAAAGAAGGAACATGCCAGTTTGGAATTTGTAGAGTTTGTATGGAACATGTAAAGCAGGGGTCTCCAACCTTTTTACCTCCGTGAGCTACTTTCACTAAAACAAAACAACAGTGAGCTACTAATATTTTATAGCTTATTTTGGGCGAAGCAAACTAATTTCTGTTGTCTGAACATGTGTCTCTAAATATAATACAAACGTGTCTATTATTATTACAGTGCATTTATATAGTGCTTTGCCACCTTTAAGGCACTCAAAGGACAATGTTTAGCATTCAAGTGTAGTGACCTGCAGATGACCTCTGAATGTTGCCATGAAAACAGGAATGCGGGCTATAAGGTGCTGCCACGTACAACCCCCATGAAAAGATGTATGACTGTCTCTGAGCTTCTCAGGAGCTTCGGCAGGAACTTCGTTTCTGTTTGAACGGTGGAAAAAAATGTTTTCCATTCAATGACTGCTTTCCGATTAAAATGAACTCAGAGCCATTTTCTCTCCCAAGACGAAAGCTAAAACGCTAAAAAGACTATGCGGTTTTAGAAAACAAACATCTGATTGCAGATGACTACAACAGAATATTTTTCTACAATGGAACACTCCTGGATGAATGAGGGATTACACCGACATCTGATTGCAGACTTTGTCCAAAGATAAATTTCCATCCATCCATCCATCCATCTTCTTCCGCTTTATCCGGGGGCGGGTCGCGGGGGCAGCAGTCTAAGCAGGGACTCCCAGACTTCCTTATCCCCAGACACTTCCTCCAACTCCTCCGGGGGGATCCCGAGGGCGTTCCCAGGCCAGCCGAGAGACATAGTCCCTCCAGCGTGTCCTGGGTCTTCCCCGGGGCCTCCTCCCGGTGGGACATGCCCGAAACACCTCCCTAGGGAGGCGTCCAGGAGGCATCCGGAACAGATGCCCGAGCCACCTCAGCTGGCTCCTCTCAACGTGGAGGAGCAGCGGCTCTACTCCGAGCTCCTCCCGTGTGACTGAGCTCCTCACCCTATCTCTAAGGAGCGCCCAGCCACCTCGCGAGGAAACTCATTTCGACCGCTTGTATCCGCGATCTTGTCCTTTTGGTCACTCCCCAAAGCTCATGACCATAGGTGAGGGTAGGAACGTAGATGGACCGGTAAATCGAGAGCTTTGTCTTTCGACTCAGCTCCTTCTTTACCACAACGGTCCGATGCAGCGACCGCATCAGCCCTTGCATCAATCTCACGCTCCATCCTTCCCTCACTCGTGAACAAGACCCCGAGATACTTGAACTCCTCCACTTGGGACAAGGACTCCCCACCCACCTGGAGAGGGCAAGCCCACCTTTTTCCGGTTGAGAACCATGGCCTCAGATTTGGAGGTGCTGATTCTCATCCCAGCTGCTTCACACTCGGCTGCAAACCGTCCCAGTGCATGTTGCAGGTCCAGGTTTGATGGAGCCATCAGGACAACATCATCTGCAAACAGCAGAGATGAGATCCTGTTCCCCAAACCGGACCCCCTCCGACCCTGACTGCGCCTAGAATTCTGTCTATAAAACAATGACAAGAACCGGTGACAAATGGGCAGCTGCAGCCCTGAGGAGTCCCACACGCACTGGGAACAGGTCTGACTTACTGCCGGCAATGCGAACACAGCTCCTGCTCCGGTCAGACAAAGGGACCGGACAGCTCTGAGCACGTTCATTTAACCGTTTTGTAACTTGTCTTTTGAACAATATTACCTTTGTAAATGTGTGGCCTAATGTTAATGCTAAAAGATGGCTGCATTATTGCGGATCTTTTTCTCTGATCAACTGACTCAACATGCTTGCTGATTGGTCGAACACTGATGCTAAACCAACCCCCCAGGGGTCTGTGAGAGAGAGAAGGAGAATACAAATTCAGTTATGTCAAATATCAGATCTTCAAGGAGGAAGTATCTCAACCAGGCAGATGAGAAAATGGGCTTATCTTTGGCCTTGCGACGCTAAGATAACGCATAGAACAAAGAAAATTCCAGAGAGGCGCGCCCGCGGAAGCTAACTTTTCTCTCCCATAAAACTGTGCCCGTTTTTCTTAGACGTGATTTAAACAGCATCATGCAAACTCAAGCAAAGGACCTTTTTGCAACTTTTCAAGTCAACAACGAAACTTTGGATCCAGGGAGTCTCTTCAGACGAGCCTTATCTGTGAATCAGTGCAACGGCCTTTTTATCTGAGGAACATCTCAGAGCCAAGAAGAACGCAGATCCCTGAGCCTGATCCAGTGCTTCTTTGGCCTGACACCATCAGAGCCTGGAGCTCCAGAGCAGCCGTGCCCTGTCCAGCGTGTGGACCGAGCAGTCTCTCCCAGCGTGACCCCTGAGTGAACCCTGGAGGCGACACGGACACACAGGATCTTGTGGATGCATTTCACAATCTGGCTGTTAAAATCCTCTTAGAATTAACTCACACACAACTAGCTAGATCAAGTACAATCATGTCTAGCGTCTCCATCTGTTATTGACTCATTTGCATATTCCATATTCAAATTTAGCTGTTTAATTATTTGGTCAATAAATCTCCATAAACTACATTTGGTAAAGTGTTCATTCAGTGCGCGACAATGAAAAGCAGATTAAACAATGAACCAACAACCCCTGTTCTTAGACCCTCCTCCTGCAGGAAGATCGACAAAACCCTTTGGGAGAAAGTAGAAACCTCGAGGAGAACCACAGTGAACCTGCGATCCTCCTCCCAATATTCAGATAGACTGGAGCCAGAACCACTTTCCTCTCCTTCCCGGTGGACTGAGAGGCTCCAGGTTACCCTCAAGCTGTAAACGTTTTTCTCAGGACTGCGAAACCAAAATGTTACGTTGTCTTTTAACAAGAACAAGTTTGACTTTGTGGCGCACACTCCCATTTGCGCTTCCATTCGTTCACTCTTTTGCGTCTTTCTCCGTGAGATTCATTCTGATTGCACAACAGAATTAACATTAACTTTTGAGAAACAACAACTTGTTTTACTTCATTTCTTGATAATCGTTAGAAGAGAATTTCCACAACAGCCACAAAGAAAAAAACAGAAAAAGGAGCGGTAACAGCCCAAAGAAGCGCCTAGAGAAGTGTCTGAGGTGAAAAAGGAGAGTAGTTTGTGGAGGTCTTCAGGAGAGAAAGCACTAAAGTGTCCCAAGCGTAATAACAGTGAAGCATCAGAGATCAATACGAAATCCGAGACTACACACTGTATTATATCGCTTACCCACAGCCAGCTGGACCCAGAGATCAGACACACGCACTTGTCGCTGACATTTGTGAATTACTTCCGGCGCTTGTGAGAGCCGGCTGCTCGTTGCAACGCTCTCCCCTTTTCCAACTTTTCTTTTGCTCTATTTAGCATCATTTTGTAAATACGTGCTGGAATTTTTGTATATATTTTTGTAAGGCCAGGGCTCACAGAAAAGTGTTGGCTCTGCTTTGATTCAACTTTATTTCGTTATTGCGTGTTTTTGTCGCTACGATGTGTGTTGCCCCCCAGCCCCCCCGGCCTATGCGTGTCTACACAAAGGATCAGCTGTTGGAGCTCTGGAGCGCGGTGGTACGCAGGACGCAAACTCCGGGAAAAGAAAAGATGCTTCAGACCTGTTCTCCCCGCCATCGCCATGGGAAACGTGACATCTCTCCAGAACAAGACATCTGAGCTGGTGGGACTCACGCGGTCCCAGCTGGAGTACAGGGTCAGCAGCGTCATGCTTTTCACGGAGGCGTGGTTAACCCCAGAAATGCCGGACTCTAGTATCGCTTTGGACCACTTTCATCTGCTGCGAGTGGACAGAGCGGTCAGAAGACAGGAGGAGGCCTGGCTGTGTTTGTGAACGAGAAGTGGTGCAAACCTGGACAGTGAAGGAGCAGCTGTGCAACAAAGACATTGAATGTTGGCTGTTGCATGAGGCCGATATATCTGCCCGGAGTTCTCAGCACGTGATTGTGATAGGCAGTGTAGTCCCCCCTCTGCTAATGGGCTGAACATGCTTGTGGAGCACTGGCTCCGCCTGCACCAGCAGGTTACAGACCCAGCACCCATACAGGTTCCTAGTCCTGGTGACTTCAACCACGTTCTTCCTATCTGTTCTGCCCACATACACCCAGTATGTCACCTGCCCCACCAGAGACAAGAAAACACTGGAACTTGTTCCTTTTTGCCAACACCAAGGAGGCTTATTCTTCATCCCCTCCCCCCTTGGGTAACTCGGACCAAACCTTGTACATCTGCGGCCTGTGTGTGACCATTGGGCTCAGGCAGCCTGTGGCCCGTGTGGTGAAGAGGTGGACTGCTGAGAGCGAGGAGGCTTGAGGACTCTTTAGCACCACTTCTGGTCTGAACTTTATGACCCACACGGGGGAGACACAACGCCATACAGAGTGCATCCGACTACATAAACTTCTGTTTTGAAAACATTGTACCCTCGGCCTGACGGTGCGTTTTTCAAACAACAAAACCGTGGATTAACCATGAATTGAAAGCTCTGCTGAGGGATAAGAAGAGAGAGCTTTCAAGTCAAGGAACAGGAGGAGCTGAAAACTGTGCAAAGAAGCTGAGGAGGAGAGATCAGGCAGGCGAAGCCAGCTACAAAGAGAAATGGAGGAGCAACTGCAGCAGCAGAACACCGGGGATGGTGGAGCCTGAAACCATCTCAGGCTTCAAAGGTCCCCCTTGTCCAAGACGGAGGGGACTTTCAGTGGGTGAATGAACTAAACTCCACTTCCTGAGAATTACTCATCACCCACCTCCCCCTGCACCGCTGCATGCTCTCACTTCAACAGCTGGACACTGGCCCACACCCGTTCCGCTTCACACCTCTGCCTCGGCCATTCAGCTCACCACTCCACCTGGACTCACACATCCCCCAGCACTCAGTCCCCGCCACGCATTGCTGTCCACGCAGCAACGGTGAGGAGAGGGCTGAAAAGGATTAAAACTAGTAAGGCAGCAGGAACCAGACGGCATCAGCTCCAGGTCCTTAGTCCTGCCAGATGAACTGTGTGGAGTTATGGAGCATGTCTTCAACATGAGCTGAAGCTGAGGGTGGTACCACAGGTCTGGAAGACCTCCTGTGTGGACCAGTGCCAAGCAGCGCGCCAAAAGACCTCAACAGCTTCAAAGCCAGTGCTCTCACGTCCCATCTGATGAAGACACTGGAGCGGCTGGTCCAGGACCACCTCCGCTCCACCGTGAGCTCAGCTATGGATCGCTGCAGTTTGCATACCGGCCTGGCATCGGAGTAGAGGACGCCGTCATCTCCCTGCTGCACCGCTCTCTCTCTCACTGGAGAAGCCTGGCAGCGGTGTGAGGATCTATTTTTTTATCTCTCCAGCGCCTTCAACACCGTCAGCCGCTGCTGTGACGGCTGGTGTGGACTACTACCTGCATATTGGATCTGGGACTAACTCACAAACCAACCCCAGGACTGTGTCTGACACTCGGACCAGCAGTGTGGGGGCGCCCCGGGCACCGTCCTCATGCCCTTTCTCATCACCCTCTACACTGCAACCTCAGACACGACACGGACAGCTGTGTCCTGCAGAAGTTCTTTGATGACTCTGCCATCATCAGACTCATCACGGGCGACGAGATGGGTACAGAGGATCGCGCAGGACTTTGTGGACTGGTGTCAGCAGGAACCACCTTTCCTATCAACGCGGAAGACCAAGGAGATTGGTGGTGACTTCTGCAGACCCACTCTGCTGCCCCCTCACCAGTGAACATCTGAAGGGACACTGAGAGAGTGCTCATACAAGTAACCTGGGTGTTCATCTGAACCACAAACTGGACTGGACTCATAACACAGACGCACTGTACAGGAAGAGCCAGTCTCGACTTACCTCCTAAGGAGACCTCGGTCCTTTTGGAGTGACAGGCCACTCCTGAGGACCTTCCACGACTCGGTGGTGGCATCAGCCCTCTGTACGTGTGGTCTGCTGGAGCAGCAGCATCACAGAGAGGGAGAGGAAGAAGGCTGGACAAAGTCATCAAGAAGTCCAGCTCCGTCCTGGGCTGTGCTCTGGACTGTGCAGGAGGTGGGGGACAGAAGGGCCCTGGCTAAACATCACTATAATGCTGGACCATGAGTGTCGCCCCCTGCAGGACACTCTGTCCGCTCTGGAGAGCAGCTTCAGTTGACGGACTGATCCACCCTCGCTGTGTGAAGGAGAGGTTTCACAGGTCTTTTCCTTCTGCTGCTGTCAGACTTTACAAACAACACTGTTAGTCCTGAACGTGTCATTCAGATTTCATAATCCTGTGGCAATACTGGTTATACTACTGTGCAATACTGTTATACTCCTGTGCAATACTGTTATACTCCTGTGCAATACTGTTATACTCCTGTGCAATACTGTTATACTCCTGTGCAATACTGCAAGCTATGTCGGTGTAATCCCTCATTCGTCCAGGAGTGTTCCATTGTAGAAAAAGATTCAGTTGTAGTCATCTGGACTCTGTTTTAGTAGCTTTGCAAACTACTCAAAATGGGGCCGCGAGCGACCAGTAGCTGTGGCTTGGAGACTCCTGATGTAAAGCCCTTGCATGGAACATGCAAAACCCCATCAGTGCTCTTGTTGTGGCCACAGCAGTGGCTTCGTCCATATAAAGAAGACTTACATGTCCTCAGGAGTCCAGTGCAGCAGGACTTTGACTTTCCCAGAGTCCTCCTTCCTTCGAGCAATCACCTGTGTCACACACACACATTAAGGGAATACTTTGCTGAATAATAATATATTAATATCTGCAGATGTGTTCAGTATAATTTAAGCACGTTTAAGTAAAATTAAGTTAAAAACTTTTTTTTGTGCCCATACAATATTTTAAGATATATTTTAAGCTATGACAAGAAGTGCTGCTTAGGTAGTTTGAATGGAAATGAGATGCATTACCGTGGCCTGTATCTGTGTCCTAAAAGGAGGAGTCTAAAGAAGGTGTGTGGGAGCTGTACCGTGCTGTGGAACACCACACTGTGCCCGCTGCCCAGGCTCTCGATGTGGGTTGCCAGGTTCAAGCAGATGGCTCTGTGGCGGATAGCGTCCATGGTCTGAGCGTCAAAGAAATCGTGAGGGCGCGCTGCGAGCAGGAGAGAGAGGAGAGTGTGAGAAAGCAGAGAGGAGCAGCCTGTCTGAAACTATACCATCTTGTCCAGAACTAGGTTAGAGAAGTCAGAATTCAGAAACTATTTTACATACCTACAAGAAACCCATTTAAACCACTTAGATCATCAAAAATGAACTACATTTGGTTATAACAGACTTTACTATTCCTCATACAGAGGCAAGCATAAGAGGGGTGTGGCCATATTGAGCTCAAGCAGAAAAGCCTTTGAACAGAGTTTTGAACACAAAAGATGGAGATGGCAGATTTTTACAGGTCAAATGAACTATAAACGGAAGTATGTTTACATTGATAAATGTATATGCTCCACCAGGGGGCGACTTTCTATACTGAAGTAGTGGATCTGATCGCAAACCCTTGTCTGTGGCAGCGCCTTGTCTGTTCAGCCGACACTAGATGCCTCAAACTCACTAAGCACTGGTAAATCATACATTTAGTAGATTAATACATAAAGTAGGGTTGATCGATATTTGGAGAGAAATGAATCCTAATGTCCGCCAATATACACATTTTTCCAATCCACACAAGATCTACATTACAAAAGACTGCTTTTTTGTTTTCAAAAGAGATAGATGGGGGGTTTCGGAGGTGAACAGTACAGTAATGGAGCTGGGCAATCATGCCCCCATTTGTATCGCTGTGAATCTGGAGCAGAGGCGGGGGGACAACACACTTTGGGAATTTAGTGTTAGTTTACTCAATGACACTCAATTTACAGAAACTGTGTCTGATGACATCGGGGCTCATGTGGAGGGTGACAACAGTGGTGGGGTTCCCCCACTCATTGGACACAAAAGACGGATGCCCTGGTGTTTCGGTGCTCTTTGTTTTGTCTGTTTCTGTTCGTAAATTGTGTGTCAGCGTGCTCTTACACCTGTGAAAAGCTCTTATACATCCGAACCACAACTCCCACGGATCTAGTTCCAGTTTATTAGCTTCTGCTGCAGAATTAGCCCCCTTCTTTTGCTTAAAGTGTGAGACGCCGCAGAAGAGGAAAACGTGCCGGTGCGCTGGTCGCCTCCGTACACGGCGAGCGCGGGACAGCCCTTACCTGGGATTTTCCTCTCTAACGTTCGCTCACTCTCCAACAGCTGGATGAACTGGCGCTGCTGATGAAGACGAAACAGAGACTTTTCCTCATCTCCTGTTTTGTGCTTCACGGAGACGTGGCTCAGCGAGCCGATCCCGGACTGCACCATTCAGATAGATGGATATCAGTTGCTTCGGACAGACCACCTGGAAAAATCACGCAACAGAGGATTCTGTTTCTACATCAACAACACCTGGTCTTCAGATGTGACTGGGATCTCCAAGCACTGCTCTCCTGATCTGGAATACCTCTTCATTAACTGCTAACCATTGTACTCTCCACGTGAGTTCGCCTCATTCATTCTGGCTGTTGTTTACGTTCCACAAAGCGCAAAAGTGCACGATGCAGAGCGGATCATTGTTAAACAACAGTTAGCAACACATTCTGTGCAGTGGCCCGCGCTGCTCTGGGTTTTTCAGATTACGCCATGGTCCCTGGAGTCCTGCCACATCCCATTCTGCTTCAAGTCGTCCATCATTGTCCCTGTCCCCAGGAAGCCCAGGATCACTGGACTTAATGACGACAGACCTGTGGCGCTGACGTCTGTAGTCATGAAGCATTTGAGCGCCTGGTCTGGCCACACTCCAAGTCCTTCACCTCCTCCTGCTGGACCCCTGCTGGACCCCCTGCTGACCCCCTGCAGTTCGCCTAACAGAGCCAACAGGTCTTAGACGACGCATCAACCTGGCACTCCAACTCATCCTGCAGCATCTGGACTCCCGGGAACATACGCCAGGATCCTGTTTGTGGACTTCAGCTCTGCATTCAACACCATCCTCCCTGCTCTGCTCCAGGACAAGCTCTTCCCAGCTCAACATGCCCGACTCACCTGCAGGTGGATCACTGACTTCCTGACGGATCGGAGGCAGTGGCGTGCAGCTGGAGAAGAATGTCTCAGACACTCGGACTATCAGCACAGGAGCTCCACAGGGCTGTGTACTTTCTCCTCTGCTCTTCTCCCTGTACACAAACTGCTGCATCTCCAGCCACGACGCCGTAAAATGTATCAGGTTTGTTGACGACACCAACCCTCATCGGGCTCATCTCGGACGGGGATGAGTCTGTCTACAGGAGGGAGGTGGACCGGCTGGTGTCCTGGTGCAGACGGTAACAACCTGGAGTTCAACGCCCAGAAGACAGTGGAGATGATCGTGGACTTCAGGAAAGTCACAGCCCCCCAGCCCCCCCTCATAATGACATCTCCCCAAATCACCACCGTGGACTCCTTCCGCTTCCTCTGCACCACCATCACCCAGGACCTCAAGTGGGAGCCCTCCATCAGCTCCCTCATCAAGAAGGCCCAGCAGAGGATGTACTTCCTGCGGCAGCTGAGGAAAGCCAAGCTGCCAGTGCAGATGATGGTGCAGTTCTACACGGCCATCATTGAGTCCATCCTCACCTCCTCCATCACCGTGTGGTACGCTGGAGCCACAGCCAGGGAAAACAGAGACTACAGCGCCCTCTGCTGGAGCACACAGCCAGGGACAAACAGAGACTGACACTCGCGATTGTGCGTTCTGCTGAGAAGGTGATGCGGCTGCAGACTTCCATCTCTGCAGGACCTGTACGTCTCCAGAGCTCCTGGGACGAGCAGGTCGGATCACAGCTGACCCTTCTCCCCTAGGACTCGGACTATTTGAACCAATCCGAGGGGCACGGTAATTGCTTTCACTTCGGCCAAATAGAAAACAAGGCAGAAAAAAACTCATCAATTTACAGAACAGACCAAGGCTGCTGGAAGCTCAAACATGCCAAAACAAGGAACCTCAAATGCTACAGGAAATTAAAAAAGTGGTGAGATGGAAAGAGCTGACCTCACAGGAAAGAAAAATTAAAAAATGCCCTCTCACCACACAAATATATTATAAAAGTGGTTCAAATTCTCAAAATTCATTAGCTTGGACGCTTAGGCTTCAGGCAGAAAGAACTATTTTTAAAATAAGAGATTAGCAAAAAATTTTAATTTTAACCAAACAATACCAAATATAATGCAGGATTTGACTCCTACCAAAATATCAGGAAAAAAAGAAGAAATACAAAATTTTTGGACACTTCAATTTACCCGCCATGACCCAAAACCAAAATCATAAAAATTGGGCACTGAAAATAACTACTAAAATTCAAAGTGCATATCAAAAAACTAAAAAACAATACATCTCCGGAGAACAATGGGTTCACCTCAGAGTGGTATAAAACTCTATGAAACACTTACTCCTTTGCTTTTATCAATCTTTGAACTGGGCCTTAAAAAAGATCAGATCCTCCGAGTGGGATATGAAGCATCAATCTCCTTAAGGCCTAAAGAGGGGAAGGACCCGACTTGAACTGTGCCTCACACAGACCCATCTCAGTTCTGAATGTGGACTATCGTTTATACACACTCAATTATGTCCAAAAGAATGGAACAAATACTCCTCAAACTTAATCCACAATGATCAGACAGGATTTATGACAAGATTACAAAAAACACAAGACAACATAAGACCATCTTTTACACACATGAGCCAAATACACAAACAACCAAAACAAAGCTGTAATAATAAGTCTGGACTAGGGCTGCAGCTATCGATTATTTAGTAATCGAGTAATCCATCAATTTCTTTTTCTTTTGATTAATCGAGTAATCGGTTAATTTTTTTTGTACATTCAGTAAACCATTTAAAAGCATTTTAAATCATTTTTTAGATAAACGTTATAGTTCATAGTAACAAACAAATACAAAATAAGGAATTTCTGCTTAAAATAACAACATTTTATTCTTAATTTCATATAAATTTGTCCCCAAAACAGCAACATTTCACTTCAGTCCAAACTGTTCTGTTTGTATAGAAGAATATATATAAAGGACTTCATTAACTTGTCATAGATTGTAAACAGTTACAGTAGCTCTGTCACATCACTTAAAAATAAGACATTTGTTAAACGTTATGTTGGGTGGGACCGGTGGTCCTGGCGTTTTGAGCATTTTGCGCATTTTGTGTTTTGCCGTTTTGGCTCCGTGTCACTTTTGCTTCCGCGTCTCGGACTTTCTGTTTCACAACAGATTATTCTAACATAACCGCGGTCCTCGTGCTGTTTCCATGTGCATTGGCTGTTTAAAAGTACGACTGTGACTGGGAAGCAGAGTTGTTGAGTGGGGGAGCCGCGGGGGTCCGCGGTGGCGTGTCGACGGCGCGGGGCCTCGGGTGGGCGGAGCTAGATGCGGTGTTTAGAGTTGCAGCTCGGGATTATTATAATAGATCCATGGCTCTTTCTCTCGACAAAACTCTTTAAAACTCTTTAAAACGCGCCGCTCTCTCTCATGTCGCGCCTTCGTCAGAGCGGAACAAGCTCCGTGTGAAACTAAAGCGCCACAAGTCGTTCCGTGCGCTCCGCGCGCCACAGATTCCACGTGTTTTTAATTAAATATGTAAATTAAACGAATCATCGAAGCAATAAAATAATAATCTAAGCTTTTTTGTAATCGAATTATTCGATTTACTCGAGTAATCGTTGCAGCCCTAGTCTGGACGCTGAAAAAGCTTTTGATTCCGTTAGCTGGACTTATGTATTGAAAGTGTTAAACAAATTTAAAATAGAATGATTTAATAATGAAAAATAGTGGGGCTCTTTACGATGGCCCAACATCAAGAATAAAAAAAAGGTCACTTGACAGAATCACTAACTTTAGAAAGAGGGCTAAGGCATGGCTATGCCTGGTCCCCTTTTGTTCGCTTTGTACTTGGAACACACTGGCCCAATATATTAGACAATTGGAAACAATTCACGGTGTTTCAGTTGACGGGACAGAACATAAAATTGCCTGGCTGCAGATGATGACTTACTAGATTTAAACCAAACCAGAAATTAAAATAACTAGTTGTGGTCTTCCATAAAGAACTATCAACCATCTCTTTTCTCCAATATAAAGAAAGATCTTGAAAAATGTAATCTTATAAAAGAATTATAAAATAAAATCTTAAATGAATGTTTTGCCCAGATTTCTTGATCTGTTCCAGACTCTCCCAATTTGCTTCCCCCCCCCCCCCTTTTTTGGACTAAATAGGTGTCCAGGACAAGTTGTGCCATTTGTGTTGCGGTTTCTTATTGTTGATGTGTTTTTTTTCTCGTCTTGCTCGCTGGTCGTTTTTCTGTGTGTCGTTGGAAAAAAGTGAATAAACTATAAGCAATAAAGAATATTCATAATATTCTTTTATTTTTTTATTTTAACATTATCCATGTCAAACAAGGTAAAAATAAAATGTGTCAAAATAATATTCATCTAAACATCCCTATTCACTTTTTCTTTACCAGTGCAAGGAGTAGCCCTGGTGGTCCTCGCACTGCAGGCTGGGAAGCATAAAGGATAAATCTAACCTTTTGAGTGCAGAGAGGTGCACTTACGCAGAGAGCGCCGCTGCCGGCTCCGGGCCTTCCTCCGCTTCAGTCCGGCCTTGGACGGGGACTCGTCCTTAGCCCTGCTGTGCCCAGGCACTCTGGACGAGCTGTGGGAGCTGAAGTGGGTGGGCACGTGGCGGGCCAGACCTCCCTGAGAGGAGAAGGTGGCTGTGCATCCTCCGACCAGGCACTGCACACAGCGTGACAACCATCACTCTAGCTCCCCTCCAAATAGAAAGGAATCTCAAGGGGCCCTCCATAATAAAGAGCAGGAGCACTACTCCGGTTAAGGGCTCTTTACATGTGTAGGGATTCAGAGGCCTATACGTTGAAGCTTAAGACAAGATTTGGCTTTAAAACATTCCAAATGCACCGTTTACCATCTCCATAATTCTTTGGTCTATCCACATGAAACAGAAATGAAATCTTAAAAATAATTAATTACATTAATCTATAGATCAATAGACCTGAGATCTAAGTCCTCTGAGATGATATACTAATACTAAATAATACTAAATACTAAAACATGAAGCCAGTGCAACCTCCTGCTGGCTCAATATTCAGGATGTCAGCCAGAGCTGGAAATCAAAATGCCTCCAGTGTTCCCTAAAGTTGACAGTATTTGAGACTCACCTTAAAGGGCTTGTCCCCACTGTGGCTCAGCATGTGCCTCTGCAGCCAGCTCTGACTGGTGGACGGAGTGTTGTACACTTTACAACCTTTCCACAGACACACAAACACCTGCTGAAGGAGAAGGCGGTCAGAGAGGACGGGACATGACACAAGGACAAGAGCAGCCAGCATCTTCACATCCTGCACCAGTGAAGTATGGCCCCACCTCAGTGTATCTGACTGAACACTTTACACCGACGGCAGCAGTGGCATACACAGAGCGAAGGTCAGGTCATGTCCGCAATTATATTTGATCTAATGTGCATCACCAATAAGGAGCAGGCGCTTCAGGGTTCTGTAAACTGACTTTATCGCCCTCCATTAGTAGAAATTTGTCTTTGGTTCACAATCACATGACAAAATCAGTCCATCAACCATTACAATAAATACATATTATAAAAAGATTTTTGAAATATATACACACACACACACACACACACACAGAACAAAAGCACAACCGGAGAGAATGGAAAAAAATAATGATTACTTATTGCTATAATTATTATTACAAGGGCATACTATAACATAAATAAAATTATGGCATTAAAAGACCTACATTTGAGTCCCATTTAGTCCAAAGTTCATCAAATAGGTTTTAAATTAAGTCTGAATGTCATTTTTTCCATCTGTTACGATGTCTGTTACGATGTCTGTCCAGTCCTCGATCGTCTGGGAGGTTTGTGTCATCCAGTTCCTTGATGATATCCTTTACCCTATGGCCAGGAGTATATTCAAAAGGTATCCATTTATTGTGTCCATGGCAGGAGTTTTGAAGCCCAAATACATAGTTCTTAAGTTCAGAGGGATGGCAATGTCAACAACAGTCTGCAGTGCATTGTTAATTTCAGTCCAATATTTTTGAGCAACAGGACAGTCCCAAAACATGCGATAGTGGTTTGCCTCCTGGTGGCGCTGTTTCTTTAACCGTTGCATTTCCCTGTGAGTAATGGGCACGTTGACCTGGAGTAATGAAGAAACCTGACACATTTTCCTGACACATTTTCCCGACACATTTTCCCTCCAAACATGTGACATTGTAGTCCTCAACTGGGATGTACATATACTTTCCAACTCTTCATCTGTCAAAACAAGATTACTGTATTTTCTGGACTATAAATCGCTCCGGAGTGTAAATCGCACCAGCCAAAGAATGTATAATAGAGAAGAGAAAAACATAAGTCGCACTTGAGTATAAGTCGCATTTTTGGGGGAATTTATTTGATAAAATCCAAGACCAAGAACAGACATTTCAACTTGAAATGCAGTTTAAAATAATAAGAATAGTTGTACGTATGCTAACGCAACACCAGCTACGTGACTCGTAGACAACGAACTGTCGTAAGTGTCTGGTATGTTTACGTAACATATGAACAGTTATTCAGAAAAAGTATTGCCCCAAATCAAAAAAATCCATTGAATTCTTCTTCCTCAGTGTCACTTCTAAACAACTCCGCCAGCTCCGGAGGGACTGCACAAGCCTAGAGCGCTCCTTTGCGGTGTGTGTGAAAATAATCAACATGTGAAATGCGATATAATAACATGTTAATAATATCACATAAAAGTCACTCAGGAGTATAAGTGGCACCCCGGGCCAAACTATGAGAAAAGGTGCGACTCTTAGTCCGTAAAATATGGTACCTTCTCTTTCCCATTTGTTTGTAATACATTTAGTAGAGTAGTTGTCCAGATTATCGATGCATTGATATAATTTAGATATTATTCCCCTCGAAAGTTCTGATTCATAAGCCTTGATAAAAAAAAATTGGTCAGAGGGTTATAATGGTCATTACTATGTTTAATTTCTTGGTTATATTCTCCTTATTTGTAAAAACCTATAAAAGCCCTGTTTCTCCAAGCCAAAGGATTCTTTCAACATCTCAAATCTTTTCATGCGATTATCTCTTACAATCTGGTGAAAAACTGAATGTAAAATCTGTGCTGTTAGGTGCAAAACTTTGCTCATTAGTTTGTATGTTTTGATTAGCTCCTTCCATGTTGCAAGAACCAAAGGGTTCTCCACCTCCCCCAAAAGACTCAACCGCCCGCCATCTCCCAGTAAGGCCTGTACAGGAACCCCCGGCACAACAGCAATCTCAATATTCTTCCATTGAGCTTCATATTCTGGGTCACACCAGCAACGCTCTGATTTAAGCTGAAATCAGTTATTTGTCAGACAAAGTAAACCATCCTTTTTCTTTTGATAATTACATAGTTTAACTGGATACCTGTTTTTTGCCTTGAAAAATAAATCTTGAGATTGCTTTATTCCACTCATCAAACAGCTGGTTGGGGATGGAAACTGGAAGAGTCTGGAACAGATAGACAAACCTGGGCAAAACATTCATTTTTATAGTTTCTATCTTGTTGATCACTGTTTTAGAATCAGAATGAGAAGGGGTTTATTGCCATTGTCAATGAACAAACTTCACAAACAGGAACTTGTCTCGGCCTTAAGGTGCAACATAAAACACTGAGCAATAAGAAAACAACATATATTCAATCAAACAAATGTTTATGTTGCACCTTAAGGCCGAGGCCGCACCTTATAGTTCCTATGTTTGTGAATTTTGTTCATTGACAATGACAATAAACCTTTTTCTGATTCTGGTTCTGATTCAATCATTTGACTTAAGTATGGAATCAGAGTCAAATTTCAAGGTCTTTTTATACAGTAGTAAAAAAGAGGGGTATAATTTCTGTCCAGAATTGTTGATAGATCCTTATGGAAGACCACACCCAAATATATTAGTGATTCCGTTTGCCACTTAAATGGGTAGGTCATTCTAAAGAACAGACGAGGTCCCCAAAAAGAGAGAGTACATTTAATATGTATGCGTCACATTGGGTTTTTCTCTTTCTGGTTTGGTCAAATACAATAGAACATCATCTGCAGCAGGCAATTTTATGTTCCGTCCCATCAATTGTGACACCGGGAATTTTTGTGGTTGTCAAGAAAATTGGGCCAATGGTTCCAAATATACAGCTGATCCACAGTCAGCTGATCTGTCAGGTGACCGTTGATGTTATTACTTGATGTCGGACGTAAAGAGCCCAAATATTTATAATTAAATTCTCTGTCTACTGTATGTATTAGTATATCTATCTATCTGTGTATATGTGTATATCTATCCATCTATATATATGTATATATGTGTGTGTATATTATATATAATATGTGTAACGTATATATAATGTGTCTATATAGTATGTATAGTATGTATATATTATATATAGAGAGATGCAATGACAATGGGTAGTGGTATATAATGATTGCTATTTTAAAAAGATGACTATATCTACATGTACGACAATATATGTGATAGTAATGATGATGTAACACATTTTTACTCTGTTTGAACGCATACACACAGACACTCACGCACACACATGCACAAATAAACATACACACACACACACACGTACATCCATGCACACACCCACATGCGTACAAACACACCCACACACGTACAAACACACCCACGCGCACAATCACCCCGCTCTGAACCTTTCAGACTGTTGTCCCTCTTCTTGTCTGATGTCTGTATTGTTGTGTCTTTTGCTGTGTTTGTTCTTGTTGTCCTCATTATTGTTACTGTTTTGTATTTGTCAATTAAAAAAAAATATATATTGTAAATTGCTCAGCACTTTGAATAAATAAGGCCAGCTAACAAAGTCAAAAGCTTTCCCAGTGTCCAAATGAATGATTCCTTGTTCTGTTGCTTTTGTATCGTGAGGAAAAGAAGTATTTGAACACCCTGCTATTTTGCAAGTTCTCGCCCTTAAACTACGTTCAGACCGCGGCATCCAAATCCGCGCTTGACGCCTGTACATTTGAAGCATGGATGTATTATATTAACTGGATAAGGCCCGGCCCTCTGTCCGCGATCCAAATTGAGTAGTGGCCACTCCGCGGCTGGGGAAGAATGTCTCAGACACTCGGACTATCAGCACAGGTGCTCCACAGGGCTGTGTACTTTCTCCTCTGCTCTTCTCCCTGTACACAAACTGCTGCACCTCCAGCCACGACTCCGTAAAACTCATCAAGTTTGTGGACGACACCACCCTCATCGGGCTCATCTCGGACGGGGATGAGTCTGTCTACAGGAGGGAGGTGGACCGGCTGGTGTCCTGGTGCAGCGGTAACAACCTGGAGTTCAACGCCCAGAAGACAGTGGATATGATCGTGGACTTCAGGAAAGCCACAGCCCCCCAGCCCCCCTCATCATGACAGACTCCCCCATCACCAACGTGGACTCCTTATGCTTCCTCTGCACCACCATCACCCAGGACCTCAAGTGGGAGCCCTCCATCAGCTCCCTCATCAAGAAGGCCCAGCAGAGCATGTACTTCCTGCGGCAGCAGAGGAAAGCCAAGCTGCCAGAGCAGATGATGGTGCAGTTCTACACGGCCATCATTGAGTCCATCCTCACCTCCTCCATCACTGTGTGGTACGCTGGAGCCACAGCCAGGGACAAACGGAGACTACAGCGCCCTCTGCTGGAGCCACAGCCAGGGACAAACAGAGACTACAGCGCATTGTGCGTTCTGCTGAGAAGGTGATCGGCTGCAGACTTCCATCTCTGCAGGACCTGTACGTCTCCAGGGCTCTGGGACGAGCAGGTCGGATCACAGCTGACCCTTCTCACCCTGGACATGGTCTGTTTGAACCACTCCCCTCAGGCAGGAGGCCACTCCCTCAGGCAGGAGGCTACGGTCCATCGGACCAGAACCTCCCGCCACAAGAACAGTTTCTTTCCCTCTGCCGTTGGACTCATAAAACACTTCTAAACACCTGCCACTTTAACTACAACTCTTCATCACTCACTGCACTGTCACTTTCTACTGTAAATTTAACTAATTCTTGTGTACATAGTAATGCCTCTTTTATTTTTATTGTATAGTAATTTTAAATTGTTTCTTAATGCATGCCATTTTGATTTGATATATGTTGTTTTATTATTGCTCAGTGTTTTATGTTGCACCTTAATGACGAGACAAGTTCCTGTGTTTGTGAATTTTGTTCATTGACAATGGCAATAAACTTTCTGATTCTGAATTACACATAATGAACCAAATACAAAAACAACAACACAAAGCTGTAATAATAAGTCTGGACGCTGAAAAAGTTTTTGACTCAGTGAGCTGGATTTATTTATTTAAAAAGTGCTAAACAAATTTAAAATTGATTATTTAATTATAAAAAATATTGTGGCTCTTTACGATGGTCCAACATCAAGAATTAAAATCGATGGTCATCTGACAGGTCCACTGACTCTGGAAAGAGGGGTCAGGCAGGGCTGTGCCTGGTCTCTCCTCCTGTTTGCTTTGCATTTGGAACCATTGGCCCAATTTATAAGACAATCAAAAACAATTCACGGATGTTACAGATGATGTTCTATTGTATTTGACCAAACCAGAGATTTCCATACACAATGGGATGGACTTTCTTTAAGAAGTTGGTTTAATGTCTGGATACAAATTAAATGTACAAAAGACTGAAATTCTCTCTTACTGGCGCCCCCCTCAGACCTTTAAAAAGACTTACCCATTTAAATGGCAAACAGAATCTCTTAATTGTTAGGAGTACCACACCTAAATATTTAATTATACCCCCCTTTTTACTACCATAAAAAAGACCTTGAAAAATGGACCCTTATACCCTACTTAAGACTAAGTCAAAGGATTGACCCGGTAAAAATGAATGTTTTGCCCAGGTTTCTCTGTCTGTTCCAGACTCTTCCAGTTTCCATCTCCAACCAGCTGTTTGATGAGTGGAATAAAGCAATCTCAAGATTCATATGGCAGAAGGGATAAAACCCCGTATCCGATTCAAAACTTTACATTCATCAAAAGAAAAAAGGGGGCTGGGGTTTGCCTTGTTTGAAAAAATACTTTATTTCAGCTTAATTTAGAGCGTTGCGACTGCTGTTGTGCCGGGGGGTTCCCGTACAGGCCTTACTGGCAGATGACAGACGAGAGTGGGAAAGGATATGGACAATAGTTCAATTCAGTTTATTTAAAGACCCGTGCCAGTCTAAAGCTCAGCGCTGTCTAATCATGGGCCATTCATGGACTTTCATTGCAGTAATATGATCTGCAATGGCCTGGACTGGGCAGAGAAACAGAGAGTAGGCTGCGGACGACACCACCCTCATCGGGATCATCTCGGACGGGGATGAGTCTGTCTACAGGAGGGAGGTGGATCGGCTGGTGTCCTCGTGCAGCGGTAACAACCTGGAGTTCAACGCCCAGAAGACAGTGGAGATGATCGTGGACTTCAGGAAAGTCACAGCCCCTCAGCCCCCCCTCATCATGACAGACTCCCCCATCACCACCGTGAACTCCTTCCGCTTCCTCTGCACCACCATCACCCAGGACCTCAAGTGGGAGCCCTCCATCAGCTCCCTCATCAAGAAGGCCCAGCAGAGGATGTACTTCCTGCAGCAGCTGAGGAAAGCCAAGCTGCCAGTGCAGATGATGGTGCAGTTCTACACGGCCATCATTGAGTCCATCCTCTCCTCCTCCATCACCGTGTGTACTACAGCGCCCTCTGCTGGAGCCACAGCCAGGGACAAACAGAGACTACAGCGCCCTCTGCTGGAGCCACAGCCAGGGACAAACAGAGACTACAGCGCCCTCTGCTGGAGCCACAGCCAGGGACAACAGAGACTACAGCGCCCTCTGCTGGAGCCACAGCCAGGGACAAACAGAGACTACAGCGCCCTCTGCTGGAGCCACAGCCAGGGACAAACAGAGACTACAGCGCCCTCTGCTGGAGCCACAGCCAGGGACAAACAGAGACTACAGCGCCCTCTGCTGGAGCCACAGCCAGGGGACAAACAGAGACTACAGCGCCCTCTGCTGAGCCACAGCCAGGGACAAACAGAGACTACAGCGCCCTCTGCTGGAGCCACAGCCAGGGACAAACAGAGACTACAGCGCCCTCTGCTGGAGCCACAGCCAGGGACAAGACAGAGACTACAGCGCCCTCTGCTGGAGCCACAGCCAGGACAGACAGAGACTACAGCGCCCTCTGCTGGAGCCACAGCCAGGGACAGACAGAGACTACAGCGCCCTCTGCTGGAGCCACAGCCAGGGACAAACAGACTACAGCGCCCTCTGCTGGAGCCACAGCCAGGGAAAAAACAGACTACAGCGCCCTCTGCTGGAGCCACAGCCAGGGACAAACAGAGACTATAGCGCCCTCTGCTGAAAAGGTGATCAGCTGCAGACTTCCATCTCTGCAGGACCTGTACGTCTCCAGGGCTCTGGGACGAGCAGGTCGGATCACAGCTGACCCTTCTCACCCTGGACATGGTCTATTTGAACCACTCCCCTCAGGCAGGAGGCCACTCCCTCAGGCAGGAGGCTACGGTCCATCCGGACCAGAACCTCCCGCCACAAGAACAGTTTCTTCCCCCCTTCCTTACTTGTATACATAGTAAGTCTTTTTTTTCATTTGATCCCGTAGTAAATGTAAATTGTTATCTTTAATGCCCTCTTGATTTCATATGTGTTGATTTTATAGTTGTAAATCATTGTATGTTGCACTGAATCATCAAAGCAAGTTCCTATGTTGTGAATTTTGTTCATTGACAATGGCAATAAACCTTTTCTGATTCTGATTTGTTGATCATCAGAACGCATTCTGATTCAGCGTTTGCATTTTTGAACTAATGATCCCAGTGTTGTGTTAGCGTCTGCTTAAGCAGTAGGCCACCAAATGGCAAAATAGAGAGCACCAACACAGGATCGGAAATGTGTAACAAACGCCTTGACGCCAGATCTACTCATCACTACCAAGCACCATTATTCTGAGGCGTTCTGCTGCGTCGCGTCTGTAAAACCTGCTCCTTGTGTGCACCTTAAAGCCTCTGGTCCAGACAGACCGAACACTCGCTGTAAACTTTAGAGGAGAGACTCTAAAAGCAGCGTCTCAGGGGAAAACTGACTTCAACTTGCTCAAAACTCGTTGCCTCTCCTCTTTTTACTGAGCGGCGCTGCAGCTGGAGCAGTGAATGTACGCGCACACAGACAGGACCACGTGAACAAAAGGAGGGGATTTGTCATTTGAAACAGAAAATATCAACGCTTTTCAAAATAAATAACATGGAAAAGATTCAATCTACTGTCTAGTGCATAATTGAAACGGACTTAATTGTCGGGTCGAGTCAGTGGGAGGATCGGAGGGGACACCCTAACCCATTATTCAGGTAACATTATCATAAGAACTAACAAATAATAATCGGGAGAATTTTTGGCATTGACAATGAGTTTTCTGTTTCAGTTTCAGTTAAATCTGTACGGCAAAAAGGTAAAAGTAAAAGAAAGAACTTTTTTATCGGGATTTTGTGACAATATGATAACATTTCATTCGAAGTAGAAACGAGCTCTGCACAGAGGAAGTCATCTGGCCTAGGTTTTCTTGGTGTCTGGAGGTAGGGTCTGATCGACACTAAAATGAGCCTCTGTTGGGTTTTGACAATTCTCTTTTAAAAGCTGAAGGTAAATTCACTCAAAAGGAGTTTTAGGGACTTGAAATAAAGCAAAAAAAAGTCCAGGCAGAATCCATATAAAAGTCCTATTCATTTTTTTCATTTCATTTTAGGGTAATTCTTTGTGTGTTTGGAGTGCAAACTGTCCCTGATGCTTCCCAGAATGATTGATTTGACTGGAAATAAGAGGGTTACAGCTTTAGTCTGATGTACAGCAGATCAAGCAGCTCAGTTTTCTTTTAGAAGATGGTGGACAAAAGGAATAAAGAACGACCAAGTCTAACGTCCCAAGCGTAAGGGGTTCTTTTGGAACGACAGTGAGGAAAGGTAATCCATTAGACCTGTGAGTGAACGTGACGGCCGTTGTTTGGTCATGGTGAAACATGAGTGCCAACACACTGCTCCCTGTGCTTGGACCATGTGAGTGCTTGGACCATGTGAGTGCTTGGACCATGTGAGTGCTTGGACCATGTGAGTGCTTGGACCATGTGAGTGCAGACCGTGCTCTCTCTCACCCCTCCTCTCTGTACGTCCACATGGCGGTCCCGGAGGTGGTCAGCCAGGTCGGGGCTGGAGGGGAAGGGCAGCCCGCACAGGTCCCAGCAGCAGGAGTAGTTCAGGGGGGCGGCAGGAGGTCACATCTTCATGTCTCACGTCCAGTCAGGTCCACCAGGTCAGGTCACCAGGTCATGTCACATCGGTCATCACATGGTCACACACAGTCACACACCACACAGTCATTCACGTCAGTCATGTCACGTCACACAGGTCACATTAGGTCACACCACAGTCACACCAGGTCACATCAGGTCATCCACACACGTCACATCAGGTCATGTCACACACACGTAACATCAGGTCACGTCACACCACGTCATGTCACGTCACACCAGTCATGTCACGTACACCAGGTCATGTCACGTCACACCAGGTCACACGTCACAGTCACACCAGTCACATTATCCAGTCACACCAGGTCACACCACGTCACATTAGGTCATGTCACACCACGTCACAATCAGGTCCATGTCACGTCACATCAGGTCATGCCACGTCACATCAGGTCACGTCACGTCACATCAGGTCATGTCAACACCAGGTCATGTCACGTCACACCAGGTCATGTCACGTCACACCAGGTCATGGTCACGTCACACCAGGTCATGTCACACCACGTCACATCAGGTCATGTCACGTCACATGTCACACCAGGTCACATCAGGTCACGTCACATCATGTCACACCACACCAGGTCACTCATCAAACACATCATCAGTCACACCATCACATCAGGTCACCACGTCACATCAGGTCACATCCACGTCACATCATCACATACATCATGTCAACCACGTCACATCAGGTCACACACATCGTCATGTCACATCAGGTCATGTCACATCAGGTCATGTCACATGTCACGGTCACTAGGTCACACAGGTCACATCAGGTCACGTCACACCAGGTCAATCAGATCACACCAGGTCACATCACATAGGTCACACCACGTCACATCAGGTCATGTCAACCGGTCACAACACCAGGTCATCACGTCACGTCACATCAGGTCATGTCATGTCACACATCATCACGTGTGTCACATCAGGTCACACAGGTCACGTTCAACATCAGGTCATGTCAGTCACACACATCAGGTCACGTATTCAAGTCACACAGGTCATGTCATGTCACACCAGGTCACACCAGGTCACGTCAGTTTTCAGGTCAATGTCACGTCACACCAGGTCACACAGTCAGTCACGTCACCACAGTCACGTCACATCAGTCACTCAGGTCACGTCACATCAGTCACGTCAACGTCACATCAGGTCATGTCACGTCACATCACGTCAGGTCACATCAGGTCATGTCACGTCACAGGTCAGGTCAGGTCACACAGGTCAGGTCACACCAAGTCACATCAGGTCACACCACGTCACATTAGGTGACGTCACATCAGGTCACACCAGGTCATGTCACACCAGGTCATGTCACATCACATCACACCAGGTCACACCACATCAAGTCACACCACACCAGGTCACACCACGTCACATCAAGTCACGTCAGGTCACATCAGGTGACGTCACATAAGGTCACACCAGGTCATGTCAGGTCAGGTCATGTCACGTCACACCAGTCACCATGTCACGTCACACATTCCGTCACACCAGTCACATCAGGTCATGTCACGTCACATCAGGTCATGTCACGTCACATCAGGTCACACCACGTCACACCAGGTCACACCACGTCACACCAGGTCACATTAGGTCGCACCAAGTCACACCACGTCACATCAGGTCACACCACGTCACATCAGGTCACACCAGGCCACACCTTGTCACGTCATTTCAGGTCATTTCAGGTCATGTCACACCAGGTCACGTCACACCAGGTCACACCAGGTCACGTCACATCACGTCACATCAGGTCATGTCCCGTCAAATCAGGTCACCTCAGGTCATGTCACGTCACACCACGTCAGGTCATGTCAAATCAGGTCACACCACGTAACATCACACCAGGTGACGTCAGGTCACACCAGGTGACGTCAGGTCAGGTCACATCAGGTCACATCATGTCACACCACGTCACATCAAGTCACGTCACACCACGACTTGTCACATTAGGTCACGTCACACCACGTCACATCACGCCACAACACGTCACATCAGGTCAGGTCACATCAGGGCACGTCAGGTCACACCAGGTCAGGTCACACCACGTCAGGTCACATCACGTCAAATCACATCAGGTCACATCACACCACGACACATCAGGTCACGTCACACCACGTCACATCAGGTCACGTCACACCACGACTTGTCACATTAGGTCAGGTCACATCAGGGCCCGTCAGGTCATGTCACGTCAGGTCACACCAGGTCAGGTCACACCAGGTCAGGTCACACCACTTCACATCAGGTCACACCACGTCAGGTCACATCACGTCAAATCACATCAGGTCACGTCACACCACGACACATCAGGTCACGTCACACCACGTCACATCAGGTCACGTCACACCACGACTTGTCACATTAGGTCAGGTCACATCAGGGCACGTCAGGTCACACCAGGTCAGGTCACACCAGGTCACGCCACATCAGGTCACGTCACATCAGGTCACGTCACATCAGGTCATATCAGGTCACGTCAGGTCACATGACGTCATGTCACGTCACACCACATCAGGTCACATCAAACCACATCAAACCACCTCACATCAGGTCACATCAGGTCAGGTCACATCACGTCACATCACACTACATCACACCACCTCAGGTCACGTCACACCACCTCACACGTCACACCACCTCACATCAGGTCACACCACATCAGGTCATATCAGGTCACATGACGTCATGTCACGTCACACCACATCAGGTCACATCACACCACGTCAGGTCACATCCGGTCACATCAGGTCACATCAGATCACGTCACATCAGGTCACGTCAGGTTACGTCACATCAGGTCACACCACGTCACATCAGGTCACGTCGCCTCCTCTCCCCTCGCTCACCCTCTGCCTCCTCTCCCTGCGCTCCGGCTCTGCCCTCTCTCCCTCACTCCTCCCCCTCTGCCTCCTCTCCCCTCGCCACCCTCTGCCTCCTTCGCCCTCGCTAACCCTCTGCCTCCTCTCCCCTCGCTCACCCTCTGCCTCCTATCCCCTCGCTCACATCCTCTCCCCGCTCTCCTCCCATCCCCTCGCTCCCCCTCTTGCCTCCTCTCCCCTCGCTCCCCTCTGCCCCTCTCCCTCGCTCCCCTTGCCTCTCATCTGTGTTCAGACTTCCTCACCCATTGTTCCTGCAGACAAATTGAGGAATCAAGGACCAAGAGGAGACAATGAAAGAGAACTGAGACGGGTTTGAAAAAAAAGTTCACTAAATCCTGTGTCCTGAAACCTTAGAGCAACAGGCTTTGAGACAGCCACTGTGTGTTCCAGGCCCTTCTCGGCCGTGTTCAGGCCCTCTGGCCCGTGTTCAGGCCCTTCTCGGCCCGTGTTCAGGCCCTTCTCGGCGTTCAGGCCTTCTTGACCTGTTCAGCGCTTCTCGGCCCGTGTTCAGGCCTCTTCTCGGCTCGTGTTCAGGCCCTTCTCGGCTCGTGTTCAGGCCGTGGCCGTGTTCAGCAGGCCGTGGCTCTCGTGTTTCAGCGCCCCCTTCTCGGCTCGTGTTCAGGCCTTCGCGGCTTCGGTGTTCAGGCCCTTCTCGGCCGTGTTCAGGCCCTGGCTCGTGTTCAGGCCGGCGTGTTCAGGCCCTTCTGGCTCGTGTTCAGGCCCTTCTCGGCTCGTGTTCAGGCCGTGGCTCGTGTTCAGGCCGTGGCTCGTGTTCAGCTCCGTTTCATGATTGGTGCAGGTGAAGCGTTAGGTCGTGACCTCAGAGAGGACAAAGCTTTAAACACACTGCAAATGAGAGGCTCATTCTGCTTTGTGATTGGACAATCCTCTAGAACCAAAACATCAAATGACAACGTGAACATCGTGTAAAGTGTTTGAAGTGACACCATTAAGACTGACATGAGTAATATTGGATTATAGTCCACGGCCGCGCTGTAGAACACACTGGCTCCTGAGGGTCCAGTCCAGTCCAGTTCTAAGTCAGTTTTAGCTGCACTAAAAAGTTTTACACTTTCTGGTCGAAGCTACTCCGGTGAGTCGGACACTGACCTGTCTTGCTCCGCGGGGCCCGGAGGCCCCTCTGTACTTGTGTCCGGGGCCACGCTGCCGGGGCTCGCTCTCTCTGTCTTTGTGCGCTCCGCAGACCCCCCCGGCCCCAGTCTTTGTTCGGAGTCCAGCGGGACCCGGGAGCCCTCTGGGGGCCCGTCACTGCTGCTCGCCAGACTGCCCTGCACGGGGCTCTTCTCGGGCTCTTCTTCTTCCACGCTGTCGGAACTCATGTTCAGAAGCCGTGTTCTGGAGCGAGACTCGGCGGACGCAGCGCCCTGCTCCGGACCGTGCCCGCACTGCCCGGGCCCGTGGCCGTCCTTGCCTGGTTCCGGTGAGGAGTCCTCGGTGTCCGGCTCTGCACCGGTGTGCGCCGCCTCGCTGCTCGCCTCCACAGCCGCCGTGGACTCGGGACTGTCGTACGGACTTTTGGTTAAGATCTGGGGCATTTTCCACCGCGAGCACGTCTCGTTAACTCCGAGCTCAAAGTTTGAGTGTGTCCTTTCTCTGCCCCGCGTCCCAAACACAACAGGGGTCTGAGCGCGTGACGTCAGACGCCATGCCAGAGATCGTCTGTGCGGCAGATGCTCAGCCTGAGCCTGAGCTGTCGGCTTTAAGCGTAAGCGAACGGTTTTAGATCTGCAGCGTGGCTTTGAGCCTTGGAGCGCGAATGGAGTAAATGAGGCTGAGAGCGAGAGCAAGTGACTGCAGGAAACACACAGAGACAGGACTGGGACAGAGAGAGTCAGAAACAGAGTCAGGACAGAGACAGAGAGTCCGAAACAGAGTCAGGACAGGGACAGAGAGAGTCCGAAACAGAGTCAGGACAGGGACAGAGAGAGTCAGAAACAGAGTCAGGAAAGGGACAGAGAGAGTCAGAAACAGAGTCACAGAAACAGAGTCAGGTACAGAGACAGAGAGAGTCAAACAGAGTACCAGGACAGGGACAGAGAGAGTCAGAAACAGAGTCAGGACAGAGACAGAGAGAGTCAGAAAACAGAGTCAGGACAGGGACAGAGAGAGTCCGAAACAGAGTCCAGGACAGGGAGAGAGATAGAAACCGCATGGTCTCAGGACAAGACGCATGAGAGTCAGAAACAGAGTCGGACAGGGTGGCAATGAGAGAGTGCTGAACAAGACACAGTACGTATTCTGATAAGTAGGGACCGAGACAGAGAGAAGAGAGAGTCAGACAGAGTCAGGAAGAGAACAGAGAGAGTCAGAAC
Organism: Chaenogobius annularis; assembly: GCA_015082035.1. Taxonomy (NCBI): domain Eukaryota; kingdom Metazoa; phylum Chordata; class Actinopteri; order Gobiiformes; family Gobiidae; genus Chaenogobius; species Chaenogobius annularis. Next base: position 173,484 of record BJKM01000185.1, on the reverse strand, counting down.
AGATCAGGACAGAGACAGAGAGAGGTCAGAACAGATAGGACAGGGACAGAGAGTCACAGCAAAACAGAGTCAGGACAGAGAGAGATGTCAGAAACAGAGTCAGGACAGAGACATAGAGAGTCAGAAACAGAGTCAGACAGGACAGAGAGAGTCAGAAAAAGAGTCAGGACAGGGACAGAGAGAGCAGAACAGAGTCAGGAGAGGACAGAGAGAGTAGAAACAGAGTAGGAAGGACAGAAGTCCGGAAACAGAGTCAGACAGGGACAGAAGAGAGTCAGAGAACAGAGTCAGGAAAGGGACGAGAAGTCAGAAACAGA
>BJKM01000185.1:137789-172667 GCA_015082035.1 Chaenogobius annularis | reverse complement strand
GAAACAGAGTCAGAAACAGAGTCAGGACAGGGACAGAGAGAGTCAGAAACAGAGTCAGGGACAGAGAGAGTCAGAAACAGAGTCAGGACAGAGAGAGTCAGAAACAGAGTCAGGACAGAGAAGAGAGAGTCAGAGTAGGACAGGGACAGAGTCAGACAGAGTAGGACAGAGAGAGAGTCCGAAACAGAGTCAGGAAGGGAAAGAGAGAGTCAAAACAGAGTCAGGACAGGGACAGAGAGAGTCAGAAACAGAGTCAGGACAGAGACAGAGAGACAGAAACAGAGTCAGGACAGGGCAGAGAGACGAAACAGAGTAAGGAGAGCAGAGAAGTCAGAAACAGGACAGAAAAGAGTCAGACAGAGAGAGTCAGAAACAGAGTCAGAGGAGGACAGAGACAGAGAGAGTCAGAAACAGAGTCAGGACAGGGACAGAGAGAGTCAGAAACAGAGTCAGGACAGAGACAGAGAGAGTCAGAAACAGAGTCAGGACAGAGGACAGAGTCAGAGACAGAGAGTCAGTCAGAGAGTCAGAGAGTCAGGACAGGGACAGAGAGAGAGAAACAGAGTCAGAAACAGAGTCAGGACAGTCAGGACAGAGAGAGTCAGAAACAGAGTCAGGACAGAGACAGAGAGAGTCAGAAACAGAGTCAGGACAGGGACAGAGTCAGACAGAGAGAGAGTCAGAAGTCAGGACAGGGACAGAGAGAGTCAGAAACAGAGGTCAGGACAGGGGCAGAGAGAGTCAGAAACAGAGTCAGGACAGTCAGGACAGAGAGAGTCAGAAACAGAGTCAGGGACAGTCAGGACAGAGACAGTCAGAAACAGAGTCAGGACAGGACAGGGACAGAGAGAGTCAGAAACAGAGTCAGGAACAGGGACAGAGAGAGTCAGAAACAGAGTCAGGACAGAGACAGAGAGAGTCCAGAAACAGAGTCAGGACAGAGAGAGTCAGAGAGAGTCAGAAACAGAGTCAGGACAGGAGAGAGTCAGGACAGAGAGAGTCAGAAACAGAGTCAGGACAGGAGACAGAGAGAGTCCGAAACAGAGTCAGGACAGGGGCAGAGAAGAGAGAGTCAGAAACAGAGTCAGGACAGGGAACAGAGAGTCAGAACAGAGTCAGGACAGGGACAGAGAAGAGTCAGAAACAGAGTCAGGACAGGGACAGAGAGAGTCAAGAAACAGAGTCAGGACAGGGACAGAGAGAGTCAGAAGACAGAGTCAGTCAGGGACAGAGAAACAGAGTCAGAAACAGAGTCAGAGAGAGACAGACAGAGGACAGAGAGAGTCAGAAAAACAGAGTCAGGACAGGGACAGAGAGAGAGAAACAGAGTCAGAGTCAGAAAACAGAGTCAGGACAGGACAGAGAGAGTCAGAACAGAGTCAGGACAGAGACAGAGAGAGTCAGAAACAGAGTCAGGACAGGGACAGAGAGAGTCAGAAACAGAGTCAGGACAGGACAGAGAGAGTCAGAAACAGAGTCAGGACAGGACAGAGGAGTCAGAAACAGAGTCAGAAGGACAGAGAGAGTCAGAAACAGAGTCAGGACAGAGACAGAGAGAGTCAGAAACAGAGTCAGGACAGGGACAGAGAGAGTCAGAAACAGAGTCAGGACAGGGACAGAGAGAGTCAGAAACAGAGTCAGGACAGAGAGACAGAGAGAGTCAGAAACAGAGTCAGGACAGGACGAGAGAGTCAGAAACAGAGTCAGAGGACAGACAGAGAGAGTCAGAAACAGAGTCAGGACAGGGACAGAAGTCAGACAGGTCAGAGAGAGTCAGAAACAGAGTCAGGACAGGGACAGAGAGAGTCCAGAAACAAGAGTCAGGACAGGGACAGAGAGAGTCAGAACAGAGTCAGGACAGGGACAGAGAGAGTCAGAAACAGAGTCAGGACAGAGACAGAGAGAGTCAGAAACAGAGTCAGGACAGTCAGGACAGAGAGAGTCAGAAACAGAGTCAGGACAGGACAGAGAGACAGAGAGAAACAGAGTCAGGACAGAGAACAGAGTCAGGACAGCAGAGGACAGAGAGAGTCAGAAACAGAGTCAGGACAGGGGACAGAAGAGAGTCAAACAGAGTCAGGACAGGGTCAGACAGAGAGAGTCAGAAACAGAGTCAGACAGAGAGAGAGTCAGAAACAGAGTCAGGAGAGACAGAGAGAGTCAGACAGAACAGAGAGTAGAGACAGAAACAGAGGACAGGGACAGAGAGAGTCAGAAACAGAGTCAGACAGGACAGAGTCAGAGAGTCAGAAACAGAGTCAGGACAGAGACAGTCAGACAGAGTCAGAAACAGAGTCAGGACAGAGACAGAGAGAGTCAGACAGAGTCAGGACAGGGACAGAAACAGAGTCAGGACAGGGACAGAGAGTCAGAAACAGAGTCAGGACAGGAGAGACAGAGAAACAGAGTCAGAAACAGAGTCAGGACAGAGTCAGGACAGACAGAGTCAGGACAGGGTCAGAGAGAGTCAGAAGAGTCAGACAGGGACAGAGAGAGTCCGAAACAGAGTCAGGACAGGGACAGAGAGAGTCAGAAACAGAGTCAGAGACAGGACAGAGAGAGAGTCAGAAACAGAGTCAGACAGAGACAGAGAGAGTCAGAAACAGAGTCAGGACAGAGACAGAGAGTCAGGACAGAGAGTCAGACAGAGTCAGGACAGGGACAGAGAGAGTCAGAAACAGAGTCAGGACAGGACAGAGAGAGTCAGAAACAGAGTCAGGACAGAGGAGAGAGAGTCAGACAGAGTCAGGACAGAGACAGAGAGAGTCAGAACAGAGTCACAGAGTCAGAGAGGAAAAGAGTCAGAGGACAGAGAGAGTCAGAACAGAGTCAGGACAGAGACAGAGAGAGTCAGAAACAGAGTCAGGACAGGACAGAGAGAGTCAGAACAGAGTCAGGACAGAGTCAGACAAAGAGAGAGAACAGAGTCAGAGACAGGACAGAGAGAGTCAGAAACAGTCAGACAGGACAGAGAGAGTCAGAAACAGAGTCAGTCAGACAGAGTCAGAGAGAGTCAGAAACAGAGTCAGGACAGGACAGAGAGAGTCAGAAACAGAGTCAGGACAGAGGACAGAGAGAGTCAGAAACAGAGTCAGGACAGGAGACAGAGAGAGTCAGAAACAGAGTCAGGACAGAGACAGAGAGAGTCGAAACAGAGTCAGACAGACAGGAGAGAGAGAGTCAGAACAGAGTCAGGACAGGGACAGAGAGAGTCAGAAACAGAGTCAGGACAGAGACAGAGACAGTCAGAAACAGAGTCAGGACAGAGACAGAGAGAGAGTAACAGAGTCAGGACAGGGACAGAGAGTCAGAACAGAGTCAGGACCGGAGACAGAGAGAGTCAGAAACAGAGTCAGGACAGGGAGGAGTCAGGACAGGGTCAGAGAGAGTCAGAAACAGAGTCAGGACAGAGACAGAGAGAGTCAGAAACAGAGTCAGGACAGGGGACAAGAGAGTCAGAAACAGAGTCAGGACAGGGACAGAGAGAGTCAGAAACAGAGTCAGGAGTCAGGACAGAGAGAGAGTCAGAAACAGAGTCAGGACAGAGACAGAGAGAGTCAGAAAAGAGTCAGACAGGTCAGAGAGAGTCAGAGTCAGAGAGAGTCAGAAACAGAGTCAGAGGGACAGAGAGAGTCAGAACAGAGTCAGGACAGGAGTCAGAGAGAGTCAGAACAGAGTCAGGAGAAGAGTCAGAGTCAGGACGGGACAGAGAGAGGAACAGAGTCAGGACAGAGACAGTCAGACAGAGACAGAGTCAGACAGAGTCAGACAACAGAGTCAGAGGACAGAGTCAGAGAGAGTCAGAAACAGAGTCAGGACAGAGAGAGTCAGAGTCAGAGTCAGACAGAGTCAAACAGAGTCGGACAGAGACAGAGAGAGAGTCAGGACAGGGACAGAGAGAGTCAGAAACAGAGTCAGGACAGAGTAGAGAGAGACAGAACAGAGTCAGGACAGGGACAGAGAGAACAGTCAGAGAGTCACAGAGTCAGGACAGAGAGAGTCAGAAACAGAGTCAGGACAGAGACAGAGAGAGTCAGAACAGAGTCAGGACAGGGACAGAGAGAGTCAGAACAGAACAGAGATCAGACAGGGTCAGAGAGAGTCAGAGAGTCAGGACGGTCAGAGAGAGTCAGAACAGAGTCAGGACAGGACAGAGAGAGTCAGAAACAGAGTCAGGACAGTCAGACAGAGAGAGAGAGTCCAGAAACAGAGTCAGGAGACAGAGAGAGTCAGGACAGAAACAGAGTCAGGACAGAGACAGAGAGTCCGAAACAGAGTCAGGACAGGGACAGAGAGAGTCCGAAACAGAGTCAGGACAGGGACAGAGAGAGTCAGAAACAGAGTCAGGAAAGGGACAGAGAGAGTCAGAAACAGAGTCAGGACAGAAACAGAGTCAGGTACAGAGACAGAGAGAGTCAAACAGAGTACCAGGACAGGGACAGAGAGAGTCAGAAACAGAGTCAGGACAGAGACAGAGAGAGTCAGAAAACAGAGTCAGGACAGGGACAGAGAGAGTCCGAAACAGAGTCCAGGACAGGGAGAGAGATAGAAACCGCATGGTCTCAGGACAAGACGCATGAGAGTCAGAAACAGAGTCGGACAGGGTGGCAATGAGAGAGTGCTGAACAAGACACAGTACGTATTCTGATAAGTAGGGACCGAGACAGAGAGAAGAGAGAGTCAGACAGAGTCAGGAAGAGAACAGAGAGAGTCAGAACAGATCAGGACAGAGACAGAGAGAGGTCAGAAACAGATAGGACAGGGACAGAGAGAGTCACAGCAAAACAGAGTCAGGACAGAGAGAGTCAGAACAGAGTCAGACAGGGACAGAGAGAGTCAGAAACAGAGTCAGGACAGAGACATAGAGAGTCAGAAACAGAGTCAGACAGGACAGAGAGAGTCAGAAAAAGAGTCAGGACAGGGACAGAGAGAGTCAGAACAGAGTCAGGAGAGGACAGAGAGAGTAGAAACAGAGTAGGAAGGACAGAAGTCCGGAAACAGAGTCAGGACAGGGACAGAGAGAGAGTCAGAGAACAGAGTCAGGAACAGGGACGAGAAGTCAGAAACAGAGTCAGAGAGAGTCAGAGTCAGGACAGGGACAGAGAGAGTCGAAACAGAGTCAGGACAGACAGAGAGAGTCAGAAAACAGAGTCAGGACAGAGGACAGAGAGTCAGAGAACAGAGTCAGGACAGGGACAGAGAGAGTCAGTCAACAGAGTCAGGACAGAGGACAGAGTCAGACAGAGAAGTCAGAAACAGAGTCAGACAGGGACAGAGAGAGTCAGAGAGACAGAGTCAGAAACAGAGTCAGGAGGGACAGAGAGAGTCAGAAACAGAGTCAGAAACAGAGTCAGGACAGGGACAGAGAGAGTCAGAAACAGAGTCAGGACAGTCAGACAGAGAGAGTCAGAAACAGAGTCAGGACAGGACAGAGAGAGTCCAGAAACAGAGTCAGACAGGGACAGAGAGAGTCAGAAACAGAGTCAGGACAGGGGCAGAGAGAGTCAGAAACAGAGTCAGGACAGAGACAAAGAGAGTCAGAAACAGAGTCAGGACAGTCAGAGGAGTCAGAACAGAGTCAGACAGAGACAGAGAGAGTCAGAAACAGAGTCAGGACAGAGACAGAGAGAGTCAGAAACAGAGTCAGGACAGAGACAGAGAGAGTCAACAGAGTCAGACAGACAGAGAGAGTCAGAAACAGAGTCAGACAGGACAGAGAGAGTCAGAAAACAGAGTCAGGACAGAGAGCAGAGAGAGAGTCAGAGTCAGAAACAGAGTCAGGACAGAGACAGAGAGAGAGAGTCAGAAACAGAGTCAGGACAGGGACAGAGAGAGAGTCAGAAACAGAGTCAGGACAGAGACAGAGAGAGTTCAGAAACAGAGTCAGTCGAAACAGACAGAGACAGAGAGAGTCAGAAACAGAGTCAGGACAGGAGACAGAGAGAGTCAGAAACAGAGTCAGAGACAGAGAGTCAGGAGGACAGAGAGAGTCAGAAACAGAGTCAGGACAGAGACAGAGAGAGAGTCAGAAACAGAGTCAGGACAGGGACAGAGAGAGTCAGAAACAGAGTCAGGACAGGGACAGAGAGTTAGAAACAGAGTCAGGACGAGACAGAGAGAGTCAGAAACAGAGTCAGGACAGGGACGGAGTCAGGACAGGGTCAGAGAGAGTCAGAAACAGAGTCAGGACAGAGGGACGAGAGTCAGAAACAGAGTCAGAAGACAGAGTCAGACAGAGAGTCACAAGAGAGTCAGAAACAGAGTCAGGACAGAGACAGAGAGAGTCAGAAACAGAGTCAGAGGACAACAGGACAGAGAGAGTCAGAAACAGAGTCAGGACAGAGACAGGAGAGAGTCAGAAACAGAGTCAGGACAGGACAGAGAGAGTCAGAAACAGAGTCAGACAGGAGACAGAGAGAGTCAGAAACAGAGTCAGGACAGAGACAGAGACAGTCAGAAACAGAGTCAGGAGAGACAGAGACAGAGAGTAACAAAGAGTCAGGACAGAGACAGAGAGAGTCAGAACAGAGTCAGGACAGAGAGACAGAGAGAGTCAGAAACAGAGTCAGGACAGGTCAGACAGAGAGACAGAGACAGAGAGAGTCAGAACAGAGTCAGGGACAGAGACAGAGAGAGTCAGAGAACAGAGTCAGGACAGGGACAGAGAGAGTCAGAAACAGAGTCAGGACAGGGGCAGAGAGAGTCAGAAACAGAGTCAGGACAGAGACAGAGAGAGTCAGAAACAGAGTCAGGACAGGGACAAGAGAGTCAGAAACAGAGTCAGGACAGGGACAGAGAGTTAGAACAGAGTCAGGACGAGACAGAGAGAGTCAGAAACAGAGTCAGGGACAGGGACGGAGTCAGACAGGGTCAGAGAGAGTCAGAAACAGAGTCAGGACAGGACAGAGAGAGTCAAAAACAGAGTCAGGACAGGGACAGAGAGAGTCAGAAACAGAGTCAGGACAGGGACAGAGAGAGTCAGAAACAGAGTCAGGACAGAGACAGAGAGAGTCAGAAACAGAGTCAGGACAGAGACAGAGAGAGTCAGAAACAGAGTCAGGACAGGGACAGAGACAGAGTCACAGCTAATTACAGAGGCAGCGAGTCAGAGACAGAATAAACTGACCTTATTGTTATGGATTGCATCTTAACTGGTGAGACAAGAACCGCTATCATTGGGTAAAAGTCATATGAAACAACAAACGCACCTTTCTACGACCCCAATAGTCTCAATTCACCCTTTTACATTTACACATAATGAACCATAAAAAAACACACAAAACAAAGCTGTTAAATCATAAGTCTGGGTGCTGAGATGGATTTTGATTCTTTAAGCTGGACTTATTTATTTAAAGTGCTAAACAAATTTCAAATAGATACAAAAATATTGAGGCTTTTTACAACAGCCCAACATCAAGAAGTAAAATGAACAGTCTCTTGACAGACTCTAACTGTGGAAAAAGGGGTGAGGCAGGCCTGTTCTTGGTCTCCCCTGTTGTTCGCTTTGTACTTGGAATCATTGACTCAATGTATTAGACAATCACAAACAATTCATGGTGTCTCATTTGATTGGACAGAACCAAAAAATTTCTGCCACTCAGATGATGTCCTACTTTATTTGACCAAACCAGAAATGTCCATACCTAATGTGATGCATTTCCTTCATGATATTGGTCCAGAAATGATCTCTTACTGGCACCATGGTCCATGTTTTTAACACTAGCCGTAGTTCACTTTACTTTGCATCTTTTCTTTTTCTGTCAAGTAGATTTCCGTTTTACCGCTACTTCCGGTCACACAGGAAGTAACCAAAATAAAGCAAAACCTCATAATACAATGTTAAATGCGTTAAATCGACCTTTACAATCTTAGAGAAAACTATAGTACTCTTTTCTCCACTATAAAGGAAGATCTTGATCTTCCTTTATAGTGGATCTCCGATTTCCATCCCCAACCGGCTGTTTGATGAGTGGAATAAAACAAACTCAAGATTGATATGGCAAGGTAGGAAACCTCAAATCCGCTTTAAAACAATCATCAGAATCAGAATCAGAATCAGAAACCAGAAAGAGTTTATTGCCATTGTATCAATTGAACGAAAATTCACAAACATAGGAAATTTGTCTCGGCATTAAGGTGCAACATAAACATCTGAGCAATAATAAAAAACAACATATATTCAATCAAACAAAAAGGCATGCATTAAGAAACAATTTAAAATTTACTATACAATAAAAATAAAAATAGGCATTTCTATGTACACAAGAAGTTACAGTTAGATTTACAGTTTTGAGTGCAGAAAGTGACAGTGCGAGTGAGTGATGAAGAGTTGTAGTTAAAGTGACAGGTTGTTTAGAAAGTGTTCATGAGTCCAACGCAGCAGAGGAAAGAAACTATTCTTGTGGCGGGAGGTCTCTGGTCCGGATGGACCGTAGCCTCCTGCCTATGCAGGAGGGGAGTGGTTCAAATGGACCATGTCCAGGTGAGAAGGGTCAGCTGTGATCCGACCTGCTCGTCCCAGAGCCCTGCAGACGTACAGGTCCTGCAGAGATGGAAGTCTGCAGCTGATCATCTTCTCAGCAGAACGCACAATGCACTGTAGTCTCTGTTTGTCCCTGGTGTGGCTCCAGCAGAGGGCGCTGTTAGTTCTCTGTTTGTCCCTGGCTGTGGCTCCAGCAGAGGGCGCGTAGTCTCTGTTTGTCCTGGCCTGTGGCTCCAGCAGAGGGCGCTGTAGTCTCTTTTTGTCCCTGCTGTGCTCAGCAGAGACGCTGTAGCTTCTGTTTGTCCCTGGCTGTGCTACCAGCGTACCACCACGATGATGGAGTGAGGTGAGGAGGTGACTTCAAATGAGTGGCCGGTGTTAGAACTGCACCATCATCTGCACACTGGCAGCTTGGCTTTCCTCAGCTGCCGCAGGAAGTACATCCTCTGCTGGGCCTTCGGTTGATGAGGGAGCTGATGGAGGGCTCCCACTTGAGGTCCTGGGTGATGGTGGTGCCAGAGGAAGCAGAAGGAGTCACCACGGTGGTGATGGGGAAGTCTGTCATGATGAGGGGGGGCTGGGGGCTGTGGCTTTCCTGAAGTCACACGATTCATCTCCACTGTCTTCTGGGCGTTGAACTCCAGGTTGTTGCCGCTGCACCAGGACATCAGCCGGTCCACCTCCCTCCTGTAGACAGACTCATCCCCGTCCGAGATGAGCCCGATGAGGGTGGTGTCGTCCACAAACTTGATGAGTTTTACGGAGTCGTGGCTGGAGGTGCAGTACACCTCCAGCCACGACTCAAAAAAGTTTGCCTTGTCTGAAAAATGATTTTATTTCAGCTCAGATCAGAGTGTTATTGGTGTGACCCAGAATATGAAGCTCAATGGAAGAATATTGAGATTGCTGTTGTGCCGGGGGTTCCTGTACAGGCCTTACTGGGAGATGGCGGGCGGTTGAGTCATTTGGGGGAGATGGAGAACTCTTTGGTGCATTATTATAATCAAGTAATCATAAAGAATGATGACCATCATAGCCCTTTGACTGAAATATTTATTAAAGCATATAAATCTGAACTTTCAAGGGGATTAATATCTAAACTGTACAAATGTATTAACAATCTGAGCACTCACTCTACTGATTACATTAAGGGTAAATGGGAAAGAGAGGGTCACTTTGCTCTGGCAGATGAAGAGTGGGAAAGTATATGTACATCTCAGCGGAGAACCACAAAATCACATGTTTGGAGGGAATTCTGTAGGAAAAATGTGTCTCATTTCACAAGTTTTGGACTGAGCCTTACAGTTTATGACATCACCATCCCAATGGACTTCAGAACTATGTATTTGGGCCTCAGGACTCCTGCCATGGACACAACCAGCAGTTAGGTCTGGGACATCCTCCTGGCTGCAGCGAAAAAGGCTCTTACAAAAAAAAGAATGACACAAAATGCACCGACGATCAAGGACTGGACTGACATTATACTGGACATTCGACAAATGGAAAAAATCAAATTCGGTCTCAATTTGAAAATGGACAAATTTGGCTGTGGGCAAAGTGGGCCGTTTATTTGGGTTCAGTTGTTTTGGAATTCTTATTGATTTGTGGGATGTCTTTTGATTTTGTGTTTATTGTTCTCTCTGGTCCTGTTTTGTTTGTTTTTGTTTGTATATATTTGTGTTCAGTGTTTTTTAAAGTTGAAAAATAAAAATATTTTCATAAAAAAATAAAAGCTTTGATGAGTTTAAAGAATCCTTTGACTTTTATAGGTTTTTACAAATAAGGAGTTGTTATAACCAAGAAATGAAACAAAACAAAGACCACCGTAGCCCTCACTCTGACCAATCAGAGCAAGAGTTACTCGAGCTGAGCAGAGGCCCAATATTTTTGGGCAGAGCCCAGTGCCAGCTAAAGCTAAATATTAAAAAGCTGTTTTTAAGAAAACTGCAATAAAACACTGTCAATCTATTTTAAAACCATCATTAGACTATTTCATATAAAATATAATTAGTTAGTTTATTTGAGACGGGGACAGTGCACAATATACATTAACTTTATCAGGAGAGATGTATTGTATCAGGATGTAGCTCAAGGGCTAATTTCCACCTCTAGTCCCTGGGCAGGCTAATAGGTCATTGGTAAATTATGAAAAATAACTAATTACATATGTTGTTGTAATAATATATATTCAAATATAAAAGTGGCAGAAATGCAGTGAAGAATTACAATGTGATTAATTGTTTTGTATCATTCGTCTTTATGGCAAATATCAAAACCTATTATTACTGAAGTTCACAAAATCACCATATTTGGACTGGCACCATCCCACTCCAGCCTCCAGCGGCCAAGTCCAGCCTCTTTACGCTAGCGTTAAGGTCAGCAAGGTAGAAAAATAGCGCCCTGGCCCCGCCCCCTGGAAAAGGCGCCCGTTAACGCTATCTCCGATGGCAAAATATGGCATAATATGGCCTGCTCCTTTCGAGTTCTCTTTCTTTGCTGTCTAATAATAATGCGCTTGTGCTATCAATGTGTCAATTGCCAGAAAACGGCCGTTTTTTGTGCCGCTCATTTTCTCTTGATTCTTCTGCAGGTTCAGAAACGGGAACGATTTTGAAATAAACAATGTGCCGAATGCTTCTGCAGCATGTCGAATGTATTCAGACGCCAAGGTTATCCATCTACATGCAAAACATGCTAAAAGTCACCAAAAATATTTAGACTACTTGGATTATGTGTGTGTCTACATACCATGGGTAACACAGGTAACAACACTGATGGACACTAAACGGAATTCCAAATGATTTTATAATATTTTCCATTTCCCTGGTGTCATATCCATGGCCCTCAGACCCATTAGTTCCAGCCTGTGTGTAAATATATATATATATATATATATATATATATATATATATATATATATATATATATATATATATATATGTGTGTGTGTGTGTATTTATGAATATGGTACAACAACATTGTGGCTATTAAAAAAATAGTTTATAAAAAAAAAAAAAAAGCAATTGGTGGCAGAAAATTAAACTCCAGTGCTCTCAAAGACTATTGGCCCCTGGTAAACATATGAAAAGAATGCTATTAAAAAAAAAAAAGATGTGTCATTCTTATTTTATTTTTATTCAGCATTTAATTATTCCAAAGATATTCTGCTTAAATCAAATCATTTTGTACCACAATTATTGGCCCCACAATTCAGCTTTGTCTAATTGTAACACTGAGATTTACAAACCAGGACATAGGTTTGAGAAAGTAGCAAAAAGAATGAAGTACATATATATAAGCATATATATACTTATTTATTTTATTTACATGTCTAACTGTAGTAACCAAGCTTTCAAATGTTTATTTTTGGTTTGTGTGTTTTTTGTTTTATTTGATCCAAGAGTCAATTCTGAAGGAAACTCAACTGAAAAAATGTGTTTAAAATATAGACAATTAAGAAAGTAGACACTGGACAATACACTTTGTGTAGGATCTGTTCAGGATTACAAACTGTCAGAGCTTTCGTGAAGTCCTGCATGCAGCCTTAGGGCCGCAGAGGGAAGTGAGTGGAGAGGGTAGTCTAAGTCTCTGCAGACTCTCTAAGCCAGGGGGGTCCAAACCTTTTTCACCGAGGGCCGCATTTTGAAACCTATATGGAGCAGAGGGCCACAGGCAGCCCGATAATGAAGTGAATCATTAGAAATCTTGCATTTGACATTGTTTGGATGAGCCTTTACTTGACTTGGAATAGTAATATTAGCTTGGTATAACATCAAAATGCTTGAACTTTTTGTTCAATTCAATTCAATTTATTTTTGTAACGCCCAAAATCACAACAGTAGTGGTCTCGAGGGGCTACAGTGGAAAACAAAATAAACAGTGTTCATAAGGACTTGGTAATGTCCCAGCGTCCTGTGTCCTTAGACAGATAAGATTGTTGTTTGGACAAACTTAGCAGGAAGCTGGAGGGCCAACAAAAATTGGTCTGAGGGCCGCATTTGGCCCCCGGGCCGTAGTTTGGACATGCCTGGTCTAAGCCATGCATGGGACAGCTTTGTTGATGAGGTGGACCTCGAGAGGGGGCTGCAATGGGCAAACGAATGGTTTTGGATGCTGCGTGTTTGACCTTAGTGAGTTCCTTTCTGTTGGTGATGGAGACCAAGGTTGAAGTAGAGAAGGTTGGACGATGCCGTATTAGAAGGTATGAGGTGTCAGAGAGGGCACGAAGCTTGTGGAGGATGAGTCTTTGTTGGGAGTGTTCAAAGGTAAGTTTATTGTCTAACTATTCTGCATGGTTTGAGAGTGGAGTCAGTATAAAGCAATCTTTGTGGATAAAAGGGAATTTTCTTTGAACAGTAGTGAAGGGCTAGGCATTCAATTATAGCCTAAACCCAGATCCGGGTGTGCTAAATCTCACATACTTCACGACCCCTCCCCCTTATGGCAGTATAATTGTATCCAGTCCCTAAGATCAGTTTTTCCTTCAGAATTGCCAATGTATCTTGGAAGTTGAAACATCTTCAGTTAAAAACCAGTCCAGAGGCATTTGAAACTTTGGTTACTGTGGAACACTCAGTGATAAATAATAACTGCAAAATGGAGTTGGTTCTTGGAATCCAAAAGTCCCAAACTACAACACAAAAAATATCTACATTCCCATCGTTTATGTGAAGAAGTCATCAGAAAAAGCCTTGCTCTCATCCAAGCACAAACTCAAGCATCCCAAGTTTGGCAAAAATGTTTGGAACTGAAATGAGATCAGGTGCGGTGCAGGATGAGATGAAGTACACATTTTGGTAAACAAGCGCCATTGCTGGGATATGGCTTATGGTTCGGCATTACTGAATGCTCTCAAAGCCCTTGTCATATTTTCTTCAGTATGAACAGTTACAGGACTAAACTGACTAAAGGAGACCACCCAATGAACCCAATGAGTAAATGGGTATAAGACATTTTATAACAGCATTCTTTTCAAATGCATTGGCTCTAGACTTTGGTGACTGTTTCTGTTTTAGACTGATCTTCCTCGTCATCATCAATGCTCAGGTCCATTCGCAGGTTGTCCAGTGTTTGACGCATGGTGAGAGCCTCCTTACGCCTACAATACACAAATATACAAATACAAATATTACACTATGAATAATAATACTAATGAGAAATAATAATTGGGACAGTGTACTTGGCCTGAAGTTGCTGGTCCACAAGTTGCCTTTGTAAGCGTTCTCGAGCCTCGCGCTCCTCTCCCAGTTCTCTTTGGGCAAAGCGGCACTGGGCCTCCTTCCTGCTGGCCTCCTCCTCAGCCTCATTTAACTGTCTCTTCAAAGTCCGCATCCTCTGCGTCATCTATGGCCAACACATAATTCAGAAACAGTTGTTAGAAATACAAGCAGATTGTGTTCCTTCGACGACCTATGGCCAATTATATCACAGATCCGTCATATAAATCCCAAAAGAACTTCTTCAAATGTGACAGTTGGTGCACATGTTGACTTGTGCAAAAGAATCAAGAAGACAGCTCTTGGCAATGTTATATTTTTTTAAATGAAAATGAAAAATGAATGAGAATTGCTCATTCCGGGTAAGTCATGCTTGTGTTAGTTTCTTACAGTAGTTGTACACTTCCTCTGGTTCGATGAATGTATTTTTCCCACGCGTGAAAGCTAAAGCCCTGTCACGTTTCAAAACAGTGCAGCAGCAATACTGCTTTTGAGCTCAGCTGGAATACCATTTATAAAAGCTTTGACAATCCCCTATAGAAATCAGAAAAGGTATTTAGTCATAAAACTTTATTAATAATGTTATGATTACACTAAATGTTATGTCCGAGTTTCTGTCTGAAGCTCTTGTTCTGACTGACAAACATGGGCTTTTACGTGGTGAATGAGGCCTGTTTTAGTTGAACTTTCTAGCTGCTCAAAACGTGGAGAACCATCCATTTAAAGTTACGTGATTGATAGGAATCTATTACAGTATTTAAATACCACACTGCTTTCTATCTCTTTATCCGCAAAATAGAGATGCGTTTTGGTGAGGGAGACGAATTCTATGTGCAGGATAAAATAACACAACCCGAGGTATGTATTTCATTTCATTTAAAGCTCAAAAAACACTGCAGTGATTAGGAATAATGAATAAATCAATTATTACAAAATATGAAACATTACCAGCTCCTTCTGCTCGGTAGAGATGCGGTGCTCCTCTTCTAGCTGGTCTGTCAGCTCTGCGATTTTTCTCTCCAGTTTACTGATGGTGTTGGTCAGGACCGCTTTATTTCTGCCCACAAAATAAGCAAAGAACAATTCACTGTTACCTTCTCCATCTCCTTCACCACTTTTACCTATAAAGTGTGATTCTGGATGTTCTAGAACCAAGTCTGAGAACTCCTCAGAGGAGTTAGGAGTTCTCAGACTTGTTTCACTGATTGAGAATGACTCTTGGACGAGAGTCGAAACGTTTCGTTTTTTCTAAAACAGAGTCCAGATGAAACAACTGAATCTTTTTCAACAACCCCCAAAGCATGATGTTCACAGTAGGGATGATGATCTTGGGATGGTCCTCATCCTTCTTCCTCCAAACACGGCGAGTGGAGTTTATACCAAAATGTTCTATTTTGGTCTCATCCCATGACTTTCTCCCATGACTCCTCTGGATCATCCAGATGGTCATTGGCAAACTTCAGACAGGCCTGGACATGTGCTGACGCACAGAGGAACCCTCTGTGCGATGCATGATTTTAAACCATGACGGCGTAGTGTATTACAAAAAGTAACCTTTGAAAACGTTGGTCCCAGCTCTCTTCAGGTCATTGACCAGCTCCTCCTGTAGTTCTGGGCTGATTCCTCACCTTTCTTCTCATCATTCAGACCCCTCGGGGTGAGTTCTTGCATGGAGCCCCAGTCCGAGGGAGATTGACAGTCATCTTTAGCCTCCTCCATTTTTCAGCCTTGTGGAGGTCTACACTTTAGTCTCTGGTGTCTTTTGACAGTTCTTTGGCCTTGCCCACAGGTGTCGTTATGCAGCTAACGAGCTCAAACAGGTGTTACTAATTTAGACTTATAAGTGGAGAAGAGGTGGACTTTTTAAAGGCAAATTTCCGACCCCTGCATGATTTCTAAGTGAGAACTTGCAAATTCTTAGGGAGTTCAAATACTTTTTTCCTCACTGTATGTAATGAGATCGTTATGGAAGCCATAAACATGGAACTGCCTCGGAGAAGTTTCTTGGGTCATACAAAACAATGCGCTAGCGTTTCAGCTAGTGCTCAAGTTGGCTCTGGCTGTTAAAGGAAAAAAAATCCTCCACAGTCCAGAAAGCATTTTACCCAATATAAAAACAAACTGCTCGTGTTTGGCTGACAGGGACCTACAGCTTTAACAAAGGTCTCGGTACAAAATCCTTCAGTTTTCATAAATCTTGCTTTTAAATCTTTAGTTTTGGCTGCTCCTCGCTGTTCCTCGCTGCTTTGACCCATAAGAGCGATCACGTGTTCCGAGGGGGCGGGTGCTGACTCTCCTAAAAAGAGCAGTCTTGATGCCGCAGTACTGAGTCATTACCGGCCCATCTCTAATCTGCCATTTTGGGGCAAAGTCCTTGAAAAGGTTGTTTACCAACAGCTCACTGATTTCCTCTTAATAAACAACTCATTTGATGTTTTCCAGTCAGGTTTTAGACCTCATCACAGCACTGAGACTGCTGTTGTCAAGGTGACAAATGACATCCACCTGAACACTGACGCGGGCAAAGCCTCAGTCTTAATTCTGTTAGATCTGAGTGCTGCTTTTGACACTGTCGATCATGGGACCCTCTTACAGAGACTAGAGGACTGGGTGGGCATCACTGGCACTGCCTAAACTGGTTAAAGTCCTATCTGGAAGACAGGAAGTACTTTGTCGAAATTGGTAACTGTGTCTCAGACCAGATGCCCTGACCTGTGGGGTGCCGCAAGGGTCAATCCTGGGACCCCTTTTGTTCAACCTCTACATGCTGCCGTTAGGTCAGTTGATACGCAGCGAGAATGTGTCCTATCACAATTACGCAGACGACACTCAGATCTATGTTTCACTGACGGCAGGTGAATATAGACCAGTGGATTCACTCTGTCACTGCATTCAACAGATCAGTGTGTGGATGCAAAACAACTTTCTCCAGCTGAACTCAGACAAGACTGAAATCATCGTCTTTGGCCCACAGAAACAAAGAGAAAGTGTTAACTGTCACCTCCAGAGTCTCGCTCTAAAACCTACACATCAAGTTAGAAATCTGGGGGTGATAATGGACTCAGATTTTGATTTTTAACAGCCACGTCAGATCAATCACATCAGCAGCTTTTTACCATCTAAATACATTGCCGAAATCAAAAGTATAGTGTCTAAACCAGACCTGGAGAGACTTATCCATGCGTTTGTCTCTAGTAGATTAGACTACTGTAACGGCCTGCTCACTGGCCTCTCCAAACGAGCTGTAAAACAGCTGCAGTAGTTAGTGCATTAGTCCTGTGCTCAGGTCTCTGCACTGCCCCCTGTGGCTCAGAGAATAGACTTCAAAGCAGCTCTGCTTGTATACAAGTCTCTCCATGGCCTAGCACCAAAGTACATCTCGGACATGTTAGTGCCATATGAACCATCTCGGACTCTGAGGACCTCAGGGACCGGCCTCCTGCTGGTGCCCAGAACCAGGACTAAACATGGGGAATCTGCGTTTCAGTTTTATGCAGCTAAAATCTGGAACAGTCTTCCTGAAGATGTTTTTTAGCGGTGCATATGACTGAAATGCTTTTCTTTGCACTCTTCTCTTGTATGTCTTAAACTATTCTGTCTTGTCTTTGTGATTTTAATGCATTTTTTGTGTGAAGCACTTTGAATTGCCTTTGTGTACAAATTGTGCTCTACAAATAAACTTGCCAACTTGCCTTGCTGCGAGGGGGGCGGGTGCTGCGAGGGCAGCGGGTGCTGCGAGGGGAGCGGGCAGCCATGTTTCGTGACCAGTGCTTGGCAAAGGCCAAGTGGTAAAGTGCTCATATGTTCTCTCATTTTGCCGCTCGGATTCAGATTCAGAAAGTTGAATACAAAGCACATTTTAAACAAACTGTGTGGTCTTGTGTGATTCTCAAATGAATACTTCAAGTTTTACTTTAAATGTTGTTACATTCCTGGACTTTATTTCAACTATTCTATAGTTTATTCCCGAATTCCCGGGCTACGATTCCCATGAGAAAATATCAGGGAATTTTTCGGGAATTTATCTGCAACCCAATTCTGTTCAGTCACCAAACTGTTGTTTATGCTGTGTGTGATCCCCAAGAAATGACCATGTGCTCAAATGTCAAAAGGTCTTCATCAGTCTGAGGAGGGTTTAGGATGTTTAACATAACACCAAGGGACTTTTTAGAACAAGTCAAAGTCTTAAATGTCATATCTGTTGGCTTTGCTTGTTCTAAACTTCTTCCTCATCAAGCTCAAGTGGTCACATCTGGCTTCCTCTTAATTTGATCAGGGATATCATTTGGGCCACTTTATCAGTTTAGATCTAGATAAAAAAAAAACAACAACAATGCAGTGGATACCACGTTATTGCTTCTTTTGAAGTCACTGACCTTTCCTCTGATCTCAGGCTATTCTCCAGTTCTTTGACTCTAGATTCAGTTCTGGAGATAACGTCCTCCTGCAGTCTGGAGCTCCGAAGCTCCTCCAGCTCCAGGCGTAGCTCTCGCACCTGTAACACACCAGTGCCTTGACAAGAAAAGACCACAGAACTTCTTTTTTGGATGATGCTCATGGGATACTAACCTGTCTCTCTAGCATGTCTTTGTCCATTTCCAGTTGTTCACTAAGGTCTTTTTGCTGAATAAACTTGAGTTGAAGTTGTTCCACCTGAACAGACAGTTTCAGGTTTCACCACTGTAAACTCACCACTGTAAGCTTCATATGGACCTTTGGCTTGACATCAAAATTAGTCAAAGGCATAGTCAAAAGTTGAAGATGAACTATGTAATGTTTCAGGTGGAGATCTTTATGCTTTGTCTGCATTGTTCTACAATATGACATAAAATGTATCCATCTCCATGTGACATAAAGATGACACCACATACCAAATTACTTTTTTGAGCAAAATGTTTGAGCACAGCCCCAAGGTTGGTATAATCCCTCATTTGTCCAGAAGTGAGCCATCATAGACAAAGTTTCAAAGGTATTAAATTCAGGACGTTTCGACTTCTATCCAAAGGTCATTTTCAATCCGAGGAGCTGGTCTGAGCAACTTGACTATATACTGCTCTGAGCTGACTAAGCCCCGCCCTCAGGGAGGAGTTTCACCTGAAACTAACCTGCCTTTGTTTACCTGTTAGACCTGTTATGTGCCTATTGTAATCTGTCTGAAACTTCCTCACCACTGTTAAACCCCAAATAGCATTTGATTGGCTTGTTTTCTCACTTGACCAAGATGAAGGACACTGCTGTAAACAGCCTGCTCATTATCCACAATTTCTGTTAAAAGAGGGATTCTCTTTTTTCACAAAAATGGCCTCCTTCACTCCTCTTTCAAACCATCTCTTCTACTGCCTCACCTCACTTTCTTCAAACGAGAGCTTTGTGGCTTTCAGATGAAGATGCACAACTCACTGCAATCCAGAATTTGAGTGTCTTCTGTGTTGAGACAGTCTTTGGTGCATGTAATGCCCATTGCAACATTGTTCACTACTCAAACCAGAAAATGACTTTAGGGTGGAAATAGAAACCTCCTGATTTTTAAAACATTGTCTTGATGACTTCCTTCTACAAAAAGACAGCAAGCTAGTGATATTGCAATTGTACACCTGTTCACACACGCATTCAGGGAGAGGTAAACTGTCCAGTACAATGTTGATTTTTCACAAACATAAATTGATTGTACTTCCTTGCCTGTTCAATGGCTCTCTTGTGTTTGGAGGCCCATCGCTGCTCACTGTCCTGAAGTTCCTCCAGATCAGTTTCAAGATCAATTATCTTCTCCTGAAAAATTAAAATAAACGTATAATTAGTGATCAAGAATGACACTATCCATTACTCAACATCCAACTGTATCAATCCTGTAGGGGAAACTGAAGCATATTAAAATGCAATACCAATAGAATAACTAATAAAACAAAGGACTCATCAGGCAGGGTCAACAGGGGTTATCTGCCCCATTTGATGTAAAGTCTCAAGCATAACTCCTTGCACAGTTTCTATGGATACATGAAAACCAGTTTGATTCACATAATCCATTCAACAGTCCTTAACTTCAGTCCCTTGAACTGCTAAAGCTGCACATATTATTATTTTAAAATGAAGTTTAAAAAACTGAAAAATGCTCAGTGGGAGAACTTTCAAAATTGCAGGGTGTTCAAATGCTGATCTGTCCTCACTTGTATATTGCTACCTTTTAATGGGACGACATCAGTCCTGGGTCTCCAATAGACTCTAATTGTCCATTTCATTCCGTTGCACATATTTCAATGCTCAGTCTGGGCTATTTTGAATCGACTGCTGCCGGTCAGAGAACTCCAAAAACATGCATGATCCTGTGCATGTTGCCTAGTGACAGCTGCGTTTGTTCTGAAGAACTAAACACAAAGTGAGATTGTTTTTGGCAGCTACTGTTTTTAATATCATTTGTACCACCTGTTCTAATGACATTTATTTTACAATAGTCCTGCTTTGTCCTGCTTTTAGTCCTGCTTTAGTCCTGTTTTAGCCCTGCTTTAGCTAGTCCTTATTTAGTCCTGCTTTAGTCCTGCTTTAGTCCTGCTTTAGTCCTGCCTTAGTCCTGCTTTAGCCCTGCTTTAGCCCTGCTTTAGCCCTGCTTTAGCCTAGTCCTTATTTAGTCCTGCTAGTCCTTAGCTTTAGTCCTGCTTTAGGTACGCTGCTTTAGTCCTGCTTTGTCCTGCTGTAGTCTAGCTTTAGTCCTGCTTTAGTCCTGCTTTAGTTAGTCCTGCTTTAGTCTGTAGCTAGTCCTGCTTTAGTCCTGCTTTAGTCCTGCTTTAGTCCCTGCCTGCTAGATCTAGTCCCCTGCTTTAGTTGCTAGTCCTGCTTTTTAGTCCTGCTTTAGTCCTGCTTTAGTCCTGCCTTTTAGTCCTTTGCCTGCCTTAGTTCTTTAGTCCTGCTTTAGTGTCCTGCTTTAAGTTCCTGCTATTAGTCCTGCTTTAGTCCTGCTTTAGTCCTGTCTTAGTCCTGCTGTAGTCTAGTCCTGCTTTAGTCCTGCTTTAGTCCTGCTTTAGTCCTGCTTTAGTCCTGCTTTAGTCCTGCTTTAGTCCTGCTGTAGTCTAGTCCTGCTTTAGTGCTTTGCTGCTTTAGTCCTGCTTTAGTCCTGCTTTAGTCCTGCTTTAGTCCTGCTTTAGTCTGCTTTAGTCCTGTAGTCTAGTCCTGCTTTAGTCCTGGTCTTCCTGCTTATGTTGTGGTCATGCGAGCCAGGGGTTGTAACCGTAGCTACATAGTCTGCCCCACACTGGCATAAATGGATCAACATGGATCAGAAATAGGATAAGATGGATCGCTGGGCGTTTGTGCAAACAGCACTGGCTTGTGTCCATTCACAGTTATGTCTTTATAAGGAGTAGGTTGACATCCTTTTGAACTCACCTGTGCAGCTTTGTGCTGCTTACTGAGCTCGTCACGACTTTGGTTGCTTGTGTGTAGTTCCATGCGAAGATCCTCGAGGCTGCGCTCCGCCTGTTTGCACTGCAACTGCAGCCTCTCTCTCAGCTGAATCTCCTCTTCCAGAGAGCGCTCCTTATCCACTAATTTTCCAGACACCTGGAAAAAAATGGGCATTTAAAACAGAAACATAACACAATGCCAAAATAAGTTTAAAGATAAAAGCTCGATGAAGCTTGGAATTGAAGATAGAAGGTAGAAGGTGAATGGTAGCGTGCTAATGCTTGTTAGCTTGACCTCTCCTCAGGGCTCTGGAAGTGGTGAAACTCACTTATAAATACAGCACAGTTAATAATTATGCTTCTCAAAATGCATTAGGTCAAATCAGCTACAGAGTCTTTAAAATGGCCAATCCCAAACAAAGAAGGTTCAACATTTGTGGATGATAATTTTGGATATTATAAATATGTGAATCCCACATAGTTAGGTCCCTGTCCCCCATCTGAAATTCTAGAACTCAATACATTGTGCGGTACTACCTCTCCCTGTAGCTTTGTGACCAATATCTGGAGTTTGTCAATTTCCTGTTCTTTGGCCAGAAGACTCTCTTCCAACTCATCCACTCGAAGCTGGGTGTCTTCTCTGAGCTTCACATGGAGGTTCCTCTCCGCACTAGCTTCGGAGGCCATCTGCAGCGCCTCTGTAAGCTACAAAACACCACAGTTTATGTCATTGTGTATGGTCCAGATCAAGTCTTTGGATATGACGTTGTCTTGAGTAAGTTTTAAATACATGGTACTTCCACTTAAGTCATCGTAATTCTTCAAGGTTGGAATAAAAAGGTCTTGAAAATCATGTATTTTTCAAAACATTCTTCATTTATGAGAGATATACATCTTGGGTCAGTAAAGAATTATTTTTTTTTTTTATCAATTTCTCATAAATACATTACAATGGGGTATAAGGGACATTCCAAACCAAAAATATGTGGACGCTACGAGAAACATTTAGACTTTTAAGTTGTAATTTTATGAAAATAAAAAGGCAGAAAAAGTCATAATATTACAGAATAAAAAATGTATACTTCAAAAATCCAAGACCAACGTTGAATGTTTCCAAAGTGACAGAGAAACACGATTCCCTTTCAGCACCACGGCCACATGGTGCTGAGCACAAACGCCTCACAATAGAACACATCTTTATAATGCCGGGTCCGGAGTGGCCAGGGCTCCGGACCCTGTACCGCGGGCCTGGGGCCAGGGCTCCGGACCCTGTACCGCGGGCCTGGGGCCAGGGCTCCGGACCCTGTACCGCGGGCCCGGGGCCGGGGCAGGGGGCCAGGGGGCCAGGGGGCCAGGGGGCCAGGGGGCCAGGGGGCCAGGGGGCCAGGGCTTCCGGACCCTGTACTGCGGGCCTGGGGCCAGGGCTCCGGACCCTGTACCGCGGGCCCGGGGCCAGGGGGCCAGGGCTTTGGACCCTGTACTGCGGGCCTGGGGCCAGGGCTCCGGACCCTGTACTGCGGGCCTGGGCCAGGGCTCCGGACCCTGTACTGCGGGCCTGGGGCCAGGGCTCCGACCCTGTACTGCGGGCCTGGGGCCAGGGTCCGGACTGCGGGCCTGGGGCCAGGGCTCCGGACCCTGTACCGCGGGCCAGAACATTGACGTCAGCCCCTAAGTGTTTACATTTTGACTTTATATTTGTAAAATTACAACTTTATTCTTGTCAATGTATGACTTTTTTCCTGCATCAACTTAAACTAAAAGGACAACTTTAATGTTGAAATGTTAAGACTTTATTCTCGTGGTGCCAACACATTATTTATTTGGAATGTCCCTCATACTCCGTCGTCTAAATGTCCTCGCTTCTCAAGGATGTGTAATTACTACCCTTTTTTGTGTGTTCAGTCTAAATGTGGAGTCATAGATGATTGCTGCACCTCATCCTCCAGTCGAAGCACCGTGCTGTTTAGGTCTGATGTCTTCTTTTCCTTCGAGTCTCTGTCTAGTTCAAACTCTTCCAGTTGTCTTTCTGCAAGCCACAGCTTCTCTGCTAAAGTCTGGGAATGCTGCGTCTGCTTCTCCAGGTTGTCCTGGTTGAGCAGAAAAAGCGAATGAATGAAGAGTTTTCAAAGAAGATACATATTTTTTACTCAACAGCGACATTTTGAAGTAGTTTTCTGTCATGATTTGCAGAGACACGTCCTAACAACGAGATGCTTTCTTCCACTAATAAGAAGCACAATGTGGATTTTCTTCTGTTTGATGATGTGCAACACCACACACTGTGGAAATGTGTAGCTGCAAAAGTTGTAAATGTTTATTTGTATACTTAAATGGATAAGAACTCTTTTTTCATAGGATTATTTGGTATGGTATGGATTCCTGATATGTCAGCCATGGCCTGATATAATAGCAAAATGCTGAAAGATGTCGGTAAATGCGTATTTTATTGGACAAATGTTTGTGTAAATACTTAATGCTCCTTGCTGATTGAGTTGTGTGGTTGTATTGTACATGTGTGTTGATGTTTGTGCGTGTTTGGACACGAGAGTGGATTTTGGTCTAATCCAACAAAGTATCCTGAAACCCTGGGCTGAATCCAGCTCCATCTCCAGTTTAAGCCTAAAGTTGTTCTAAGGCCTGAGGTTTGCACGGCGCTTTGTGCTGCTCTCCAGATCAACAGAGCAACAAAACCACTGAGAATGAGCTCGAAAAAATACATCAGTCGTGAGAGGAACCAGAGCGTGGCTAAAGAACCAGGCTTTGGCTTCATCTCGCTTCATGGAATTTTGAATTGTTCTTATTGTTGGGTGTAATAGGTTGTGTTCGTGGGCCATCAGAACATTCTAGAACCTCTACAGTTTAAAACTGAGCCGGTGGGCTACAGATTCATATCTCTGTCATCTAAAACACATCAAAACATCTCTGTCACAGAAAAAAACAAAGTTATATTGTTTGTTCATAATAGTGTCAGAAAGTGAAGTTTGTGAAGCCAAAACCAAACTAATATTCATTCATTCATTCATTCATTCATTCATTCATTGTTTGTGGATTTCAATTTTGGACATTTCGTTGATAAACAGTGAATCTCCAAAGGCCCCGCCCACCACCTGAGATTATGAAAATGTCAATTTCTAGAAGGTGAACACAAGCTGTTGCATTGTTAATCTATTCCTGTAAATCAGGGACTACAGATGACACTTTAACAAGAATTCTGTTTATTGTCCTTTCAAATCAAGTCGAAACTAAACAAAACTTTTCGGTGGTCCAAGGGTGGCCAAGCCTTCAAAGGCAGAATTCTGACTATTTCACACTATATTTAGTATTTTGGTGAATCAATAGTTATAATAATATGAATTATTCACATGTATGCCTGTCTTATTTGGGCAACCCAGCGTCATCCAATCCTCAGCTCCGTTCCACTAAAGGGGCTGAACCAAATTTGTCTCTGAGTTGCCGTAGTAACAAGCACTTGGTAACAACCTGAACCGGACCTTGAACCGGGACCTGAACCGGACCTGAACCGGGACCTGAACCGGGACCTGAACCGGACCTGAAACCAGTCAAGATGAACAAATGAGTTAAATCCAGGTTTGTAATGTGCGTGCTCCTTGCACTGGATGGATGCAATGTACTGGTTTTGTTTCAAAAAGTCATTTTCAATCTGCGGACTAAATATGAGAACTCAAATTTGTACCCTACTCTGGGCTGTGAAGACCCTGCCCACGGGGCTCAACCTCGCGATAATAACCAGTCCTGTTGATCTATTTGTTTACGCGCTCCAAGTTTTCCTGGAACAAATCTTCTTTTTTACCCAAACAGCTCTGTGATGGGCCAACAGATAGATCAACAAGATCTAGATCCAAATGTATCTATTTCTCATTTTCTCTCCAATGTGTAGTTTTTCTTAACTGAACTCTTACCTCTACGTCTTGGATCTGGTTTTTCAATGACTGTTGGAGAAAATTGAAGGCATATTCCTGGTTGTTGGCCTCTACCATTATCTCTCGGGCCTGTTTCACCTCAATCTGCAAACACAATAAATTACTACACACTAATATGTACAACAATTTTGTTTTTCTTCTGGTAAATGGGTGCAAATGTATGTAACAACATGCTGAATTCTGTAACATATAAATACAAATACAACCGTGCTAACGCTTTACCTGCCAATGATAGATCAGACTCGTTTATAATCCATTTTATTCTGAAAGAGGCCTTGTGCACACAGTTCATCCAGGCAAAAAATGATTGTACAGAAGCTTCTGACAGCAAATGAAAAACTATAAAACTCTTTGGGAGAAAGTAGATACCTCAGGGAGAACTATAGTGAAAAAAAGAGAATACTCCTACAGACGGACAGAACTACTCAGGAGGAGAGAAGGAGGTTCATCTAGAGACAGTTCATCCAGGCAGATGAAGAGCCGGTCAACTAGAGTAGACAGCGTTCCTCCAGGGAGTTGAGGAGCATCTGGATCTACAGGTCAGCATCAGCAGAGTCTGAAAAAGAACCACTCCCCGAGGGCGGAATGTGCTCTCTTCTTTTAGTTCCTGTTAGTAATCTTGCTGCTGCATTTTGAACCAGTTAAAGCTGTTTATGGAGCTTTTAGGACACGCTGCAGCAGGAGTTACAGTAGTCTAATCTAGATGTTACAAACGCATGGATAAATTCAGCTTTGTTTATGTGAACGCAGTTCCTCATTGTACCATGGGGAGGCGCGTTTTTGCCTGATGACCTTCTGCTTTAGCGGAGCTGCAACATCAAGAGCGGACTTCAGAGAGTTCATGGTCAAGTCGACAAATTGATCACTTACACTGGGACTAAGGCCGTTCTCAGCAGGATCACATGACATGATCACATGACATGATCACCATGACAGGATCACATGACATGATCACATGACATGATCACATGACATGCTCACATGACATGATCACATGACATGATCACATGACATGTCGCTGAATATTGGCTCTATTATTTCTTTGAACTTTGAGATTGATTTTTCAGTTTGACAGCTCTGATTGGCTGATGTAAAGTTGATCACAAGTGACAGTTGTAAATAACCTGTTTCTGGAGCCGTGACCCGACAAATAGTCACGACCGAACAGCACGGACCTGTGGTGTACAGAGGTGGGTGTACTGTGCACTGAATGACTTTAGCTTTTTTACTCAACCAAAGCACTTTGAGTGCCTTGAAGGGAAAAAGTGCTGTATAAATGAGACCATTTACCATTTACCTTCAGGTGTACCTTAAACGGTTAGCGGTAGTCAGACTACTTATATGAAACTCTTTCACAAATGTCTCAACTTTTACTCTCAAAATGGCACTATCTGGTGCAGATAACAGTTGTTACACTGTCAACAAAAATATCAAATAAACATGATGAAATAAAGGTAAGGACATAGAATATCTTTCTGTTGATATCCAACTGTTGGTATACAACATGTTTAGTATACAACCCTTGGGTGGCATGGAAAATATACTGCTGAAGTATGTTCCCTCGGTGGAGCAAACCGCTTTGAAGTTTTAAGAGGGTTAAACTACATACACAACTTTTCCATGTCGAAGATGTGCGTTGTCACCAAATCCAAATGAATTGGTTGTTCAAGTTCATTATATTGTGGCAAGAGAAAAAAGTAGTTGGACAGGTTCTTGCAGGTCAAAAATGTCAAACAAATGGTCAATACCAACAGCACGGAGGACCCTGGACTGACCTCCATCTCCCGGCAGCGCTCAGTCATAGCCTGGTTGTCTTTTTCCATCTCCAACATTTGTTCTCTCGTTCTCTTGATCTCATTGGTCAGTTGAGTATTGGTTCTTAGAAGGTCCTCGTTATTCACCAGCAGGCCTCGCATTTCAAACCTTCAGCAAATATTTGCTCATTAAAGGGGTTTATTCATATGTATTATAAGGAATTCATTGGAAGATTCATAAAATACATATGTTCATGTAACTTTCACATGTATAGCGTGTGTGTAGAAACATATCTTTAAATACACGTTTAAAAAGGCCCGAATATTACATCTTCTTCTGACCTGATCTGGTTCCTCTCCTTCTCCATCTCCACACTCTCTGCTTCCAAAAACTGGTTCCTCTGCAAAAAAAAGACTTGTAAAAAGGAGCTATAGAAAAACGTATGTCCCCAACCTGCAAACGGAGCTGTAGAATTCTCTGTTAAATCTCATACATTTTTCTAGATCTTTCTGAAAAAATCTTATCAGCCGTAATTGCTATTAGTTGTAACAGCCATTGCTTGTAAGCATCCATCCATCCATCCATCTTCTCCCAGACTTCCTTATCCCCAGACACTTCTTCCAACTCCTCCGGGAGGATCCCAAGGCGTTCCCATGCCAGCCGAGAGACAGAGAGTCCCTCCAGCGTGTCCTGGGTCTTCCCCGGGGCCTCCTCCCGGTGGGACATGCTCGAAACATCTCCGGAGGGAGGCGCCCAGGAGGCATCCGGAACAGATGCCCGAGCCATCTCAGCTGGCTCCTATTGACGTGGAGGAGTAGCGGCTCTACTCCGAGCTCCTGCCGTGTGACTGAGCTCCTCACGCTATCCCTAAGGGAGCGCCCAGCCACCCTGCGTCCAGCTCATGACCAAAGGTGAGGGTAGGAACGTTGACCGATAAATTGAGAGCTTGGTCTTTCGACTCAGATCCTTCACCACAACAGTCCGATGCAGCGACCACATCACTGCAGACACTGCACGGATCCAACTCTCAATCTCACGCTCCATCCTTCCACTCGTGAGCAAGACCCCGAGATACTTGAACTCCTCCACTTGGGGCAAGGACTCCCACCTGGAGAGGGCAAGCCACCTTTTTCCGGTTGAGAACCATGGCCTCAGATTTGGAGGTGCTGATTCTCATCCCAGCTGCTTCACACTCGGCTGCAAACCGTCCCAGAGCATGTTGCAGGTCCAGGTTTGATGGAGCCATCAGGACAACATCATCTGCAAACAGCAGAGATGAGATCCTGTGTTCCCCAAACCGGACCCCCTCCGACCCCTGACTGCGCCTAGAAGTTCTGTCCATAAAAACAATGAACAGAACCGGTGACAAATGGCAGCCCTGAGGAGTCCCACACGCACTGGGAACAGGTCTGACTTACTGCCGGCAATGCGAACACAGCTCCTGCTCCGGTCATACAGGGACCGGACAGCCCTGAGCAAAGGGCCCCGGACCCCGTACTCCTGCAGCCCCCCCCAAAGGGCACCCCGTGGGACACGGTCGAAAGCCTTCTCCAGATCCACAAAGCACATGTGGACTGGTTGGGCAAACTCCCATGAACCCTCGAGCACCCGATGGAGAGTCTAGAGCTGGTCCAGTGTTCCACGACCAGGACGAAAACCACTCTGCTCCTCCTGAATCCGAGGTTCGACCATCGGTCGGATTCTCCTCTCCAGTACCCTGGAATAGACCTTACCAGGGAGGCTGAGGAGTGTGATCCCTCTGTTGTTGGAACACACCCTCCGGTCCCCCTTCTTGAACAGAGGGACCACCGCCCCGGTCTGCCAGTCCAGAGGCACCGACCCAGACCACCACGCGATGTTGCAGAGACGTGTCAACCAAGACAGTCCTGCAACATCCAGAGACTTTAGGTACTCGGGGCGTATCTCATCCAACCCCGGAGCTCTGCCACCGAGGAGTTTGCCAACAACCTCAATGACTTCGGCTTGGGTGATAGATGAGTCAGCCTTCGAGTCCCCAGTCTCTACTTCCTCTTCGGAAGACGTGACAGTGGGATTTAGGAGGTCCTCAAAGTACTCCTTCCACCGTCCGACGACATCCCCAGTCGAGGTCAGCAGGTCCCCACCCGCACCGTAAACGGTGTTGGTGGAACACTGCTTCCCCCTCCTGAGGCGCCGGACGGTTTGCCAGAATTTCTTTGGGGGCCGACCGGTAGTCCTCCTCCATGGCCTCCCCAAACTCCTCCCAAACCCGGGTTTTTGCCTCTGTGACAGCACGAGCTGCGGCACGCCTGGCCCGCCGATACCCCTCAACGGCCTCAGGAGTCCCACAAGAGGCCTGATAGGCCTCCTTCTTCCGCCTTACGGCATCCCTTACTTCCGGTGTCCACCACCGGGTTCGGGGTGTAAGCAAGAGCTTCTCAAAGTGTGGGGCGCGAGACGTTTGGAGAAATGTGCGCACATTAAGGCTGGTTTATGCAGACCTCCCCGACGCACACGGCAGCCAACCAGAAAGCATGTGGCACTTGGAGAGGTCTGCGTGGATTTGACGGAGACCGCGCACCAGGAAAAGTATGAGAAGCTTATTCTTTTCTAAAAATCTTAATTCGTGATGAATCTCGGAAACTATCTTCACAAACACAAGCTTCATGGTGAGCACAATTTATATTCTCTGGCTGTGTCCGAATGTCCAGCCTAGCGCTTAACCCCTCTTTCACCACATAGTACTGCGTATTCAGCAGACTCCATAGTGCACTCAGTCACAGAGTGATTTGGACACGCTCCTCGCCACAGGTCACATGACTGGTGAAAAAAGTTTGGCAAAACTCTTTGCATTGAAATTGTATTTCTGTCATAATTATTGATCAAACCGGACTATATTAGTATTTTTGGATTAATATAATCATACAAGTTTATGTAAAGATGTTAAATATCCAAACCGACTGGATTATTCTTTTTGCCTAAAATAGGCATCAAGCTAAGAAGTGAACGATAGCATGTTTACAGCGTAACGGTTTATTTATAATCACATGGCATTTAAAAATTACAATCATAACTTGGGTAAAACATATTAAAAGTAATTTTGCTTAATATATCTCCTTTAAAGAATTCAGAAAGCTCACCTTTTGACAGGCATCTAGTTCTTTAGTCAGCTCCTCAATATAATCTTTCTTGTTTGCACTTCCCAGAGTCACGGAGCGCACTGAATAGTGTGTTGAAGGGAGTACCTGAAAATAAAACAGTAAAAACATCCTCCATTTAGTTGACTTTTGTTTTAGACCGTGTTCAATTTTGAAAAGTGGAGTTCTTACTGCAGTGCTGATCTCAGGTTTGCGTCTCAGTGTCTCATAAGTGGAGAAGCGTGTCCGGCCAGCGCCCACAGGGACAGAGGGCACCGGGCTAATGCTGCGCCCATTGTAGCTGTACAAGTTCAGGTCAGAGGACGCTGGAGACAAACTACCTTGTAGCTGGAAGTTACATATTATATCAGAATCAGAATCAGAAAAAGGTTTATTGCCATTGTCAATGGACAAAATTCACAAACATAGGAACTT
The DNA here is from genome assembly GCA_015082035.1 of Chaenogobius annularis. Classification (NCBI taxonomy): domain Eukaryota; kingdom Metazoa; phylum Chordata; class Actinopteri; order Gobiiformes; family Gobiidae; genus Chaenogobius; species Chaenogobius annularis. The sequence goes on along the minus strand of BJKM01000185.1, from coordinate 142,328 downwards.
GTCTCGGCCTTAAGGTGCAACATAAAACACTGAGCAATAATAAAACAACATATATTCAATCCAAAGAGCATGCATTAAGAAACAATTTAGAATGACTATGATATAAAATAAAAATTAAAAAAGCCATTACTATGTACACAAGATTACAGTTAAATTTACAGTTGTAGTGCAGAAAGTGATGAAGAGTTGTAGTTAAAGTGACAGGTGTTTTGAAGTGTTCATGAGTCCAACGGCAGAGGAGAGAAACTATTCTTCTTGTGGCGGCAGGTTCTGGTCCGGATGGACCGTAGCCTCCTGCCTGAGGGGAGTGGTTCAAATAGACCATGTCCAGGGTGAGAAGGGTCAGCTGTGATCCGACCAGAGCCCCGGAGACGTACAGGTCCTGCAGAGATGGAAGTCTGCAGCCGATCACCTTTTCAGCAGAGCGCACAATGCGCTGTAGTCTCTGTTTGTCCCTGGCTGTGGCTCCAGCAGAGGGCGCTGTAGTCTCTGTTTGTCCCTGGCTGTGGCTCCAGCAGAGGGCGCTGTAGTCTCTGTTTGTCCCTGGCTGTGGCTCCAGCAGAGGGCGCTGTAGTCTCTTTTGTCCCTGGCTGTGGCTCCAGCAGAGGGCGCTGTAGTCTCTGTTTGTCCCTGGCTGTGGCTCCAGCAGAGGGCGCTGTAGTCTCTGTTTGTCCCTGGCTGTGGCTCCAGCAGAGGGCGCTGTAGTCTCTGTTTGTCCCTGGCTGTTGCTCCAGCAGAGGGCGCTGTAGTCTCTGTTTGTCCCTGGCTGTGGCTCCAGCGTACCACACGGTGATGGAGGAGGTGAGGATGGACTCAATGATGGCCGTGTAGAACTGCACCATCATCTGCACTGGCAGGATCCTGGCGTAGGTTCCCGGGGAGTCCAGATGCTGCAGGATGAAGTGCAGTGCCAGGTTGATGGCGTCGCCTACAGACCTGTTGGCTCTGTGGGCGAACTGCAGGGGGTCCAGCAGGGAGGAGGTGAGGGACTTGAGGTGGGGCAAGACCAGGTGTTCAAATGACTTCATGACTACAGACGTCAGCGCCACAGGCCTGTAGTCATTAAGTCCAGTGATCCAGGGCTTCTTGGGACAGGGACAATGATGGCAGACTTGAAGCAGGCTGGGACATGGCATGACCCCAGGGAGGTGTTAAAAATGTCTGTGAGACGGGGGTCAGCTCTCATATATCCATTTATGTCACTTTTACTCGTCTCCTCTCTGGACTGAGAAATCTGCTCATAATCACACTGTCTGCAAACATTTCAGTGTGTCTTCTGTTTTACTTGATTACTTATTACTTTGATTACTGCACGGGTGTGCAGATGTGCAGTGTGCAGATGTGTGTGCAGATGTGCAGATGTTGTGCAGATGTGCAGGTGTGCAGATGTGCAGTGTGCAGTGTGCAGATGTGCAGTGTGCAGATGTGCAGTGTGCAGATGTGCAGATGTGCAGATGTGCAGTGTGCAGATGTGCAGTGTGCAGATGTGCAGATGTGCAGTGTGCAGATGTGCAGATGTGCAGGTGTGCAGGGTGTGCAGATGTGCAGATGTGCAGGTGTGCAGATGTGCAGATGTGCGGTGTGAGGGTGTGCAGATGTGCAGATGTGCGGGTGTGCAGATGTGCAGATGTGCAGATGTGCAGATGTGCAGGTGTGTGAGGGTGTGCAGATGTGCAGATGTGCGGTGTGCAGAGTGTGCAGAGGTGTGCAGATGTGCGGTGTGAGGGTGTGCAGATGTGCAGATGTGCAGATGTGCGGGTGTGAGGGTGTGCAATGTGCAATGTGCGGGTGTGCAGATGTGCAGATGTGCGGTGTGAGGGTGTGCAGATGTGCAGATGTGCGGTGTGCAGATGTGCGGGTGTGCAGCATGAGGTGTGCAGTGTGAGGTGTGCAGATGTGCAGTGCGGTGTGAGTGTGCAGATGTGCGGGTGTGCAGATGTGCGGTGTGAGGGTGTGCAGATGTGATGCGGTGTGAGGGTGTGCAGATGTGCGGTGTGAGGGTGTGCAGATGTGCAGATGTGCGGGTGTGCAGATGTGCGGTGTGAGGGTGTGCAGATGTGCGGTGTGCGGGTGTGCAGATGTGCGATGTGTGAGGGTGTGCAGATGTGCGGTGTGATGTGCAGATGTGCAGATGTGCAGATGTGCTGTGCCACAGACTTTTGCCGCTGCACAAATTGTGGGTTCAAAGTAGCCAGTTCTAACCTGATTTGAGTTGGCTTAATCTTGCTTTTGTTTTGGAAGCAGAATACAACATATCGGCTAATTCAATTCCTTCCGCCACTGTATCCATTCTTACCAATTATGTCTCTTGTTTTTCTAATCTACCTACAGTTTACAATCTAATATATCATTCATACTAGTTATACAGGCTGGACTGAAGAGGATAAGACCAAAATACAACTTGCATCTTGTCTTTGGCTGATGATTTCTTAAAAGGACAAAAGGTTTGTCAGTGCATATGCACAGCAAACCCAGTGCTTTGTAGTAATCATTTGACTGAGCTACTTTTACATGTATTGGAGTAATATTCTTCCAGGTGTATCAATACTTTACTCAAGTATGTATGCGTGTATGTATGTAAGTATTTGCTTTACTTTGACCATCTCTGGTATCGAGTCAGGAAAAATATGATAATAATAATAATAAATCCAGAGATATACGTTTGAATGTTTCTCTATTTTAATTGCATAAATATAAGGAAACTGTAATGTATACTGTATATAATAATTAGGAAGAAAAGGCTGACCTTATATTCAGACATGCGGTACGTGGGGTTGTAGTCCATGGATGCAGTAGTGGAGTAGGGACTGTTGAAGACTCTGGATGAAGCATCCACAAAACCACCCTAGACCACACAGGAGGCCAGAGGGGTTAAGCAACAACAGCTTTCAAATTCATTTTTCTGGATAGTTCAGTAAAACATCAAAGACCATATGTGTGAATCATATATCTATATCAAAGTAAAGTCCATGTCTACATGCGCGTCAGTGAGCTTTACCCTCCAGATCGCACATGTTCACGTACAGTTCCATCTCTCAGATTTGAAGGCTTTCACGAACAGGAAATTAAACAAAAAAGACTGTATATCCAACAGTAAATGTAGATTGCTGCCCCGACCTGTCTCAACCTGTCCATGTGTACACTAGTGTCCGAACATGGGACCAGTGTCCGAACAACATGGGACCAGTGTCCGAACATGGGACCAGTGTCCGAACATGGGACCACTGTCCGAACATGGACCAGTGTCCGAACATGGGACTACTGTCCGAACATGGGACTACTAGTGTCCGAACATGGGACTACTGTCCGAACATGGGACCAGTGTCCGAACATGGGACCAGTGTCCGAACATGGGACCAGTGTCCGAACATGGGACACTGATTCGTGTGTAAAGGGCCCTCTGGCTGATTCGTGTGTAAAGGGCCCTCTGGCTGATTCGTGTGTAAAGGGATCTTTGGCTGATTCGTCTGTAAAGGGCCCTCTGGCTGATTCGTCTGTAAAGGGCCCTCTGGCTGATTCGTGTGTAAAGGGCCCTCTGGCTGATTCGTGTGTAAAGGGCCCTCTGGCTGATTCGTGTGTAAAGGGCCCTCTGGCTGATTCGTGTGTAAAGGGCCCTCTGGCTGTAAATTCGTGTTCGTGTAAAGGGCCCTCTGGCTGATTCGTGTGTAAAGGGCCCTCTGGCTGATTCGTGTGTGTAAAGGCCCTCTGGCTGATTCGTGTGTAAAGGGCCCTCTGGCTGATTCGTGTGTAAAGGGCCCTCTGGCTGATTCGGTGTAAAGGGCCCTCTGGCTGATTCGTGTGTAAAGGGCCCTCTGGCTGATTCGTGTGTAAAGGGCCCTCTGGCTGATTCGTGTGTAAAGGGCATGTAGAAATGGTAGGATACTGCCCCTTCACATGCAGGGTCAGGTCTGAAGTCTTTGAGTGGCCGAGAGGGGTCAGGCAGGGTGAGAATGTATCACCATTATTAAAACATTTACACATCATAAATGAAATATGATTACTTTAAAAATGTATACATATTGTCCCAAGCTCCACCCCCTGCAGCTCTAGCAAAAGCTCTGAGAATCAAAACTTAGCAGATTTCCACATTGTAAGTTTGTGCGTCTCGTCGTACTTTATTTCATTCATTTCATGAACATGAGACAGATTTGTGTGAAACAAACGGTGTGTGGCGTAAGTGTTTTTGATTGAGGGAAGCAAAGAGGCCTCAGCCTGTCAATACTGGTGATCTGACAATAGATGCTCACATGAAATGTATAGACATATATAGATGTATCTATATATATCAATAAAAATATATACATACACACACGCACGTTTCTCACCCGCTCTGACGTGTTGTCCCAGTCCCGTGACGTAAGTGACTCTAGGGACCCTCTGTAGTTGTTTACTCCTAACCTGGTGCCCTCCCAGCGGGGTCTGGGCCCGTTCTCCCCCGCTGCTGTCCCGCTGCTGAAGCCCATGTCCAGCTCTCTGGGGCTCGTGCCATTGGTCTTCAGATCATTATTGAGAAAACAGTTGGTATTTGGATTTTGGGTG